>VXAB01003918.1:66170-118295 GCA_013399175.1 Odontophorus gujanensis
GGGTGGGGGGGGGGGGGGCGGGGAAGATAAGGCAGTGGGTGATTGGACAGCTGTTGTGTGTAGGATACTGAAACTCTGTGCTGTCACTTCAGCTCTGCTGTAGGAGTTTAGCAAATGGCAACATTAATGCACAAAACTAAAGTGGAACATATTTCAGTACTGCACATGTGATCAGGCTTCACCTTGGCAAAGAAGCAGGTTTTCCAGCATTATGTTTTTAATTTTTTTTAGCTCTTAAAATTTTCACAGTTGGACAAATCCTACCCATATGCCATCCTTTCCAAACTTGCAGGATGAAATTTGCATGCAAAATGGACCATTGTTTTGAAATATTTATTTAAATTTGAAAGAGGAAAAAAAAAGCAACCCAAAATGTCCTGAAAACTGAGTATGAAGCCTTAGGTATTAACTGAGTTCAATCTATATGCAGATTGTACAAGTGAGACCCTCTACCTGAATCCTAACTGCAAGTTTTAAAGTTATTACTTTGCTACATTCGTTGGATGCTCATCAGTAGTAGGCTTTTTCATGCTTGTAATGTACCTTTTAAAATAAAACTAAGAAACAAAAACCACAATATTTCTCTGCTATTGTGAGTGTTGCAAAATTAGGTGTCATAACCACTTCTTAAAGAACGACTTTTTGCAGTGCTTAGATCATGCTCCAGAACTTCAAAGTTGTCCAGCAAAATTAGCTGCCCCTAATTTCTTGATTATTTTTAAGATTTAGTTTATAACTAGCATAAAGGCTAAATTGTTTCATTTAAAGATAAGAGCTATAAAGGCATTCATTTTGGATTCTCTATATTATTGTTTGTGAGAGAAGTGGGAAGAGAAAATACACTACTTGTAAGCTTACTAACTCAAGTTTTTCTTCCTGGAATTTCACTATCAATTTAGAAATCAGTTACACCTTTATACATACACCTTATTCCAGAAATACTGTTAACAGCTCTAAATAATGAAGAAATTTATTGGTTTTGTTATTGGAAGCAATGAAATGGATTCTGTTTCCAGCTAGCTCAGACCTTTGAACTTTATATCTTGTAAAATGTTTGCTCAGAAATGAAAAGTGGTGGTGGTATCACAAAACTTAAAACCTACAAATTCACTGAAGTGGAGGGAGTGAGTACATGATGTACGTTGGTTGTACAAAAAGTAATGCCTCCTGTGTATTTTTATGGAATCTATAACAGAAAGAGTGTAATAACACTATTTGATAGAGCAAATGATCAGCTACAAAATGCTATTTTTCAGCATAGTCTCCACAATTAGTTATGCCAGTGATGAATAAGAACCTGTATTCTGCGCTCTTTAAAATTCTGCAATGATTACATGACCCAACCTGTTCCTACACCTTTAGGGTTACCTTCTTGAGGTCTGTTCAGCCTTCTTAGACCTCTTTTCCCTTCAGGTCTGACATCCAAAGGATTCTCCCAACCAACATCCTAAACAATTCAGTCTACCCTCTTCAAGTCAAAGGCAACAGTCTTCCTGACCTCTCCTGACTTTACCAAAAAACAGAGAACTCTCTGTTTTGTGGTCACTATGTCTAGGACAGCTTCTCACTACCACATCTCCCACTATTCCTTTTCTGTTTGCAAACAGCTGATCTAATGGCATGCTTCCCCTGGTAGGCTCTCTTACTAGCTGCATCAGGAAGTTTTCTCCCGCATACTCCAGAAACCTCCTAGACTGCTTCCTCTGGGCTGGATTGTATTTCCAGCAAATGTTTGGTAATTTGAAGTCTCCTACCCACAAGAGCAAGGGTTAGCAATTTTATGACTTCTGCCACCTGCCTGTAAAATGCTTCATCTGTCACTTCATTCTGGGTAGGAGGTCTGCAACAGACTCCTATCAGGATCCTGGACTTATTGGCCTTCCCCTGATCAAGTAAGGACTTGACCTTATAATTCCCAACACTGAGCTTTATCATGTTGAAACACTTGCTAATATAGGAAGCCACCCCACTGCCTCTTCTTCCTTGCACATTCCTTCTAAGGAGCCCATAGCACTCCATTTGTGTGAGTGATCCCACCTTGCTATTGTGATGGTGTCTATGTCATAGCTTTCCTGCTGTGCAGTGGATACTAGCTCTTCCTATTTGTTGCTCATGTTGTGTACATTGGTGTAGATGCACTTCAGCTGGGCTATTGCTGTCATCCCCAACCCTGGCATGCTGCCCATAGGCTCATCTCTAGTGAGCCTGGTATTATTTTCTTCCACCTTCAAACCCAGTTTAAAGCCCTCTCAATGAGCCCTGCCATCTCCTGGGTTAGAATCTGTTTCTATTCTTGAGGCAGGTGGATTCTCATCTATCACCAGCAGGTCTGACACTGAGTAAACTGTCCCATGATCTATAAAACAAACAAGCAAGCTGTAATTCCTGCAGGGGCACCAGTCTTTTAGGCATATATTGATTGGGTGGGTTCTTCTTTTCCTCTCAGTGTCTTTCCCTATTGCTGAAGGGATAGAGGAAAACAGCTCCTGAGCTTCCACTCTTTCAGTTAATTTCCCCAGTGCCTTAAAATCCCTTTTGATAGACCTAGGGCTTCTCCCCATGCTGACCTGAGGTACCAGAAGTGGATAGAGTACATCATCGTACATAAATACTTATATTTTAGAGCACCTACTGTTAAGAACAGTAAGTGAACATGATTTTATCAGAGCAGATAGTAAGGGGAAAATAATTATAGCATGTTAATACAGTGGGATGTTAACATATATATTTACAAAGCTACATTATGATAACATATGCCATATCAATATATTGACATCAGAGTCGCATCAAGATCATCAGTGGTTGCTGCATGAACTAATCCAAGTGAAGAAATCAATAAGGGAAGAAGAGAAACACTAGAATATGACGTGCAGAAATTTACTTTAGAATATCTTTCCTGTTTAAGTTACTTGAAAGTTTTCAGTCTTCGAAATCCTACCTTGTTTAGAGTTGTAATCTCTAATATTAAAATATGAAATGTTTAAATATGGAATATTTAAATATGAAATATAGCAAGAGTAAATTTCATAAGCAAAGACTAGGGAGTTTTTTGTCATAAATTTAGACAGTTTCTAGGAGACTGAAATTTACTTTTATGTTACTTTGACCCACACAATAACGCAAGTCAGTGTGGGCCTGACTGGATCGGTAAGCTGCATATAACAAGGTTGGAACTCATTCTCCCTGTGTTAATCTTTGTTTAAAATCATTTATGCTTGGGTTTGTTGATAGCCAAGTTGCTCTACCACTGAAGTTCTTTTTCTACCATCCTTACAATTACATCTAACCTGAGCATAGCTCAGTTTAATTTTCAGGTGACAAATGCTATAATGTACCAGTTCCAGTGAAGTCCTAACTGCTTATACTACAGAATTTTATGTTAAAAAGGGAAAAATGTCTGCAAAGTATTGCCTGCTCCTTGGATGCACTAAAAAGAACAAAATGAGTGTGAATTATAAGTATGAAGAGCTGGAGAGAAAAAGATCTCACATTTTAGCTGCAGTCTTCATGCGTCAGCTCTGTGCCTGTGCTGTCAGCCTTAACTCACTGGTGAGCAAAAGCAAGGGGCAGTATGCACGCAGGTGTAACACAAAAATCCTCTCATCTCAACATTCTCTACCATAAATTTTCCAGCACTGCATATTGCCAGTTTATGTATGTGACTAGAAACAGAAATCTTGTTTTGTATTAAGTTACTGAAAGCAGGAAGGCTTGCTTCCAAGATTAACCCACAACGAGTCAGTTGTTAACAATGAAGTCTGGTCAAGGTAGAGAGAAGAAATAGTGACAGCTGAAAAAAAAAAAAAAAAAAAAAAAAAAACACTGAAAAAAGAGTGGGTTTATCCCTGTGCTCCGGGGGAAAAAAAATTGTCACTATGTGTAACAGCACCATCTGCTGACTGCTGCCATAACACTTGCATACTTCTTTCTAAACATTGTATGTGCATACATATTCAAAGTACTGATAGTATTCTGCTTGAAGTCGTCGTCCCCCCCCACTGTTGTGTTGCTTGACTATTTGAAATATTATGAACAGTGATTTTTAATCGTTTAGTTTGTAGTAGAAGTCTATAAAATATTCCTTAAGAAGAAAATATTAATAGTGTATATAAAAAAAAGGCTCAGGTTACACCTTTTGAATGCTTTCTCAAGGAGGAAATACTTTCTAAGACATATAACTGGTAAGGTTTTATCATGCTTTAAAAAGTATTGTGAAAGTCTTCACTGGACAGGGTAAACTACTGAACCTGATGTTCAGTGAATATTTCTTTAGATTAACAGTGTGAATCAGTGGCTTATGGATCTGCAAGAGTAGCCTCTAAGATGCTTTGCTCTGTCATCATCTTCTCATTCTCTATTTATTTGTGCTTTTGTAGTTCGAATCTTACAAGAATTTTGAAAAAAAATAATGAGTGCCACTACAGGAAAAAAGGAACCTATTGTTATGTAAAAAATTTTGGAGTACTCAACTGTAACAAACAAATTTCGATACATAGGAGACGTTTTCTCTTGCAGCTGAATTATAAGATGATACACCTGAAAAAGGTAGTGGATGTTGTTCCTAATTGGTGCAGGTTCCTTTTCCTCAGGCCACACACTGACTTCCTTCATCCTTTATCTTTTAATTTTGTTAATGGTCGCTTGTCAAAACTGGACCCTGTGTGCTTATACCACTTTTTATTTTTGACTTATTAATCCTTAGTTGTCTCTGTTAATCCTGATGCCTTTATATATAAGAAAAGAAGTTTGTGTTTATCATCATTAGTACAAACCTGATGGGTACAAGCATCATCCTTGAAGGGGGCCTGATAAGTCATATTTATCTGTAAAATAGATTTTTGCATACCTTGAAATTTAATGTAAACCTAATGATGATGATATTATGTAGATATTTGTTAAGCATAACGACTTAATAGAACTCTATAAATCTTTTTGATGACACTTGATTTTGAATACATTTAATTTTGAAACGCACTGAAAATGTAGTGTTTCTATAGAGAAGTTTAGTCCTGAAATTCATATTTCTTATCCTGGTTATATCTACTGTCAAAGATGTTGAAAAGACAAGCAGGGAGGTAAAGATGCTTGCTGTAAGCAATTGCACGGCCCATTAGTTAAAATGAGTGTTTAAATGGATAAATGATGCCCTTTCAGATTATAAACATAGGACTAAATTATTAAAAATGCGTGACTCAGCACAGTTATTTTGTGATCACTAGTTCATTGGTAGGTTCAGCTGAAATCAGTTTAATAGTGTAATATATCATTACATTCTGATTACAGTAACAATATTGTCTGTATTATACCTGACTTCTACTTGTATACTAAAACATTTATCGTTTAGAATGAGCAATATATTATAAATTATATTTAGGAAACAATCACACAAGTAGTTGGGAATGCATTTCGTCCTTCTGTTATTTCTCTTGCACACAAAGTAGATAGACAATATGCAGCCATAGAAGAAACTCTGATAACATTATATTAATAAAGAAATTAAGTCAGATTATTTGAACAATATTCTTGTTGTAAAAAGATTTGGAGTTTTGATCAAAACCTCTGTCTTTTCCTATGGTTCTTCGGACCTTCATGTATTATTCATACAGTCATAGTTAAGACATTTCTATTTATGCAAACCTCTTGAACGTGTATTGTAATAAGAAATAAAATAACAACAACCCTGGTTTATACATTTTGGCCATTGGTTTTATAAAGTCACTATGTGCTTACCTAAAAAATATGCATATCTAGGATAAATATGTTCCCCATTATTATAACTTTGTGATTATCACTGTAAATTCAGTGTCCTTGCTGTTTCTTCCCCCTATATCTCTGCTGGAATCAGATTAATTTTACATAAATATACTATGGTGTTTTATTAAGTTTTATTTCTGTTTGTTTGCTGGAAGGTCTCTTCATAGTAGCAGAAATAGAAAAAAAAAAAGTAATTTAAGATTAGTTTGGTGAGGATACTTGCATGCTAAACCTAAAGTGACAGAAGAGATTAAAAATAATTAACATAGCAGTAGTTTCTTTTCTGAAGTTAAAAAATTAAGAGCATATTATGTACAGTCTGAGAGGCTCTTACAGTTTGAATAACAGAAAGGAAATGCTTGCACAGCTGTTAATGTTGGGTTTGCATTCTAAAATATAAATAGACTTTTTCTCTGTTCCTTTCCACAATTAAAGAGGCCAGAAAGTAATGAGGCAGATGATGATCCTCCTTTCTTTCTACAGTAGCTTGCACAGCTAAATCAGGCTGTAGTGGAGGAGAATGCTTCTGCTGTAATGGAGGATTGCCCTTGAAATAACAGAGATCATTCCTAAATTTCAGATAGCGTTCTTTTTCCAGAGATTTCATAGCTCTTCTCCACATCTCTGTGAGGCATTAAAAAACAACAGAACAAAACAGGTTATGGTCAATTATGGTATGTATAATATGATATACATAGATACTGAACAGGAACTAGATAGAACTACTCTTAGGTAAGTACGTGTAAACTCTCAGAATACTATTCAAATGGGTTAATTAATTTACCATCTAAAGAAGTGATGGGCTGAGTGAAGTTCTAAAGTCTCAGCTCTAGATTGAGCACTACTCAGTAGTTTTTAAGCACCTAAAATAGCTGTAAGAACAAGATTTGAAGGTATCACCATAAAGAGAGCAATGTGGAGGAGAGTAAGCCCCTCAAGATAAACTGGAGAGAGGTTGAAGAAAGGTAATGGCAAAATTCCTTGTTGGTGTAAGAGTAATCTTCACATACCTATTCTACATTCAAAGAGAGACTGCCTGGACAGTATTATTTTAGAAACTTATAATGAATCACGAGTGAATGTCTCTCCTTCTACTGTGTGTTTAAGGGAACAAACCAAACAGTGCTCCAGGTAGTGATAGGAAGAGGGTGAATAACTTCAAGAATTCTGATTTTTTTTTTCTTCTATATGCTAGTAAGGGCTTAAGCTGAATTTTCCATCTCACTTCAGGCATGACGCTTGAAGAAGTATTTAGATAAAAGAAAGCAAAACGATTCAAGCTTTCTAAAATCTTGGCTGGAGAAAAAGATGTATGAATACATATATTTCTTGTTCATAAAGTAAAGAAGCAAGAATTATATAGAAAAAAATGAAAAATTACATTGCAAATCTTCAGGGAATAGAAAGCATAATTCAGATTTGGCACGATTTAGTTCTGAAGAGCCTTACAGTTCTACTTTTGGTTACTGTGATTCTTAAAAAATTAACTTAATTCTCGAAAGTGACACCGTTAAGTAGCTGTTATTCTAAAGGTGTTGTGTGCGAATGGAATTGCATTAGCAAGCTTAAGCTTGTGTAGGCATCAAATCTTTTAAATTTATGATTGATTGTGCCTATTTCAATCAGTAGAATTTTCTTCCATGATTCAGTGCTTTATTTGTACTGTAACTGTGAATTCTAATTACTATAGTGATACTTAGTTACTTGAAGCTTCATATTCAGAGAAGAATAGAATCATGAAAATTTTTTGAATGACCTAGTTTCTCACTTGAGAAGTACTGAAATTTTAATTTCTAGTTGTTTTCTACAGTTCAGTTGTTGAGATGGCTGTGAGCTAAACTTCAGAAACAATTGATGACAACATACTTGTTAGGTATTGTATTTACACGATTAGCTGTGATATCCATGTCTAAATATTTGCTTAAAAAAACTATCTAACATGTTCCTGTTATCTCAGTTGTAGCATGTTACAGTTAAAGTTAAAGCTTTGCTAGAGACTTCCTGCAACTAAAGTGAGATGCTACGTGAGAAAAAATAATCCTGAAGCAACAAGAAATAAAGTCTAACCTTATATTGAAAGCTCTTTTACTTGATTATAATAATATGGAAAACTTCTGCTGGCTTTATTTGTGAAGGAGAAGTAACTGAATGCTGTCACAGGCTGCCCAGAGACTGTGGAGTCTTCTCCTGGAGATCTTCCACAGCTGCCTGGACACTGTGCTGGGCACCCCACTCTGGGTGTCCCTGATTGAGCAGGGGTTGGGTCAGATGGACCAGAGGTATCTGCCAATCTCAGTCATTTTGACATTCTATAGTTCTGTAATTCAGAAAATGGAAATAAAATCTAATGTCTTGCATTTAAGCTTGTAGAAGAGTAACACTATTTGAATTTGCATGTTGCACTAAAAAAGTTAGCTTTGATGAGGACAGATCACATTTAGCTGTGAAGGAAGTGCTCTCCTTTTCTGGAGATATTCAAGATCTGTCTGTACGCCTACCTGTGCAACCTGCTGTAGGGAGTTGCTTTGTCAGGGGGGTTGGAATAAATGATCCCTGGAGGTCCCTTCCAACCCCTACAAACCGTGATTCTATGGTATCACTTTGTATAAGAAACATAACTAGTACAATTCGGAATTCTCAGTGTTTTATCCTAAATCCTGGACATTTCTTACTCTGGATTTTTTTTCTTATTTATCTCATCCTTCAAAATCATTTTTCATAAGAAATTTGTTCCAATTTCTATAACTGAACTGACTTCTTGAAATGTAGTTTAACAAAGTGTTATGGTCATATTCCTTGTACATCAAATGCAAATGTACTGTTAATTGAAGTCCACTTGCTTCAGTTTTTCAGACAGCACAAGGAGTCTAAATTGAAATAAATATCTGTAAACCCATGTAAATAAAAGACTTCAGAAATAAGCAAACTGTTCAGCAGAAATTTTGTTCTGACTCATTGTGCTTTATATGCTACAGCTGTACCAAAAACTTGAGACAAATTGCATTGTTACTAAGTTGATCAATTTAGTATTAAATTTTCACAAACATTATTAGCTTAATCTTGCTCCTACTAATGTCTGTAAAAGTTCTCATGGGGAATAAGGGTTACCCTTTGTGCTGTGCTTATTTGAAATTTACACTCTTAATCAGCTTTTTTGTTTCTGTAGCAGCTATGCATTTGGATACATATAAGTAAATGTAGGTTATGTGGGTGGAAATTGTGCCTGCTAATGCAAAATCTTTTCTCTCCTTAGGATTGCAACTTTTTCATTTCAGTTTGGCTAATCATAACACTTGAAATATCGTGCAAGATAATATTGCTAATCAGAAAACAAAAGGAGATGGCAGAACAGAAATGCTTCCTCATACTGTCCAGAAATGAGGTTCCAAAGAAGTGAAAAGTCTTCCTTAGTCCTATTGCTCTTTTGACTCTCATGATAAAGCTCTCTTAGAATAGCACTTAGAATAATGCTTGAGTACTTCTTCTAACATGTCTAGTGAACATGCTTAATTAAAAGGACTTCTTAATCAGTAGTGAATTCTACAATTTACTTGATGGTAAAGGAATGGTAAAAGAAAACAAAGAAAAATATTTTCTTCATCAAGATTTGAGAGCCAACATAGATTGATTGTCCTACTATTGTTTTTTATATTATTTTTCCAATTAATTATGGCAGTGGTAATGAGATCAACTTAATGTTTGTTTTAAAGTTTCAGAGGAAAAAAATAATTACTTATATACATCAGCTAAAGCATTGCTACAGCAGCAATCATGAACTGAGATATAAAAGGTGTTTTCAGAGTTAAAAATATCCTTTGCAATCTCTGTGTTCTTGCTCCACTACCGACTTCACATGATGCCTTAATTAAACAATTCTCCTCATCTTTCTTATTCTCTAAATGGTGCAAATGTTTAGGAACCTGTTTACAATGGCACGCTGCTTCTCCCTGTGTAAACTGGGATGAGTTCTCTGACATTCTTCATTTTAAATCTGAAAAATGTCTGAGTTTTTGTTAAAATAGTGTAAATCTCTTACTTCTGTAGCAGCACTTTCCATATATGTTTAATAAATAGTATAGTTAATTCAGAGCAGGGAACATGATCCTGGTCTGCTGGGAGAAGGGATGCAGCGATGTGACTGTGAAATCTGCATTAGAGGGTGACATGGGGCATCAGACAAAATAACAACTCTTTACTTTCCCAATATTGCTTATAGTTTGTGACAGAAAGCAAAAGTGTAAAGAATTCTTAAGAGCAGTGTGTTCATACAGTGAGTTACTTTAGCTAGTATAAAAGACTGTCAAGCTTGTTTTGACTGCTGTGAAACTTGGTAACTTCAGAGTATATGCCAAATTGTGTCTAAAATTTCATGACTAATGTGTAGTTCTATAAAAAAAGATGGTTCTGTGGCTTGCTTTTAAGCAGTGGCATGTGTCTGAGAATTGTGTGCTTATTCTTTTGTTGTAAGTTGATCAGATTCGGTTTAATCTTTTTCACAAAAAAAGAAAAAAAAAATATTATTCCTCTGCTACCCTCCAAAAAGCATCAAAATCATTTTCTTCATTTGGCTTTCTGAATGTCACCCTGTTTAAGAATGAGTTCTCTTATTCGTAAGACTTAAAGGTTGCTTTTGCAGCAGGGAAGTTCTGGTTTATGAAGCCTTTTCCTACTAATTTCAATACATCTTCCGTCATATTCAGAGTCCTCAGAGATGCCATATTATGCTCTATTTACTCATCTCTGTGTTACTAGAAAAATAATAAGTGTGCTTTATCTGGCACAATTTGTAAGTCACAGTGAGGAGTTTTTTGTTTTTTTTTTTCCTTTCTGTGTATAAAAAGCTTTCCTTGTAAGGAAGGTATAATATCTTATTTATACAAAATGCTTGTCTGAATGTTGGTGAAAAACATGATTCATCTCAAGCTGACAGTTGGCCATATACACTGCAGTCCAGTGCAAAAATGACACCTAAACGTGCTTGTCTGGCTATATATGCTTTAATGTGTATATAGTGTCTTAACTCCTACACTGTGATCAATATCATCTATCCTGGAACCTGTCCTATTTCCTATTTTTTGTCAGTGACTTGGATGAAGAGAGAGTGCACCATCAGTAAGTTTGTGAAAGTAAAGTAAGGGAAAACATGGAGGTTTGGGGCTGCCGTTTAGGTGCCCCAGGAAAATGTCGAAAAGTCAACAAGGACACATGTGAAATCCTATAGACCTGTAGTAAATTCCTTTGCTAATACAGGTGGGAGGCTGATCTGCTAGGTCATTGCTTTGCTGTGAAGGACTTGAGGTGCAGCTGACAGTCAACTGAATGTGAGCCAGCTGTGTGCTCTGATGGTGATGAACTCTATCAGCACAGATAGTAGATTGAGGTGCATTCCTTTTTCCTCTCTTCTGTTTACTTGGTGCTTGCTAACCCGTGTAGGAATACTGCATCCATTTTTTTTATCCCTCAGTAGTCTGGAATGAGTTTGCCAGTTACTGATCTGTCCACTCAGCTACTGGGAGATGCTCGGAGGACTGGACTTTTTCACCTGCAGAGGTGGCTGCAAGGGAACCTAACAGCACAGTCCCTTAGTGTCATAAGGGGAGGTTGGGTGGAACTGGAATCTCCTTTCAGGGGAAATAGTGGGAGAAAAAGACAACAGTTAAAAAAAAAGAGAGGATGTTCCAGCTGGTTACAAGGAGAGAAAAAGTTAACTTGAGGACAGTCAAATACTGGAGTGAGCAGATTACCCTTCTCCAGTTTTAGTATCTCAGTCCTTGGGGATTTTCAGGATCTGAATGGAAAACGTGAGTTACTGGATCTGAATTCAGTATCGACTCTGCTTTGAGCTGAACAGTTTTTATGAAAGTGGTTACATGCACTTATATAACATCAAGTGCCCTGCTGTTAACTTCACAGTAAGCCGTTTCACTCAACTGGCAATGGATTAGATCTCTGTTGACTTTAAAGAGAAATTAGCAAGTACATCTGTAGGTTCCTTCATGTAAATTTCTTATTTAAAACTGAGTCTCATCTCTAACAGTAATAGAAATCTAATCTGGGAATATGGACTTCCTGTTTTAAGAATGAGAAGCAGACACCTCTGAAGAGCTTTTATCTTGGTTATCTTTGAGAACTATGTTAGGATTAGATGAATCACCTTGCCATTTATTTCCCATCCCTGCAGCCTATATTTTAAAAAGGAAAATAATGTTGGAATTTTAACTTTTCACTTACCAATAGGGAAATCGGTGATCATTTTCTCAAAATATTTCTGTCTAAAAATCAAGTCCCCATTGTGTTCAATCCAAACAAAATTAATGCTTATTAAGGAAAAAAATATTATAGAATCTGTTGAACTCTCTCTACACCTTTTAGCATTTGAATTGAAGTACTGCATGGTGATTAACTTTCAATGACTTACTCAGGGTCTGACCTATCTAGGAGAAAATTGTTCTGCTCTAAAGATGTAGCTTCTATACTTAGAACAATTTCATGTTTCATAAGTTTTCAAGTTCTGGAAAGAAAATAAGTGTAGTATAATCTGGAGACAAAATAATTTGTCATTTTTCTATTTCTTGTAGAAGATGAAGGCTTGGGCTGAGTTGCTTTGCAATACTTACTGAGTGTGGAAAAAAAAAATGATTTAGCACAGCAATTTGTGACATAATTATTTGCTTCACTTCACTACTTTGATTTGCTGAGCAATTATCTCAGTTTGGGCTACTTGCACAGTTAAGGCCAAGAACTAAGTCAAGCTGAATCTTGTACTGGTAATTGTGTCAGTGCACTATTTAAAAAATGAATAAATAATCTTCCGTTAGTTATTTTATTTTTGTTGTAGAAGACAAGGTATTTAGCAACAGAACTCATCACCATACAGTGAAGGTCAGGTCAGTAGGCCTTGTGTTATGTCTTGTATTCTTTGTTTAAAACTCAGCCATTTACTGTGGTACAATCTGAGTCACTTACAGGTTGATTTTCCAAGTAAGTTCCCTCAATACCAGGTGACTTTGCTGTAAGATAATTATGCTCAAAAATTGATAAAATCAAGGTTGTGTCCTCTCTGAATTTCAGTACTCATTTGAGATAGAAGTGCCTATTCAGGAGGAAGTTTTTTTTTAAAGCTTATTAACATACTGCAAAGCTTTGCTAAGATATATGTGTTCAAGGCATACATTTTTAGATATAGGTGATTCAAAGAAAGGGCTTTGCAAATCAGTTGTCAAATGTGAAAAGACTAATGTACTTTGTTATGTGGAGAAAAAATAGGGAATTTTGTTCATCTGGAACATAATTACCTTTTTTGCTATTTGAATTAGTTATTTTTTTGTGTTATTCAACAATACTTCTATTTTTTGACTTGACAAATATAAAACATTATTAAAAAGACTTAATAATTGGAATGTAGTACATGTTTAGTGTGTACATATATACCAGGATTTTATTTGCTATTAGGTAAAACTATTTGTGCACATCATACCACTCGTGAAACAACATCAAGTCCTGTTTAAAGCTATTTTTATTGAATAATAAGCATCTGAGGTATGATCAAACATACATTGAAAAGAATTTCAGAGATGCTGGTATTCATTGTCAGTTTATGTTGCTTTTCTTAAAATATTGCCAGTTTGTTTGTCATACTTAACACAGTTTTTCGATAATAGCATTGAAACGTTTTTCTCAGTACAAAATTTTCATCTATAGAATGACTTGTTTGGGAGGCTGCTGTGAGAAAATGCTTGTGGCTGATGATGGTTGCTCCTAATTCACAGACCTTTTTTTTTTTTATTTGTCAGCTGAAATGGGTTGGTTTGAGGTTTGTTTACATTGATTCAGACTCTGGAGAGTCACAGTCTCTGTCATGCATCGATTTTTCTTTGTTTGTGTATTCTTATCCAGTTTACCTCCCTGAAGTAAGTTCTTTAAAAAGTCAATCTTCAAGCTTGTTTCTACCATGTAAAAAAAAGAGGGGGGAGGAAACCAACACAGATACATGCAAAACAAATAACAATAAAAACCACTGTTTAGCTCCCTGCTAATAAAATAGATACAGTCTGAGAGGCAGCAGACAGCTGTCCGTGAAATTTTTTACTGTCTGGACGGCTGACAATCCCATATACCTCAACCAGGCTCAGCAAATGTCACCTATTTCCATGTGCAGACAGCTGAGGAACATAGGATCATTGACACCTCAGAAGGTGGTAGTCAAGGACTGGGAGGGATTTGGAAATGTTTTTAGCAGGCATTGTGAGAAAATGAAGTAGAATGAGAAAGAACACTTGACTTGTAACTACAGGGAAACAAGGCTTTTTAGAACCTTTGTTTTCAGTAGTCTGAGATAGCAATCATTAATGGCAACCGACATTCTAGGAATACTATTTAAAAAAAAATATTCAAGTTTTTCTGAACTTATTTTGTTATGTTCTTATGCTATAAATATGGGAAAATATAATTAATGTTTTATTTTATGAGTAATGTTAAAGTGAATTTAGATTTATATTTTCAGCTATAAACATATATATACATATATATACACTAGTGAATGAAGTACTGTAAGCTCCTCTGCAGTACACTATTCTGTTCCTAGAATTTAACCAATGTAGAGTGCATTGAGGCCATTCAGGCATATAAACTAGTGAATAGATTATGGTAGGAGTGATTTTCTATCCCAGAGATTGAATGTCATGATACAGCTTGACTTGGATGCTCATGGCTAACCTCTACCTTACACCATAAAACTTGAGCAGTTATTTCCAGAGTTCTCCCAGAAAAAACCAATGTTCTTTCAGGACTTGAGTATCAATTTAACAGTATTGACAGCATATGCATGCTTATGTTTAGCCTTTGCCCAGCCTTGTTTAGTTTACTTCTGCAGTTGTACCACAGAGGTCTGAATATAAGAGCTGGAGTAGTTGTTTTTGTTGGTGAAGATAAGGGTACCTTTTTGCATTCAGACTATTGTGTGTTAGATACAATTCCAATTCCATTTTCTCCCTCTTAGTAATTTGCATTCTAGCAGAATTTTTCTATCTAATCCCAGACCAATTTCATACATTAAATCAGCAGGGAGATAAAAATGTTTTCTGTGCTGCGCTACTCCCGTTGCCTGCAAATGTGTATCTGGTTCAAATTTCATGATATGACCATGCTGGATGTTATATACATACAGTATGTGAGTCTGAGGTCAGAAGATCAAACAAATCTGAGTTGCAGCTGAAGGTATCAAACTTTTACAATACGTATAGCACGAAAGTTCTAAAACTTTATTGTGCCAGTCCCCCCAAAATCCACAGATTCCTTAAGGCATTCCTAATGTGTTGTTTTAGTTTGTCTAGGCCATATACTATTCCATTTTTACTAGGTGTCTGGCAGCTCATTTGAAACTTCTGTTATAATCCTGTGGTGTTAAAGAATCAGTTTTGAACAAAAAGTGCTGTTCACAATTGATTTTACTGCTGTTATTGACAACCTCTAAAGAAAATGCATCAGGTGCAAAAACACAGCAGATGCATTTCTGCCTATGCTTTGAAATTTTTTTTCTGTATTAGCCTACATCTCATTGTCATCAGGGTCCTGATTAAGTTCAGTAGATTAGTTTTTCAAGAGTCTGTAATTCACACCTTCTGTGTTCCACACAGGTCCAGAAGTGTGGCATAAGCCTAATACTGTATGTAGTACTCCTTTGAGAGATGGCATAGCACATCTACAGTGACACAGAGAGCAAATAAAACTTCTAATCAAAGCCTAGAAAAAACCACCTCTGCTGTAACATTGTAAGTAACATTGCAAAATATGTGCAACAAATTAATGAAGGCTGCATATACAGTGACTAATGAAAGAAAACCTCTAGAGCTTTAATGACATCTACTCCATAAGCAGCAACTGTAAAAGATCATAGCAATTGATCAGCAGTGTGTGTGGTGAGATTTCAGGCTGAGAAAACCTTACTCTGCCAACCCGAATGATGCTTTCCCCTCATCAAGAAGTGCTTAGGATTGTGTGCAAATCAGTCAAGGGCTGTTTCTGTGTCGAGAAAGCAGGATGCCAGTCATCACTACTCTGTCATTAACAGCAAAATCCTAACAGTTTTTGAGAAGAAAAAGAACTTGAACTTCAGTGATTTAGTCCTGTCTGCACTTGAATTGCCTGAGATTAATTTAGGAGTACTGAAATCCATCCTATCTGATCTATGATGGGGTGTAGTATAAATGAATATCTTTTGAGGAGGACGGCAGATGATAAAGTCACCGTTAGAGATCGTTAGTCTGCTTGTGCTGAAACTGTATGGAGATCTGAGCTTCTCTGTAGATGATTATTTCCCAGCTGGCAGCATGCCTGGTGCAAATGGCTGGGGATCAGCAAGGAGATAATTTCCTGGGTTTTATTCTGGGAATTGCTGCATCACTCAGAGGAGTGGCAATGCTCCTTTTCAGAACTGCTAGTAAGGGAATTGTGTATATCCCCTTACAATAAAGAGTAAATGTTGCTCCCAACTAATATGTTCAGATGCTTTTTGGATCTCAAACAATCTGTATAGAGTCCCATTCCTTAGGTCCCATTAAATACTGTTAATACTAGAGTGAGGGGATTATTCCCTAAGTAAAGGATTGACCATGGAATGTCTTATGCTTTCTAAACATCCTACAGAAGATCTAGCAGTAAAACTACGTGTTTTTGCTTTTTATAGTAGAAAACCTCAGTGGTCTTGTTGGTCCAATTTCCAGCTAAATGTAACAAGACAGTCTGTGAGCAAGGAGTTTTGCAATTAATTGGAGAAAACCTTTATGTAAACATTTCACCCTAGGTTTTCGCTCCACACTTCTTTTAAAGTGTGATACTAACAAAAATAACTCTAAAAATATTTTTTTTCTAGTGATCTATTTTCTCACATTTTCTCATTAATTAGCTGTTTATTTCAGTAACAGAAACACTTCTTGCAGCACTTAACTGTAATTAAGAGAGTAGAATAAAGATGTAGCGAGCTTGAGCTTTTTATTTTTATTTTTATTTTATTTTATTTTTTTTTACCTGCAGCAGCAGAATGTTAAGGAATCACAAACTGTAGCCCCAACCAGAAAATGCACTGAAAATCCATCCTTCTTAGAAGGGATAGTTTAACTTCTAGAAATTTATTGCTGATGCTGATGTGAAAAAAGATCCAGTTTATCTTTGAAATCATAAGTAGAGAAGTGAAACACTACCAGATTTTCTTTGTGATGCTTAGCCAGACTTTTCCCTGCCTGTTGCATACTTGTTTTGAAATTAACTGGAGTGTAGAAACTGTGAGCCCATCCGGGAATTGATAAAGATGAAGGAGGACAGTGGGACTGGGAACAAATTAGAAGAAGAAACAAGTGAAGTTCCTTCAGACAAAAATAAAGGGAAAAAAAAAATAGTTTTCCAGCAATGTAACATTTTTGCACATAAATTTACTGTTAAACCAGTTCCAACATTGTCTTGTCAAATTCTTTGCTACCTTGTTATGTTACTTTTTAAGAAGACTGGCAAATTTACAGATTCCCGTCTTAGCTACAGGGTAATTCTGCACCTCCTACACTGATCTGCCATTGTACTGAAATGGTTTCTGTTCCTGAGCTGCATCTATTTTCATGTGGTGCCTGAGAGTGGCAATAGTCAATAGAATGATTTACGTTCATCTGCTACTGCCATTCTTCATTTTTAGAACGGTACTTCCATAACCATGTGGTGACTTCTAAGCAGTGCTGTGGAAAAGTATATAATACGAAATATAAGTTTAAATTGAAAATGAAGTGCAGTCTTACACAAGATGGAAAAGAAACGGTAACTAGATGATGATCTCACTACAGTAGTGAGACCATTATTTTCTACTGCCTTAACTTTTCTGTATATGATCTAGGGGTAAAATAGATCATCTTCTTTGTGAAGTATATTAGTTAATAAAAAATGCAATTGAAATATGTTGGGGTAGAAGTTTTTAAGATTAAAACCTAAGAAAGTAATTTAAAATGGTTTCTACAATTCACACAGTGAGGGATTTTAATAATTAAACTTTGTATTTTAATTTTAAAAAAGAATTTAAAGGTAACATTTTCCTAAGCTAAACACATCATATGAAGAATTCTGTGTTGAGTAGCAGTAAGTAGGTAGCTGAGAGGGATGAAGTGTTGTGGCAGTACTTGAATTTATTTCTCAGACTGGCCGGCCTCTGGCCTCTCTTTGATAGAGAGTGATTGAATGTTTTGTCAGCAGGATGCATCGAGATCGCGTGTAATCGGTAGGTAGGCAACAACAAAGGGAAGGTTGATTAGAGTATTTCTTGATGTACTTCCCCCACCTAATGTGTACAGTTCTGTGAAATGTATATAATTATTTTGACAAAGAAAATGACTCTATGTAATGATCACAGTCCAGTTGTTTACTACACATATAAAATGTAGCTTTTTTATTATTATTTTATTTGTTAGTTTAAACTGTTTCACCTTTAGTTAAGTGTTTGCATATAGTCTGTATCGTATAGCTATGTACTGTGACTAAACAAGTTGAGAAAGACACCAGTAATTGACCCTCCTAAATTGTTTATGTCAGTGGTAGCTGGAGAGCTACCACGTGCATATAATATGAAGTCTTTCATCCCTTCGTCTTTCATTCTGTAGTGATTTCTGTTTGCTTGGCCTTTTATTCCTGTAAAAACAACAACAACAACAAAAAAAACTTAGTCTTGGTACGGCCTGATGAACTTATTTTTACCTTAAGAAAAAAACCTGAAAGTTATTGCAGAGTGTTTCCATCAAGTACCCATTTGTTATCATTTAATTTTATCTTATTTAATTTTCTTATACACAATAGTGATTCATGAACACAACAGAGATTACTTTTCTTAAAATACTGTGTGATATATCCTAGTTTAATGAAAGTTTTCATTTTTAATTAAATTAGAGGAAAAGGCTCCCATCCTTTTTCCTTTTCCTCAGGGGAGATAACATTGTGCCATGTTATTAGCAAGTTTCCCTGAGGCTCTTTTTTGCTTTGATGAATTTGTCATAGTCAGGGAACACTGGAACATGGTAAGTTGCCAAAAGGCATGTACTTTAGATTTGTGTTACAACCTCTGTATGTTACATTTTACGTGCATTGATAAACCACCGAGAGGGACATGCTTCTGCTGTAAGTTTAGCCAGATATTTTTCTTCTGTAATTCATGTTACATAAACCTAATGAACTTCAGCTTAGAGAAAATTGGAAAGGGAAAGGTATTGAGGGAGAATAAGGAGGGGGAAAAGGTCATAAAAATTCATAGAAGTTCAGTTGTTCAAAGGAATCTAGTTATGTTGTTCTCACAGAGGAAACCAGCAACGGACTCAAACTACAGCAGGAAAGTGTGAGGTTAGACTTCAGAAAAGCCTTCCTAGCAACAATATGGATAAAGCAGCTCTGAAACAGAACACATAGGGGAGCTTTGGATTGTCCGTCTTGATGGCCTTTAAAAGCAAATCAAATCAGATTTGTTATCCATCAGAAGTTACATAGTTATGGCTGATTCTGCTCTGAAAGGCTTCCTACAAAAGTATATTATTCAGAATTCATAAAGAAATCTTTAATGATAAAGTCTTTTAATTAAAACTCTCAAGACAAAAAGACTTGAGCAAAAATTTGTACAGTTGGGTAAGATAACAGTGGCTGAGGAGTTTGGACTTAAACAGTTTTCATTTAGTTCACCATTTGAACTGCCCTTCAATGTTCAGAAAGGCACCTAAAAAGAATTGTTTCTCAAATCACTACCTGTTTGAAACTGGGGGCTGCAAAATAGCAGTCAGCCCTTTTGTTGCTGGAGTAATGAGAAATGGTCATAGTAAGGCAGTGATCTCATTGCTGTGGTGTGTTTCAGGACCCGTGCTAAGGGAAATCGTTATGCCAGCTGGGGGTTGAAGGAGTCTGGCAGGGAATCTTTAAGCAAAACTGTCGGTAAAAATGCCTATGGGAGTGCAGTTCTGAAATAGGATTTTAAACTATTGATAACTTGATATCACTGGTACTCTGATGAGTATGTACTCTCGAAGGAAAAAAAGAAATAATTATAACAAATGGTTGCCTCTTCAGATCATCCACTCAAAATTTGGAAATATACGAAAGCAACATTAAGATACAAGAAGATGAGAAAAATAATTCTAAAAATGGGGTACTTCTATAAAAACTTGATGGTAATTTATTCTGGAATACTCTTTGCAGATTTGGTCTCCCCCGCCCCCAAAACAAAAAAAAATATAAAAACATGAAGCATGAAACTTCTGTATGAAGAGATCAAATAATTAGGATATTTTAATTTCAGTAAGAGTTGAAATAGGGGGCAGCGTAGGTCCTTACCTTTCACATACTGGAATGTACAACAGTGTAAAGGAAAAGGGAAGGATAAAGGCAAGAGTTTTAAGTAATTTGTTACAAAATGTATTTCAGTCTGTGTCACTGACAAGATGTCGTCACTTAGGGCTATGTGCACGATGAGAGTACTGAAGATTTCTAAGAGAGAAAAGCTTCTAAAAATGTGTTGATACCTGGCTACTGAATTCATCAACAAAGAAAATAAGATGCTTGAATAATGAGAGAATCATGAAGGATGAGGGAAACGTGATGGACATAGATCATACTAGTCTAATTACAATTCAGAAAACAGTTTAGAGAGCTGCAGAGTTTACTACCTGAAATTGTGGTCATAGAGATTACTAATTTAAAGTTTAAGACAGACTGGATTCCTGTCTACAGAGAAACACAAAACCCGTATTTGTTCTTGGTTAGAAACAGACGAGATCTAAACTGCTGTGGTTTTCCAAAGAACCGTTTTCATAAAGCTGTGAAAAATTATTCATTCTGCATTGTGTCCAATTTTATTTTAAAGCCTCTGACTTTNTTTTGTTACACTGCAAAATGAAAATACATTTCAAGGAAAACTTCACAAGATAGGGCAAAACTTTAGTTACTAAGCATGGACTCTAAACTGTATTTCCTTAGTCCTGTTTCTACAAGTGAATACTTGCCTAATCATAAGCTGCAATGTTGTATGGACACTAAACTATTTTTAAAAATCTTACTTTAAAATTATAGCCATAGAACAAGGCACAGAGGGGAGAAAAATCTTGTTTTCTCTCTTTCTGGAAATATTATTACTACAAGTACTAATATCTACAGATTGTACAGAATTCTGCTACATCTTAATGTTAGTTCATATATTGGCACAGAGATACGTACTGAAAGATTTAACCCAATGAGAAGAAGGGCTAGCCTTGGTATACAGCAAAACTGGATAGTTTACATTGGTAAACAAACCAGTGAGGAAAGAATTATAGCATTTGCTTCTAGAGCTATCAGGATCATGAATCTGATATTCTTAACTAAGAGTTAGGAAAGCACAATTTTATCAAAATTATGAATGTGACAGAAGGGAAAGACTTTGCTCACAAACAGCAAGTCACTCAGGTTCTGCAAGGCTGCTGTTCCTGCCAATCCTCTGAGTTAACCAGGAGAACCATTCACTGGTCTGTTATTTTCCACGTGATCTAGGAGGGAGGGGGAAAAAAAAGTAAAAAAAATAAATAAAAATAAAAAAGTGAACACATACATGGTATGACATAATCCTAGGGAAGGTTTCTTACGTTATAGGTAGGCTATTTTCTCCAGAATTTATGGGTGGTATTTGGGGAGTTGCTTTGTCTTTTTGCTGTGTAGGGGTATTGGCTTTCCTGTGTACAACAAATGATGATGTACGCAAACTACTGATAAGGATTTATGGAAACTTGATGAATACAAACATTGTGTTTCTGTGAACAAAATGATTATTTTGAGAAACACCTCAGTGTTGGCAGTGCATACAGAAATTGACATAACTTAATAGTATCAATATCTATGAATTACCACAAAACCTTTCAGTACTGCAATTAATCCCCAGTGGCTAGAAAACATAGAAGAGTGTAAGAATGCTTCTGTAGTGCTGTGGTGTACAGTGCAGAAATCTTCAAGCTAGTGGAGAACTAATCCAGTAAACTCTATTTGGGCCCAAAAGTTCCTGAAAAACTCAGCTCAAAAGTGCTTGCAGAGTACTGAAGAGAGGAAGGGATCAAAGGCAAACATCAAACTAAACTGTAATACTGCTTTTGAATCTAAGCTGATTTATTAGTGCTAGCTTTGATGTCTTTGCACTCTTGGTATAAGTACAGCTTTTGAAAGTTTTCAAACATTTGCAGTTAGAAAACTCATCATGTATCATATTTTATTATATATCCATTTTTTAACATTTTAAAGGAGTCCTAAATAACAGATTATTATTATTATTATTTTTACTGTTATAAAATCACAACACAGGTAGCTTATGAAACTGGTAAGGAAAACAAAATTTATACAGAAAATTCCAGTATTTATTAATAAAAGATTGTATATTCTATACAAGAGCAACAATTACAGTTTTGATATGACTGTGAAAGAAAATTCTGAATATTTGAAATTATTAAAAGAGCAGGAAAAATGGCAAACTAAAAGCATAGGTCTCAGCTGCAGTTCATATTATTCTGTAGAGCTAGTATTTGTTATAAACTAGTAAAGGAAAAAAGCAACAACCTAGCAATCAGCAGCAACTTTTCAAAATGAAGAGAGATCGGGTTGGTTAATTGTGGTGGCTACTTAATGCTTTTATTTCAGAGTGAGACTGAATGCTAGAATCTGATTAATTTAATTGGCAAGCGTGAACATCCTGAAGTTTGTAGTGAAGAAGCAAGATCTATTGTACTGGCAATTAGGCAATAATGTAGAAAATTGCCTTGCAGACAGATGACTTAAGTAACCCTATAACTACTATGGTGAGGATACTAAGTTACCAAGGAATACAATGAATTATGAGGGAAGTGCTTGGGAGTAAAAAGAAAAGAACGATTCTATATCATGGTATCAAGATGATGAAGTGCCCTAATATGTCGTATATGAGTATTGCCTAGAAACGGCTTGTTGAACATGCCCTTTTTCCTGGCAGTGTTACAGAAAACCAGATGAGCTGTAATTAAAACTGGGTCACAAAGGAGACAAACAGTGGTTTTAATCATTATACTACTTATGTTTGTGCAAATCAGTAAATCAAACGCTATTGTGTGAAGGGCAAAAGTAAAACCTTTTCAGTGAGGACTGAATCTGATAAACATTTTCCTTTAATAGTTTTGTGTGAACTGCAGACATATAATCAATTAAGTACTCTGCTGAAAGGAAACAGTTACTTTTCCTACAAAGTATATAATTACTGTGATGCTATAGCACATTGATGTTGATCTCATTCACATTCTCTGGTTTGTTCACTCCAGTGAGGGAGTTCTCATTTTCCAATACTTCACTGCAATTTTGCTACTAACATGGTTGCTATCAACCATCAGTTCCAACCTACAGGAGAAGTTACAAAGTCAGCTTATTCCAAGTGAGATATAAGAGCACGGGACAACGATCGAGAACATTTTTTACTGATATGCCATACAGAAACCCTACCAACGTAATTGCATTTTTTCCACTGGCAGCACTGGATGTTATGTGTTTAGATTACATACAGAAATGCAGTATCTTTGGAGAATTTGCATAATCTTTGAGACTCTAGAGTGAAAGTACTGCATGATGTTCCCCAGTCGTGACCCATGTAATTTTCAGAAGACTTGATCATGGAAACGAGGGATTGGATGACAGATGAATATATTCATTTCTTAAGGATGAATGTGTAGACTCAAGAGCTGTGAAAAACCTTCACATGCTGTAGAACGATCATAAAAAAAGAGACTAAGGTACTAACTCATTAAAAATTGTCTGAAAAGATGTGATCCACCTGAACCTTCTTTAATGAAAAGCCTGCTTCAGCTCTCTGGAACAAAACTGTTGCAAGTGATGTGTTTATTAGATTTGTAGGAAAACAAGAAGTATTCATTTTGACAATTTGATAAAAAAGGTCAATAATTCTTGCTATTTACTTAGTCCTTTCTAAATAATCATGGAGCTTAGACAAGCGCCTGGAGGACCCGTCTTGAATGCATACGGCCTCAGATATTTCTTTAATTGCTTGCTAGTACTTTTTCTCAGACATACTTGCTGCTAGATGTAAAATGAAGACATTATCTTGTCAATCTGTTCTCTGGATTTTGGCATTGTACAGAGTGATTGCATAGAGTACCTTGTCCATTGTAGCTGATGGAAAATTGCCCTCTGCTCCCTTTCAGTCTTCTGTTCCTCTGGAATGTCTGTATCACATACGTATTTCACAGTTGTGCTCTTGTGGTGGCATGTGTGCACTGAGACTGTCCCCATAACGCTCATGCCCTGTACTGGGAGAGCTGTGGGAGTGTGCCATCCCATTGTAAGTAAAAATGAAGTAAATAGTTTTAAAATAAGAAAAAGCTCTGCAGCCACAAGGAGCAAACAGTGTACTTTGGAAGAAAAGCAAGTTTTACCTGTTGTTTCTGCTCTATGTATGAAAAAAAACCAAAACAAAACAATAAAATTCACTTCAGTCTGTTGTAGATACAGATTTAGATTAAATCATAATATAAGCAGTGAATTAAAATATGAATTAACATTATGAGATTTTAATAAAAGTGCACTTATTCTTTTAATCAATGAACCTATCATATGTTACAAATGATTTTTTTTTTTTAATTTTCAGAATTTTAATGAATTCATTTACTAAACCTGGATGTTAGAAATGAAAGGCAAGTGTATGAATGTTTAGCACGAGGTGTTGTGTCTGAGCTATTAAGAAGAAGCAATATGCTCCTATTGCACACAGATTTGCATATCTGGTACAGCTGAACATTGATCAACTATAATGCTAGCTGAGGGAATCCAACGCAGAGAATTTGTATCTTGGCTGTGACTCCCACCAAAGAATTAATGAAATCTATAACTACTACCAACTTTTGAAGGCGTATAACAGTCCTTAATGCTGATATAATGAAACGTGTGAATTGTACTCTGAGATTTTACTGCTAAATACCATATTGCAACAGCAGTTTAAAGTAGACACTGACATATTCTGAAGAAAATTATAATCAGAAATGTTCTCTATTCATATTTCATCAGCTTGTATCTCTCTTCTCTGATGCAGTCTAATTTTCCATTCATTTTTTCCTATTCTCTAGTAAATTAAATTAAATATGAATCATAGGAGCACTTCTGTAAGCTGTATGAAATCATCTGCTTGCTACAGTTGCTGATCAGAGTTGCTTTGTGCTATTATTCTTAACCTACTAAGTTCTTATGGATGGTACAAAGGCAGTGTGGAGCCAAACACCAAATCATGAGAAAGCTGCAGCATTTCAAATGTAGTTTTCATTCCACTGAAAAAAAAAAAAAAATGTAGTTAAACAGAGGACAGAAAGTAAGATAAGCTCATTAAGTCACACATCTCTTAACAGTCTTTTTGAACTGAAATAGTCCGTGAGGGTTCTACAGAGAGGTTACAGGTATGTTTCTGTGGATAGCTGTGGACAGAAGCAGCTCATAATGCCTGTACTCATTGCTCACCAGATCTGAACTAGCTCTAGTTCAGAAGCTATGTAGCTGTACAGTTTGGTAAAAATTGATTTTTTCAGAAGACGTATTTGGTCATCTCTGTAAACGTTCTATTGTCAACTGATTTCTAGAAAAAAACACACTTCCAAACTCAGCCTGCTGAAGTCCCAATATATTCCTCTTGAAAAATGTAGGTATCTAAATTATCCAAGCTGTGACTTGCAAAGATCTGCATGCATCTTTGCAAGCTTTTTTAGCCACCAGAATCATGATAACACAAAGTTTCCTGTCACGTGAACTCTACGATGAATGAATGTTTGTCCCCTCTTGTGTGATCTGTTTTCCCCAGGATATGTTTACTGAAATCAGCACAACACGATTTGAATAGTGGGTGATTGTTTAGGTCTCCTCTAAGCCCATTGACTAAAATGTTTCCTTGGACAAAATAATAAATGTCTCACCTCTTACCTACTAATTTTTTTTATTAAGCATTAGAATTGAGATCATATATCAGAGGTGTGTTTTAAACCATCTTTATGTAATGCTAAGCTCTTCTCACGGAAAGTGTTCTGGTTTTTATATTTCCTGCCTCGCAGAGAAGGGAGTGCATAGCTGCCTGTATGGCAAACAGAATCAAGACATACATGTTAAGATTTGGTTTCAAGGTTTTCACTATAACTAGATGCCCGTGCAGTATAGAATAGGGAAACTTTTAAATGCAGGTGGTTAGGGAATTCTTTTGGATGTTCAAATGCTTTATGTAATAAGGGTGGAGATTTTTTAAATTATTTTTTTTCCCATTATCTGAGTAGATTACCCACAGGGTTACTGGGCTTGAGTATGCACTGCATTTTCAGGTTTTCTTTTTAAAGAAGTTCACTAAGGAGCTGATTGGCGTAGCCAACTATTCCTAGACATGATTTGTAAGTGACAGTCCATAGTAGAGGGAGAAGATTCTTTCCAGTCTTTTTCTTTTTTTCCCAAAAATTATTCTCAAGATTTCTGTCCACTAGCTTCCTGATTAGTATGCTACCCTCTTCTCATACTTAAAATGCTAATCTTTCTGATGCAATTCATAGGATGTTTAAGTGTCTTAACGTATGGTTGAAGATGCTAGTTACCATGAGCTATCTGTACCCTTTCAGTAATAAAACCAAACCACTTCTGTGAAGGTGGATGTAAAATGAGTTTGATCCAGCTCTCACTGAACAGAGGTAATGTATATATTAAGTTTAGATTTCACAGTTCAACTTTCAAGTAAAGATCTGTTGAAAAACTCTTAATTCATCTTTCTGGCAAGTGAATTTTAAATTCTGATGTTGCAACTGGTTGCTGAGTCCTATCATCCTGAGTTTTTAATAAGTTACATCTATTAGTGTGTTATAAAGTACTGTAGTGTGGTGTACTTTGCAAATGTAATGAAATCAACTTGAGACTTCACTACAGTATTGATCTTAAATCTGTGTTGACAAATGCATGGACTTTAATTCTGTTGTTATAAATATATGGATTAGCAAAGTACCATTTTATACATGGAGGGAATTCTGACAATGTAATAAACCAGAAAGTCTTGCTAATGCAATATGTATTATGGTCCTGGTCACACTTTAGCAGGGCTGGTTTTTTTGTTTGTTTGTCATATGGACTTAGGCCATATTGTGTGCATTCAACCCACTCAGTTTTTCATCAGGTGATTTAGTAGAAAAATACAGTAGCTTATTTCTCTTATCTCTTCCCTGCCCTGCCCTCCCCTTCAAATCAGTGCATTAACACTGAGTGCAAGGCTTAGTTTCCAAGGCTCCTACTTTGATTCATCTCAGTTCATAGAACAGCCTACATGCTAAAGAAAAATGCACTACTACTACAGCTTGTAAAGCACTGAATGTAATTCAGCTGCATGGTCACCATGAAAAAAAAATAATTGTATTTCCCCATTAATGCTCCGATAAGCTGGAGAAAATATGACATCTTTTCTTGATCTGTTGCCATCATAAGTCAGCTGTTGCTCCTACTATTCAGGGGTCCTGAAGTGGAAATTCATGCTTATGTTTCCATAGTTTTGAAGATTTCATTTTGTTCAAATAGAATTCAGACATGATTAAAAAAAGCCTTTTTCTTGTCTGTGTCAGCGCTGGAAGAGCTGACCTGTAGCTGACTTCCTGGAATAAAAAAAGGTTCTATTGTTTCAGGAGGAGATTCTTTAACTTTCAGAGAGTACAGATCTATGTCTACTGATCTTGTGTTTCAGCCTGTCTTGATTAATAGTTGACCTCAGAAAAAACTGTTAATTATGATGTTTATTCCTCAGTGGACCTGAAAGAGACATTAAATCTTATATATTTCTGAAGCTGTGGCAGAAAGAATATGAACTGTGTCACTGGAATTTGGAAGTTCACTTTAATCTCCATAATGCTGAAATTTATATCAGCAAATTCTGCCTAAAGAGATTGAGGCAGTTGCTTGAAAGTAGATAGGACTAATATCATGTGGGAGGTTAGATTATACACTGAGTTTCTTTCTTTTATGATTATTTGTCTGAAGTATTCTAATAGCTGTAAAAGTTGCAGTGCTAGCAGTAGTGCCTGTCTCCTCTCCTCTGATCCTTTTTAAGCCTGGTGAATAAGCTGTAGAGAGTTGCTTTGCAGCCAGATTTGAACGGTGATACAAGTACTTTTCATGCATACAAGGGAACACTAGGGACAACACATTACTACATTTTCATAAGACAAAAGAAATGAAGTCTAATGCGGAGGTCGTTTCATATAAGCAATGCCCTCTTCTGTCTTGTGCCAATACTGAGTAACTCACACTTGGCAGAAAACATCGTTCCCCACTGTGACGCTCTTCAACCTAAAACTTGTTTTTCTAAGCACGTGGTAATGTTGTACACCCTGTAGGGGGTCATTTGAATTTGGCAGTTCATTGATCAGACTTGGCTTTGTCGTTTGTTTTGAACTAAAGAAGGAAGGTGAAGAATTATGAGCAAGTTCCCTGTGGAAATGCCCTGTACTGTGCAACTTTGTAGCTCTGTACATTTCTAAAGATGTTGTAGTAATTTTATTGAATATTTGCCCTCCAGATTAGCAGGTTGTGAATTGTTTTCTTTTACTGAAGCAATCAATATCTCTATTGATTTCGGGGTGAAATTCTGATGATCCTTTGTCAGATTCTTTTCTCTTAGAACAAATTCCAGTTTGAAGAAAATAAATTGTGATCTATAAATTGGTACAAATTGTTGTGTATTTTTATTTCTAACAAAAGCAGAGAGAAACGAGAATACAGAAGCAGATGTGATTTGTGATGTAACTCCCATTTTTGCCTATTTTAATTAATTAGTCTATCAGAATTTTAGCATAGTGACAATCTGTATTTTGTGATCAGGTTGACTTACAAATGTCAATCATACTTTTTTTTCCTCATGCTGACTCATATAAAGGGAAAATGTGTAATAACAATACACAAGTCACTAATGTCTTATTGTCAGCAACATAAACCTTAAAAGCTTTTCCAGTTTGACTATTCAATTCCAGCTATCATTAGGGATTCTAGAGCTATACATCTCAAATAAGCATATATGTTTTTCCTGAATGAAGCATCTATGAAGTACTTTGTATCACACTTAAGATTGTTTCTCAGTATAAATATATTGTAAAGATATATTTTTATACCATCTGTACCAATCTGTAAATTATTCTCTTGTAATAATGATACATATGGAAGCCCTATATATATTAGTGTTTTTACTGACATATGGATAATAGAGATAGTTTAGGCTAGCTGGACACATACAAATCCATGGGGCCAGATGGGGTGCATCTAAGAGTGCTGAAGGAGCTGGTTGATGTCACTGCAGGACTTCCTTCTATCATTTCTGAAAGCTCCTGGCAAATGGAGAAGGTTTCTGTTGACTAAAGAAAGACAAAATAATAATAAAATAGTAATAATGTTCAATGGGAACAACTAGAAGGACCACACTAGAGAATTCAGTTTCTCCTCAGTCCCTAGAAAGGTTGTACAGTATAAATCCTCCAGTGCATGAAGAACAAGAAAGTGATTGGAAGTAGCTAGCATGGATTTACTAAGCAAATATCATGCCTGACTAACTCCATTGCTTTCTGTGAGATGACTGATGCTGTGGACAAGGGGAGAGCACTGGATGTTGTATATTTTAACACAAGCAATGATTTTGCAATCTCCCATGGTCTCTTTATTTAAAAATTTGTAAGATGTGAGATAGATAGGTGAACAGTAGGATGGATTTTTATCTATCTGGACTATTGATATCTAAGAAATGTGATCAATGATGCAAAGTCCAGCTGGTAGCCAGTAAGTAGCACTGTTACTTAGGGATTAACACCATGACTGAAAGAACTAAATATATATTTTAAAGTTATTCATGAAGAAGTGGAGTATGATCAACAAGTTTATGGATGTTATCTAACTTTAGAGGCAAGAGACAAAGGGAAATGGTATACGGTTACTATTCAGAGTGACATGGATTACCTGGAGAAATGGATTGACAGGAACATTCTGAAGTTCACTAACAGTGAACACAAAGTCTTGTAATATGAAAGGAACAACTGTGTTCAACACTTCAGGGTGCATACTGACTGCAGAAGAAAGGATGGGAACACATGATGTATGAGGAGATGATGGGAAGGTTGTGTCTGGTGGGCTGTGAGAAGGCAAAAGGAAGAAATCATGCTCTCTACAACTAACAAATTGGAGAATGCAGACTAGCTGCAACAAGACTGAGTGGAGCAGTACAGCAGCAGGAGGAAAGATGACAAACACAAGTTGAAATCTGGGAATTAGATGTAAGGAAAAAAATACTGGATGGTCAAATAGTACTGGAACAAGTTACTTGGAATATTTGTGCATCAATGGAGATGTTCAGGACTGTACAGGATATAACATGAGTAACCAGATCTAAATAGGCAAACTTTAGTAGGGAACTGGATCAGATGACCTTCTGAGGTCGCTTTTAATCAGGATTATTTTGAAACTTATTCACACTCACAGGTCAATTCTTCCCAAAGAATACAAGTTTACATTTTATTCTTTCTTTAGTTCATTCACAAGCAAATACTTTTGAACAGTGAGACAGACCTTCCCTCAGTTTTCAAAATGTTACTGACAGAAATGTAATGGTCCTCTAAGAGTTGGTTTTAGACCATACTGGAATATGCTGTTTGTCCTAGTAATTTTAACACATGATCAAACCTTGCAGATGCTAAATGTAAGATTGTAGGTATAAAATATTTGCTATTCAAAGAAATGTCAAGTATTTATTGAAGGAACTCCAAGTTTCTTTTGGTAGTGGAACTTCTCTAAGGATTAAGTACCTTTTAAGAGATAATCTAAGTTCAAGAAAGGCTACATTCTGGCCATGACTTTTTCCTCTTTATGTTGCAGAAAATATTTAACAACTGACTGTACCCTAGCGAACATAGTTTATTTGTTTGCTTGTTTGTTTTTAATTTTGTATTTATTACATATACTTTAACCATGCATGAACTTTATTAGTTCATTGTAGTTTTCCTCAGGATGTCTTTTGAGGTCATTGAATATCTAGTATAATTTGTAATATGTTAAATAGTTTCATGGAAGTAGCATTATTGTTTCTGTTTGTTTAGAATTTACTGAACTTCAGTTCTCTATTTGCAATCTTGCCATTTCCAGTAATCAGTGTTCAGAGGTTTCATCTGTAGGACAGCTGTTCTGCACAGTCAGTTGAGCAGTGTTTATTCTACCTTTTGTTACCCTTTTTGCTCCTGCTGTTGCTGGCTCAGCATTACTAACAGAGGTGTGATGTCATCTTACTGTGTGGTTTGTGAAGGGAGTCCAATGTAAGATGTAATTAATCTGCAAATTGATCCCAAGTAGTTCGTATGTAAATTTTACAAATTTGTATGCAGCTAAAAATCCTCAATATTAAAAATACTGATTCACATTTTTTTTTTTTTCCATTTTCACAGACTTTTTAGTAATAAACTGTTAGGCACAAAAACATTAAGATTAGGACAACAGTGTAATATTTCTCAGCAGCCAGAAGTGAGATAGAACTCTATGATCTTTCTTTCCAAGATAGTATGTATCTAGAGAAAAGTTTCTTCAGAAATCTATTTAGCAGTAATTACAGGCACAGGCAGAGTTAGGGACCATGGAGAATATCTTCTTCACCGCTTTTTCAGGTATATCCTAGCAAGTTTATTGGATAACTATACAGCATCTGGTGTGAGCCTGGCTATGGCTACAATAAATCAGGTTGGTGGAGCAGACACCTAAGAGAGGTGAACCCTTTCTGAGGGATTTCCTCTTTAACTCAACATCGATCATGTTCTGCTACTGTGGAAATTAAGCTGTCTTATATAAAAGAATAACTACTTCTTCCACAGCCTTTAGAGAACACATCATACAGGTTGGAAGAGTCAGTCTCTCCTGCTTCTCATCTCCTTTTTAGTCAAGTGTCTGAAACTTAACGGAGTTATGAAACTAAAAATAGAATTAAACATATTTCATTATATTTTGTGTGAACACAAACTACGTATTGTACTTAAAGAAGAATAAAAATGATTTCTGTGGATGTAGATGTTAATTAAAACATAGCATCCTGTCAGCATCTTTATTTTACAAGTCATTGTTTATAATTCAGCTTCCTGTCACACGGTAATGTAACAAACAAATCTATTTTATTCCAACCTACAGTTTATGTGTTTGCTTTTCTATATTGAGTCTTGGTAACTGCAGGATATGTAAGGATTTGTAGCTGCACTGTTGTCCAATCTCTGCATTGAAGTACGTGATCTCTCCTTCCTCAAAATTGCCTTTTCATCTTTATTCTTTCTATCACGGAGTAGATTTTTGGTAGTTTGCATTTTATTTCTGTTTGTATTTAACAGAAAACCCCCATCTTGGCTTTGTTAATAGAGGTTATTAAAAAACAACAACAACAACAAAAAAAAGGTAGAAAGCCCTCTGAATTGTAAATTCATTGATGGATAATGACTTCTTATTGGAAGAAGTCTGTAGACTTCTACACATTTCTGTGGCTTGCATTACATTTCTTTTTTCTTGGCAGTGTCCCCTGAAATAATTTTTCGCAATCAGTCTAGAATGTCCTGTTCATGGATTGTGCCAGAATCCATTATCGTTTCTTAACAGGCTGTAAATCAGTGCTTCACATTTTCTTCAGTATTTCTTTTTGCTTATTCATTCAGTGGCATTTTTTTCAGTCTGTAGGCTGCCATGATTTTTGTTGGCTGTAAATTGGAGAGAAGATTTTTGTCATCCTGTTAGATAACAACTTTTTTGTCTGAAATACTATATATGCAATTATAAAGATAACATTGAATTTATTATAATAGCAATAATATTAAGAAAAATAAGGTTTATCAAGAATTTATGGGTTAAATGAGGAGAGTAATAATTAAAACTTATTTGGTATTTGTTTTCTATAGAATTCATAACCATGCTAATTAACTTGTAGAGTATGAAAAGTTAAAAGAATATTAGAGAACGTTGAAAAATGCTTTTACAGTGAGATGAAAAATTACTCCTGACTATTTTGAACTATTGTCTGGATAAATGATACAACTCAGACTGGTGGTACAAGCAGTAGAGATACTGGAGGTTGTAAGGACATGGTGAAAATATCTGAGTATCGTGGAAAAGGAGGAGAACCATTTATTTATTTATTTGAGGCAGGGGAGGGGAAGAAAAAGGATGGGGGGGAAAAAAAGTGAAAAATCTACAAGCATTTTTTTTTTTTTCCTCCTCTCTTTTGGGATGCAGGCTCTCTGGACAGTTAGCAGACATCAGAGAAGTGAAACTGAGCTAGCTGACATTTTAGAAGCAGTGCCATTGAGTTATCAGAATGTTATAGCTGTGATGCCTGTGATGTTACAGCAAAAATACGACTCTGTTAGGCAGTTTTGAAGACAGATAGGTCAGTTGTCTGCACACAGAGCTCTGTTGTGCCGTTGAGAAGCATTCAGAGATGCTGAGTTCACAAGAGACATTCACTGAATTGGAAGCACAACATGCTGATTTAGCTTAATAGAGTCCTGTATATCTTTACTTTGAGTAACCTTGTATGAACCTCAGTGTATAAATTGGATTCTATTCTTTTCCTATTTATATGCTATTATAATTTTATGTTATAAAATGCTATTTACTTCTAGAGGGAAACTTTTATCAAACTTGTTTTTGAATAGTAACAAAAATTTTGCATGCCACTTTCATTTGCTTTTATTTTCTTCTATTGAAGATCAAGAAGTCACCTGTGCTGTTTCAGGACTGCAAAGGTTAAGAACAATGACGTTAATCTTATTTGTTCAGTATAGATAAGACTCTGTTCATCCCAGAGGCAGAAAACCCAAATGGCTAAACTAGGAAGGTGGTTGCAGTACTCTTTCATAGTTCATGGAAAAATACAGAGAATCACTGAATCATAACACCAGAATCATGTTCTGAAGGTGCTTTTTTTTTTCTTCTCATCCTGATTAAAAAAAAAATGCTTATTAGTACTTCGGCATTCTAGCTAAGTGTCTATACAACTTTTAGGGATAAGCATCTACATTATCATGAAAAAAAAAAATGAGACTCTTTCCACTGCCTAAGAATATAAAGTGTCGTGCTAAATCTTATTGTCTTATTGCATATTTACTTGCTCTATATTACCTGCTTTCCATTTTACTTGCCCAATGACCATATATCTTTAAGGCATCCAGTAACTCAGGACACTTGTGTTTGACCATAGGCTAGCCACACTGCTAATTATTGATATATATTGGTGAAACATATATGGATAGTTTTATATTTGTTACACATCCAGAAATTATAGTTCTGCTCTATGGACAGTGAAAGTTAATTTTTCAGAGTAATCATCTGCAGCAAAATGAAAGTGTCTCATTTTTTCTGAAGATATTATTTCTAGACTTGCAATTAATAACCAAGATTACTGAAACATCTGTGTTCTAATCTTATAAACACATTCAAAATTTATTTTTCATTTACTTTTATATCTTGTTTTAGAGTGTAGTACATGTAATATATTAATAAAGGCCTTGTGCATTGAGAAGTGTTATATAAAGCTTGCACACTGGGAATTGGTCAACATTTTCATGAATTTGTTTTTCTTTTTGCAAAACAAGCCATACATGCTCAGTTTAGTGTTGAGATTAAAAGGCAGTGAGGAGTGATGCAACATGTGTAAAAAATACGTTTATTTTATCTAAAACAATATAGCATTGCATTAACCAATTATAATTTGTGGGCTTAGATTGTATTAATGCTTCACTTCACAAATAAGAAGGGACTCCTTTGTGTAGGATTTAAAGTAGTGAAAACTTGCTGTGCCTTTTTATAGCAGGAAAATATTCTCTGTTATTTATTTAAAATTATTCATGATAAACTTTGTCATTTTAATTCAAATTTCAGGTTAATGGACTGTGAGTATTACAGGTATGCGTGAAAATGTTCCGGTTTTTGTGAACAAAATCAGATTTGCTCAGAATTTTTTCATTTCACAAAATTATTCACAATATATTCACAAAATATTTCACAAAATACTTCAATGTTACTTAGATCTTGCTTCTGATGAGATCAAAACCTGAGAAAAACTATAGTCTTCAGCTATTACATCTGGTTTTAGTAGTATAAAAAATAATACTGTGGAAGATTAAAGTTCAAGATTACTTGGAATGACTCAAAGTTGAAAGTTCATTGTGGTATATACACAGAAATAGCACTGTTTACTCATTGCTTTGTGATTTATTTATTGTAATTATGATAATGATTTTAACTGTATTCCTGACATCCCAGTGTAGCATTTCCTTGTTACCTTAATAACCAAACTTAGCAGAAAAAAGGAATGACTGATTTGCGTGTCTACAGATGATGGTTGAAGTAATAACATGCAATTTGCACTTACAATGGGCATACTGTATGCATGTTTATCCTCCATTTATATGGAAAACTTTTTACTGCTGTTAGCCATTTGTAACTGATATTTAAGCACACCTGCTAGTGTTGATCGTGATATTGCTGTAAAAGCATACACCTAGTGAGAACCTTCTGATTGGCTTATATCCCTTAGTGATGTGCCTGAATAATCTTAACTTGAATACTCAGCTTGGCACATCTAAACTTGTTCATGTTCTGTGAATCAGTGCAGTTCTTTGTTAAATATATTAAGAAATCTGTCAGGGTACAGACGGTTATTTGCAAACAAATTGTCTTCGTCGTAATGCAGGTGTTTGCCGAATGCGTTACAATGCCAATCAACAGAGGGTGAAGCTGTGATAACTTATAGCACAAATGCCACAACAGTAATAAAATAATAAAACTATCCTTGAGAAACTGTTGACTTCCAGAACCTAGCTAGAATTTGGATTACTTTTATGGAAAATTCTTTAACTTCTAAAACTGCAGTGATGCTGTTTCAAAACTTTATTACAGAGAAGTGCATTATCAGTTTTATTTTCTTTTCTGAAGTAAAGAAAGACTCTTACAAAAATAGTAAATAATGTTAGCTCAAAATGGCTTACAACTGCGGCTTCAGATGCTGTGAAAATGCATCTGTAATAAGCAAAAATAGAATTTTGTTCCCAGCATCTGAAAGTGCCAGATGAAATCTGTTTTGCAATAGGATAGGAGCATGCACAGGTGTAGATTTTTCATTTATTATTATTATTGTGTCTTTGTACTTCTTTGTGTTAGTATTTAGTGCAAAGCAATTTGTATGAATGTATTCGTATTAGCTGTGGAGATGTTCTTAAGAATGACTCGGATATACAAGACTTTTCTTGCTGGTTTCCAAATCAGTAAGTCTGAATCTATTGAATGATAGCAGCCAAGTTCAGGGAGGTATTTCTGGTGGGCTGATCCTGAACAACAGATAAGGTCCTGCCCAGCTGCTTTGTCACACCACTCCCCAGCAGGATCAAGGCGTCTGGAGGGTAGAAGTGAAAAGATTGTCTGATGGGTTAATAAAGTGAAGGAATAAAGGAAAAAACCCTCATAACTACTGTTGTCAGAGCAAGTGCTCACCAGCAGACCAGTGCCCATCCAGTCCCTAAGTAATGGCAGCTTTGGAAAAACCCTAACTCCTCCATCATTTAATTGATGAGCATGATTTAGGTGGCATGGGAGGTCTCTTTTGTTAGCTGTCCTTGTTGTGTCCCCTCCCAGCTTCTGCCCACTCCTCAGTTGCTGGAGGAGTGCAGTGAGAAGCAAGGAAAGCCTTGATGCTGTGCAAGAACTGCTCAGCAACAGCTACAACATCCATGTGTTATCAGCATGGTTCTGATCACTGATCCAAAGCATAGCCCCGTAGGGGCTGACAAGAAGGAAGTTAACTCCATCCCAGCCAGACCGAGTTCAGTGTTATAGATATAATAAGACAGAGTTTCTGTACGTTACAGAAATTAATGAGTGATGAAGGGGAAAATAAGTAAATAAATCACTGTTCCTTTTTTAACATGCGTCCAATTCTCCCTTTCTGTTTGGCTAGTTAACCAGCCATGCACATGCTATGGAGCCAGGCCCAGGACCCGTGCATGCTGGAGGCCAGGAAAACAAGTTGTAAGACAGGAATAGAATTAACAGTAGTAGATGTACAGGAAGATGGCTGGCTCAAAGGGTGAGTACAACCATCTTGGACTGTGGATGGCAACCCTACCCACGGCAGGGGGATTGGAACTAGATGAACTGTGAGTTCCCTTCCAACACAAGCCATTCTGTGTGCAGGGAGCCAGACTGTGCAGGCACTCCATGCTGTCAGCAGAGAAAGGAGTCCCTCCAGAGGGTGATTTCTAGCATGTACATTTAGATCCTCTGCAGCATGCACATCATGATAAGAATTATTCTAAAGAAAACTAGCTCTTACTGATCCAGGGGGCTTAAGGAGACTAACCTCCTAACTTAGGTGCCTAAAATGTTATCCTGTGTGAAATGGTTTTCAAGATCTCTAAAAATTTTCGGGCTGAATAAAATTAGATCTCATGGGCAAAGTATAGAAGATCAGAAACCGATGAAAGTGTGCTCAAGAGAGAAAAGAATCCAAATGTTCAATGCAAAACAGTGTCCAGAATAGATAAATGAAAGAAATACAATATTGAAACAGGCGCACACATTCTTGTTATGCCAAATAAATGCTGAGGTCAGAGAATTAACTCATCCAAGGCTGTGCAGCACAACTTTTCTTGACTTGAGAAATTGCTGTAATCCTGTAGCATCATTGTCATTTTTTATCCCTTTTCTGCTGGAGGTTTAACCAAGTCATGCACTTCCATGACTATGTCTGTTTATTTAGGTAGGAAATCACTGAGAAACCAATGGTCTGTGGTTCAGGGAGTGAGAAGAGTTTCACTGCCACTTACCAACAAAGTGGGGATGCTGACATTGCTGACAACCTCACTGATATCAAAAAAATAAAACAAAACAACCCAAAACCCTACAAATCTGTAATTTTCACATTGCAATATGACAGAAGGATTTTGGTAATCATTAAGCCCTTTTATATATATAACTGCATATTTTTACACTCCCTATGTTTTGTACTTCAAAGTCTTGGAAAGCAGATGTGTTGAAAGATGGGAACAGTTGTCAATAACTGTAAAACTGAGGAGCTCTGTGAAGTAGATCAAACTGCTTTACATTAAGTGGGACCTGCAGTAAGTTTTACTTTCATTTGTTTCATAGTTACTGTCGTCCAGTAAGGGTTTGAATAAACTAGCTTGCTAACAGTCACATAATAGCAATTTTAAGATTACATGTCATAAATAGCATGAGCATTTTTTTCTTCAAATAAATTTATCAGTAAAGAGAGAAAAATCTGTTGTCAGATATCAAAAATAACTCAATATGTCATTGTAGAACTTAGGAAAATATCCCAGCTTCAATTTCATGAATATTAAACTAGAAAAAATACTCATTTTCTACCTTTTCACATATTTTCATAATTGAATTATTGAATATTTGGGAGCAGCAATGGTTCTGGACTATGCACTGGAAAAGATACTTCAGCTGTACTGGTTCTGGACTGTGCAACCTTGTCCTTGCACAGAACATATAACAAAATTACAAATTAATCCAAATATATCATTTAATCATGCTTTCCTTTGTTAAAGCACATCCTCTCCGTCCTTGGAGCAAAGTCATAGTGCAGAAACTCTGACAATGTAATCTAGGGCTTGAGTGTCAGTGCTTACCACAACAAACTATAGAAGAACTTAAGTTTTTTGGAAGCCAGCTGTTCTCTGGTATGCACCAGTCTCAAGCAAAGATTAGGAAGGTAGTTCCTGAAATGGCTGAAACCACCCACTAGCTTATGTTGATTTCTTGCACAGCTCGTTCCATACACAGCAAAAGACAAATGTCTTTTGGATGAATTAAGTTATCATTGAGAGATCTATCATACTGTTTACAGGAATTGAGTAAAATTGTTATATTATATTTTATAATATTTTTTTAGTCAGGGAACAGTCCTATAATTTTGGTGGCTGGAAGTTCAATTTTTTTTTCTTTAAATCTTTTGGAATTTACAAAGTGGTGATAATTGAAATCTACTCTGTGTGCTAGGATGCACATGAGTTTCCCGAATTTGTGGATTTGAAATATACCAGATTACTGGAAAATAATTAATGCTGTGTATCTGAAACATTGAAAATCACAGAAGATAGCAAATATAGACACAGATAAACAAATAATGTAGTAAATTTAAAGGATAATTTTGCAAACTGCCTTGCTGTTTTGCTATATGGTTTTTGAAGGTGCCAAATGATCAAAAGACGATGAATAAGGAGCAGCATGGAAATGGGACTTGGGACAGACAGACCATATTTAACACAAGTCAAAATTCTCCACTCACTATGAAGCATGATTTTTTTAGACAGACAAGCACTCTTCCCAGGAAATAGAGAAGTAATAATGACATATATTCTGGAGACAAACTGCTGTCAGATCACTGTTGAGAGCAGCACAAGGGACAGTGGTGAGAGGAGGTGACTAGGGCAGGGCTGAAGCTGGGGTGCTTAGCACATAGCTGTAGGCAGGAAATGAGTGAGAGCAAAAACCCATGGCAACTCATGGTACCCAAGACCTGCACTATGTCAGGATGATCAACTTTAATCCTATAGAGAGGTTTTGGTATACCACCTGGTAATCATGAGATTTCTCTCAATTCCCATGCTGTGCATACTGAGAATCCTTACTGAGGCTCCGTCTTTTACCATGTGCCCTGCTTCTATCTTTATTCTCTGCTACACTCTCAGGGAGTTGTTGACAGCATTTCACGGAAGCATACTCAGAAAAAATACTTCTCTGACCAGAGCTGAAAAGGAGAGGAGGAATTTTGAAACAGTGCTGGAAAGAAGAGGACCTTCATTTCAGCACAGTGACTTACTGCAAGATGCCTGAAGTTAAATCCTTTCATTTTTCAGCAAGCTTTCTCAAAGGAGTTATTTAAGCCAAATCCTCTAAGCAGGAATGGATGTCTTTAGTGGAACCAGAATATTTATGTTGTTGTCACTTCTACCCAGTATTTTGCTTTCTTCAGATTTCAGAAAGTTGGCAAATCCTTTGATGGCAAATTGCTTTCTGTAGAAAATGTAGGACATGATGCTAGAAGGAAATATGTCCCTTACTAATCTGAATAGATACTGTGACAGGGTAGACCTGGGAGCCCATTCACTCTTCTAGATGAGACCTAAATTTTTTCTGAAGAATAATGAGCCTATGCTTCCCTTCAGATCACAATTCTAGCAGTTCACACTGAGGGCACTGACCTAATTTTATTTTGTATATGTGGCCTTCTTATTTTCTTCTTGTCATAAGTAAGCACAGTATTAATATGAAAGATTAAATAATTGATATACTTCTCTTTATACATAGCTATATATTTGATGTGTATTAAATGGTTTACATTTATGTACATTTGTTAATCAGTTTGAGTTTAGACAGGGCTTTATGATCCAGTTGAGACTAGATACTGTAAAAATGTTAGTTGTTATGATGGAAAAATTACACGAAGTAGAATTTTGTTTTTAACCACTTTATTTTATCTTATAATTAAGGTTGAGAAAGCAGAAGAGTAAGATCATAGGGAGATCTAAAGGCATGTGAAGTAGCATTCTTGAATACAAGCCATTGCTGTGCTTGATGGAATCTAGAATGTTGAATTTCTTGGCTTGATAAAAGCACTGAAGCCTGGTTTCCTGCCAAGTGGTTGCAGTAGGATGTGGAGCAAACTAGGCACATGCATCTCCCCTGTGGCATGATAAAGATAAGCTGAGGTCTTACCCACCAGATCTGGGCCATGTCCTAAGAGAAACACGCCATAGTGGAAATGTCGTTAGAGCGTTATTCTGCAGCTAACACAGTTGTTGTCGTATCTGAATAATGTAACATTAAAACATTAAAGGAACATTCTTGCAGCACAAAAATTGTCCTACTTTTTAAAAACATTTGAATTCACAAAAGTGATTATGAATCTTTTACCTCATAACTTACGTGTGTATGAGTTTGTATGATTTTTAAATATTAATTCAGTGCACAGGTAAGAGGAAAAATACTAGGAAAAAAGCTTACTTTGGACTTTATTTCCTTACACATTATGAAAATTGCAAATCTTTTTTTTTAAATAGCTGTCTTTTTGTTGGACCCATATTCAGAGCCATTTCTTGTAGCTCTCATATAAGAGAAAATTTGTTCTAGCCAGAGAGTACTAAATGTGGTTTTAGATATGTTTAGAATTTGTGATTATGTACAGCCTCAAAATATGGACCTGTTAATTCTTTCTTTTCTTTTACCTTATGGAGGGATCTTACTATGGCATGTCCTTAAATTGCAAGAAATGTTTATTTTGCTAGAAACACATCTGTTCTGAAGTTTGAAGCGTCTAAAACCTCAGTAAAGGTATTACGTATATATATAGATATGTATACCATGACTGTATTCTAAATCTTTCATAATTGACATCTAAAATACATGTGACAGAAGAATTTGAGCTAAAAAGAAGCTCGTGTTTTAGGAGTGGCATTTAAAGAGATGTATCTAAAAGTGCAAAATGATCATTGCAGGTTGTTGGCTGTGCATGCTCAGAATGAAATTTCTTATAAAAGGATGCTGTGAAACAATTTCAGAAAATATAATGCTATTTTAATCAAGCATGTTTCTTTTTGTCAGTGTTTAGAACCAGTTCCTTTCAGATCTCCTTTCTTTTGCAAAATAGTTATGGAAGGGAGAACATCTTTTCTAATATAGGAAGTAAAAAGATTCATAACCATAGATGTGCAGGTATTGCAGAAAAATATGGGGATTAAATTTCTTTTCATAGTATCAGTTTCCGTGAAAATCTGCAAAGTCAGAAATGTTCAAGTCAGTAGCTTATGAACATTCAGCAGCTCTTTACTTATTTTCACATGCAGGGAATTATAAGCTGTTTATTGCAGTCCTTGCATATATTTTCTAGATAAACAAGTTACATAAATTACTCATTTCTTCTCTGTATTGGAAACTGTTTGCAATGTCCAAATTATGCTGCTTTTCCTCTGAGGGGTTGAGTTCCATTATTGAAGGAGTGAATGAAGCAACAATGGCTCTTAAAAATGCTGCCTCTCATCTTCTGACAGCTTCCAAAGAAACTGAGGCAGTTCTTCACAGATGGCAATCAGTATCAAAATACAGGTGAATTTATAAAAATATAGAATACAGAGAAGAATCGAAACACAACAAATTGTCCTTAAAACTATTAAACTGACTGTTCAGTAAAATATATAAAAACACTCCTTCAAACTCCAGATAGTTAAAATGAAAACTAATAATAAGGGAAATTTCTTGGAGTGTGAATTAGGTCATCCTACTCTTCTGGGTAGTGGATTGTTCAGTAACATTCAAAATGTGTTGTAAAGTAAAGTAAGCACAATAAAATAGTTTGGATTTTTGTTTAGATTTATCCCAGTTTATGGGACTGTTTTCATTTCTCACTGAATTCTTTATTTTTTTTTCCTGGTTTATGTGAACTGGAGATGATAACGGGGTAAAATTCAGTTGACTGTTCACAAATACAGAAGCAACTGGCTTGAAAGTCAATATGAAATGGTCTGGACTTGTTGTTTTCATTATACAGTACATGAAGAATAATACAGAAAGTGCAGTGAGTTGAGAAGTCCAGAGCATGCTTATAATTTCAAAGATTAGCAATCACTCCATGCAACCACTCAGTTCTAATTTACGTAAGTTGAACCAAAGTTATATTGCTTGATTGTGGCAATTCAGGTAAAATTTTCTTTTTATTTATATCTGTTATGCTGCATATCTGGAGGAAAGAAGCAGAAAAAGAGCACACATCAAAAATTCATTGCACTTTACTGACTGCTGCTAAGCAAAGTCTGCAATTAAGATTTTTTTTATGGAGAACTTGCTCTTGAAAAAGTCACATCTATTGCACAGCCACATGGTCTTCGTTAAAGTTCCTGTTCATTGTTGGAGACTTGTTTCTGTCTAGTAAAGTTATTTTTTTTCCTACAATACAAAAAAGTTTTATTTGATAAAATACACTCTGTGAAAAATGCTTTTTTTTTTTTTTCCCTAATTATGAAAATTCCATTTTCATGGCTGCTTCATTTTGGTCAAGGCATAAACAGTTGTAAAACAATAAATGATAGAAATTTTGATATGGGGATTGAAAATGCATGATGGAGATTAAGATAAATAGGAAGATATTATATATTGCAGCTTACATTAATGCAGCTGGTACTTAGATTTTTTAAGTTCATATGTAAAACTTGATCTTTTTCCCCCTATCTTCAGAGGACTTTCTGGTATGTTGAAACACATTATATGTCTAAATCAGTAACTGATCAAAACTGGTCCAGCAATATTCTACGACAGTCTAGAGACTTTTTAACACTCAATGCCTATATTAGAAATCTATGTGATCACTGACGTGTGATCACTGCTTCTGGAGAGCTAACCCACCGAACACTAATGTTCTTTCTAGTACAGTTTGCAAAGTGAGTTTTATTTACAACCAGTTGTCTCTAGCTAGTGTTTTGGGATCAGGGTGACGCTGGCAACTGTGTAGAGGAGCTCTCAAAGCATATCACTGCCTGAAAAGCATAAACAGCAGGTAAAACTTGCACTTACATCTACCCCTGTCCTGGATGGATTTCTGTGCCTAAGGCAGCAATCTATTTAATTGTGATATTCTGTCACCGTTGCCTCACCTGTTTAATGCATTCACATTCTAAGAAATGCTTTATTATGATGAATGCTAATATGATTGCATGTTTTAAAATAAGTAGGTTACTGTCAAACAGCACTTTACTGAATATCCATAAAAAGTTGTGCAGTTGAGGTACTTAGTATGTTCTCCCACAAATGCTTATGCTAATAGGAATATGTCAGACTACAATTGGGATAGAAAAAATAAGCTTTTTCCTTCTGAATTCCACTTTGTTTCCTTTTTTTTTCCCTTTACTATCCATTTGACTTACTTAGAATTTCACAGTAGTTCACATCACTCTGGGTTTGGAGAACAATAAATTGTAGCGAAGAGCTCTCTGGTAGTGCTTTCCCTGTGTGTGCAGCTGTACATGCAGTGCTGCAGTGTCTTATCATTGGTTTCTGTTAATAAACTGCAAATTCTCTTGTCTGTTATTTTGACATTCTGTCTTGAAAACATGAAGATTTTTTTCTTTCACAGTAGATTTGTGTAATTGTTGGCTAATTTGTTTGGAAAGGAGTGAACACATGGAAGGCTTGTATGGGCAAGATATTCCTGTTAAATCCTTTGCCTTATACTAATTCCTAACAAAAAGACCCGCTATCATAAATTGCATTTGTGCTGTTTCTGTACAATGGCAGAATACTTGCTACAGAAAATACAAATTATTATTTAAACAGAATTTTATGCCCCCTGAGTTCAAATTACCTTAGACATTCCGTAACAGATTGCTGTAAGTACTTTAATTTGATGTTGTATTAGGAAATGTAGAGATCTTAGCTGTTCAAGAAATTCTGGAAGGTTGCAACTATTACCACTACATTAACTAACCTTCAGTTGCACTCTGAAACTCTCAATCTAGATGTGATGTTTAAAGATTAATTACTATATTGCTTGAAGTCTGTGATATTTAATGGCTCAGTTTTTGCTCTACTAAGTGTTCCATTTGTTGTTTAGCCCAGCAGTCTGCTGAGCATCTCATAGCTGTTCACTCTATTCCCCTGCTTTGGGATGAGGGTGAGACTGAGAAAACTGTAAAACTCGTAGACTGATATAAAGACAGCTTTATAGGACAGAAAAGGCATGGGAGTAATAGTGATGATATATAAGTGATGCACAATTCAATTGCTCTCCAACTGCTGGCCAATGCCCAGCAAGTCTCCAAGAAACATCTGCCTCCATTGGTGAGCTCCCCTCCATGATCGACATGACTCCACATGGTATGAAACATTCCTTTGGCCAGTTGAGGTCAGGTTTCTTTCCCATTTCTGTCCCATCCTGGTTCCTTGTGCATTCCCAGCTCATCACTTGTAAGGCAGCAACAGAATCTGAAACATGCTTGACTTAGTGGAAATGCTGCTCAAAAACAGCCAAAACATCAGTTTGCTATCAAAAAATTAAAAAAAAAACAAACGTCACCATGTCAGCCATTATAAAGAAAACAAACTCTATCCTAAAAGACACTTGAAAATATGGAATATATTATTTTCTGTAACCCAATATACAGTGTCGTGGCCCATGATACTTCATTCTGCCTAAAACTGAGTAACCTTCTAAATTTTTCTTAAACTTAGTGATCTACTTCCAAAACAGACTTATAATGTTATAATGATACCTTTACAAAATTTTATTTTCTGAATCTACATTTTCTAACTTAAAAAACAACAACCAAAAAACCCTTTTTGTCTACCTATGTACAAGCACAAAACCTAATAGATTTCTTATGTTACCTGATAAAATCCACATTTATTTCAGAAGCCTCAGGGATCAATATGAAGTTCAAAATTCTAATCAAAATTAAATCTCCAAAGAATTAACTTCTGACAAATCTCTCACAAACAGCTTTTTAAATATCATCTTTAAACTCTTCTGCTTAAATTGCATAGAAGTGCCATCTCACGTGAAGGCTGCAGTACAGCTAGTCTGGAAAATAAGAGGATAAAAATATGAAATCACAATCAAGTCAAATTCCATTACTAGGAAGCATGAAATATATTCTGTCAAAATCTTTGCTCTGTACTAATTTTTCCATTAAATCTTTCATCTTTTATTTCTTAGAAGGACTCCTACTTTTAATAAATAGATTTCAAATCAAATCATGCATCAGCCTCTAGGGATTAGGTTTAATACTGCAAACTTAGTGCTTCAAACAAATAAATGATTGGCATAGTAACTTTTGTAAGAGGGAAGAGGTGATCAAGAATGATGCTTTTCTGTTGTAATGGGAAGCTTTTCTGTGCCTTTAATAGCAATGGAAATATTAGGTATTTCCAAGTTCATCTAGTCATGAAAGAAGTTCTGGTTCAGTGCAGATCAAAATATTTGTTGTTTTAAAATGAATGTGGCAGGGGAGTTTATTTTCCCTATCTTTCTCTGTAGAACTGTCTACTTAATTCTGTCATCCAAAGTGTTCTGCAGACAAATACAAAATGTCTTTCAGAGAAGCCATGTGACTGTCTTCTTGGAGCATTGTATTTCCCTCAAGGGAAAACCTTTCAACACCAAATTGTTTGTAGTGCCATATGAAAACGCTTGATTTTTTAGTGAAAATAGAAACTGAAAAAAGAGCATACTTGACTTGAGTTATTCATTCAGAAAGAGAAGGTAACAGAGCTAATACAATTTTTCAGTACTTTGTTACATGGCAGCAGATTTCATTCTCAGCTAGCCTCGAGGCTTCTCTCACGTGGTGGACCCCAAAGTAGAGTGGTATGTCTGATTTCTGGAAAGAGTTTGAACAAATGCTACTCCAGCATTTAGGAATAACTTACATAGAGATCACATTTTAGCCATAATATGAAGAGCCAGAGTGAAAAAGCCCCATGCAAGGAACTGAAGATTTTTAGTTAAGTTCTAAACTTCCAAGTCAATCCATCATCAAAACAGCCAAAAGGCTGCTGCAAAATAGATGTATCTTTCTTGTTTGTTCTCCTTTCAACAAGCAGAAAGGATGTAGTGGCTTTATCTTTATCCTGCTGATGTTGTACAGCTGTGTCACTCATTAGTTGTTTTTCATTCCTTTCAGGGGAATAACAGACAAACAAACAAACAATAACCAAAAGATCACCTTTTTGTTACCCAGATAGAGAAAGTCTCAAAATAAGAGAATTTGGAGTAAATGACTTAATGCAGACCAAAAGAATGGCATTATTCGTTAGCTAGATATTCATTTTTGTTTGTATAGAATTAGCATCTTCCTTCTGGTGAGTGAGTATGATCTTGTGAAAACTGCAGATATAATCTTCATCTTTGCTTTCTCTATTACAGGCACCTTTCTTTGTCACATGTGCTTAGCTGATGATTTTACCACTGTGACTAATCTGGTATTCTTCACAGTTAAGTTACACAGTACACTGAAATTAATATGTTCAAAAACTGATCCTTAAATTTTAGACATTTCCTCAGTGTCAACTAAGATAAATATTCAAAATAAACTATCAATTTCTTCCTCTAATATTTTAATAATGTAGATAAATTTGTCAATTTTTTTTTTTAATCCTTTCTTCCCTACAGTTTAATCCTATTTCCCCTCCCAAAGATAATTTCAAAAATATGTGTTTTTCAGTCAAAAGAGAATCGATACCTGTTAAAAAGAAAGTACATCTCTTTTGAAAACTGAGCTCTAGCAAAGCAAATGTCCCAGTAATTTACATGCATTACATTCTATTTTAATGAAAATTCTTATCTCAGTATATCATTACATTTTATATGATCTTTGTGTAATTAGTTCTTCAGTCAGAAGCTCATCTTAACTTTTCTCTGAACATTTTTTATATGAATTGTGTCAGAGGCAAAAATAGCTGCAAATTCTTAGAATTCTATTTGCTTTCTAGAGCTGTGAATACATTTAGAGAGGGGGAAAATAAGATCAAAAACATTTATGTAAGAAATGCTGTATTTTTGAAGGCAAAGTAGCTACGAATGATAACAATGATAAAAAATCAGGCAATAAATTGTACTCCTCTCGTTGGCTGTTGTTTCCCTTGCATTTGTCTTTGAGACTTCACGCTCCTTCATCAAGTATGCTTATGAAAATTAAAAATGAATTAGGATTGAACAGGAATTGCTTACCTCGCATAAAATAGTGCTCTGTTTCTTCCATTGTTTAGGATCTCTATAAAGTGTCATTTTTAAATAGAATGATGTAAGTTGTACAGCTCTGAGAAACAGCTATTATATTTTAGTTTAAAACTTCATAAACATTGCTTAGACATTTATAGACTTACGTTTGAACTGTACAAATCGTTGCCTACAGTTTTTAAGTATGGCTGAAGTACACCATCATTTAATCATTTCAAGGAGGATATTTCAGATTTGTCTAAGTTATTGTTAGATAAAACTACTAAATATCTTTTTTTTTTTTTTTTTTTCTTTCCCTACTAAAATTACTAAGGTAGAGATATTTTCATCTCAGTAGCAATTGGTAATATTTTCAGGGGACATTATTTTTCCATTCAACAGATTAACAGACTTCAGAGGAAACTTACTGACAGGCAGAGGCCGACTGTAATGTCTCTTCTGGGTTATGACCACATCCAACCTACAGCCAATCTCAATGAAAGCTTTGGGCTGTTGAATACTAACCCATTTCAATGGCCAACAACACTTATGCAGTATTTACTTACCATTTTACAATTTATGACAATGCATTGTTAAATTAAAGATAATTAATAGTTAAGAATGATATTAAATATGGCATTCATATGTGGCTTAATCTATCCAGCCTAGGATTCTGGTTCTAATTCCTTGTTGTGTGCAGGGACTGTAGAGAGATTCTGGAATGAGCATCTCAAGGCCTTCTTTCCTTTTGTGTCTTATTCCCCATACCTCCTTCTCCTGAAGTCATCCTTTTGACTCTCCTGTACCTCCTTTCCTCTGCTGAAATTTCTCTCAAATAAATGACTCATTCCTAATTACTTTTTCCATGATGTTCCCAGTTCTCTTAGATTCACACAAAAATTGAGTGTTTCCAGTGCTGTTACTGAGGTGATTTTGACCCAGTATAGTACTTGCTGATTCAGTTGTGTAGAATAGGTCAGCCTTGCATCCCAAGACTCCCTTCTGATTCATTCAAATTACTTTTATTTTTGGAAAGAGTTAATTAACTTTGATTCCTTTATCTAATTTTAATTAAATGCATTTTTTTCAACCTATGAATAGACAACTTGCTTATGAATCAACAAAATAACCTGTTTTGTGGATATCTTTATCCTTCAAATATTTTCATCTCTCTGCTGGTTCCCACCAGAGGTCTCAGCTAGTTTGGAAGCCCAGTGCTCCTGGGGGACCTCCTGCTTGCAAGTACTTTGAAACAAGGTGTTTGTGTTAGCATAAATGTGTGAACTGGGTTAGAGATAGACTTAATGTTTTAAATACTAGGGTTGTAGATGTTTCTTCACAATCTCAGGCTCTCAAATAAATTAAAACATAGACCCAAAGATTCAGTTTTTGTCTCTGTTGATTCTTAAGGCTACTACTGAGACCTTGGCAAGTTTGAAAATGGTCACAGGTTTAGACTATGGACTCACTATTAGTCCTTACATTTATATTTTCTCTAATAGTTTTAAATCCTGTCTAATTAACAAGGTTAAGCAGAATGCTCCACAAGAGGTAAAATACAAAAAGGACAAGAATCCTTTGTAGATTAAGAAAAAATAAAAGGAACATTAACCTTCTTATTCTTTCTTTTTCTGTCTTTCCCCTGACCTATTTTATCCTGTTCTGACACGTTAGTAACTTTGAAAGATTTCTTTGCACTGTGGTTTTAAATGAGAGGTTTAAATCTTTCTCTTCCTTGTAAGAATCTTGTTCATACAATGTAGACCATACTAAAGCATAACACTACATTTTTCTTTCCGTCTTCCTTAGTGTGATGTTATCTTCCTGATGATGTGTTCTGCTTTCAGAAGAGAAGTTGACATAGTTTTGAATTCTCACACAGAATTAGAAGCACATTATAGAATAGTCTGTACTAATTGCAAGTGCAGTAAGGGGTCAAATATTTATTTTCTATCATCTTCAGTAGAAAATGAGATTTTCCACAAGTAACATCTGAATTGAGTGCTGCTGAACTTATTCATTATGGACTTTTTTAGATTGGTGTTCTTTAAAATTGTTATGATGAAAGGCCAGAAATATGCCAGTTCTCCATAAAATGGATTATCTCTTATTCTAAGTAAAATAAACTTCATGAGAAAAAAAAATGTAATATTCCTATTGTTCTCTAGTAGAGTTGTTTGTAAGGTAGTCTAGATGGGCAGATGGAGATGTTGATATTTGCCTGAATTTTCTCCACAAGTCATAGTCAGCTAAAACTTCTGTATGTGACAAACATGAATTTCATGAGTTGGAAGTTCGGGTGTGATTATCGCTTTGTATCTATATTTATAAAGATTATAAAAGAGTACATCGTCCACTTCAGGGAAAGAGAAGAGATTATGCAATGTAAATCTAACTACTAGTAAGACAGTGTAGTTAGAAAATAGCCTGCATATTCCCTTTGAATAATTTAAGAAAAATTCAAGTACATCTGTAATTAGTATTCATTCAGTCACTTTGAATGGATACTTAGAATAATTTTAAAAATCAGTAGAAAACTTGATATGAAAAAATATGCAGTATGACAAGATAAACTGCATGTAATAAGTAATTCCGAACAAGTTCTTTTATCATTTCCTTAGAATTTCAAGAAAAACAGAAAAAGAAAATAGTTCAAATGATAGTACAACTCATTTTGCAGGCTACAGAATGCATAGTTGCGGCTCAAATTATTCCATCTATACTCAAAACGTAGCAATTACAAGATAAATCTGATTAGGTGTAGAGGGAATACTAAAAACAAACAAAATTCTTATCACCTCCTTGAAAACGCAAATACATGCATGCAAGAAATTGCATCAGTTTTTTCATTCAAACATAAATTAACCATTTCCATGTTTTTTGTTTAGATTGAACATTTTTATTCTATTCTGTCCCAAACATTGTTTTCTAGCTACTTTGGAAACTTTGGGAATATGAAACCTTGGAATAAAATGAAATATACAAAATAAAGAAACACATTTGAACTTTATTTAATTTCATAAACCCCAACTTACTTTTGAAATGGAATCACACATTTTCTAAGAGATCTCTAAAGAGATTTGAGTATCTAGTTCAATGGAACAGATCAGTAAATGGGTAATAACATGGAAAATAAAACTCTCAATTAGATTTTGAAATAGATAAATATTGGAACATGTTGAAGTAAGTATTGTTACAAAATACTCAGTTTTAAAAATGAAAGTGAAGCAAAACTTTGAGAAGTAAATTATATGTTTCTGCTATTGTAAGGATTTTTTTTTTCCCTGTACGTTGTTAGACAAATCTAGAGGCTTATGATCTCCTTGGGAGGTGAGTAGGAGGGAAAGAGCTTGGCAATTTTTAGCCACAAGTATCCAGTACTGTATACAAATTACTTTGATATGAACCTTAAATGGAAAATAAAACAATAAGCTGTTTCATAATACTGAAAAATTATGCTCCAGTTTGAGTACTTAGATCCTTGTGTGCAGGTGTTAGTAAAACAATATCAATTCTTGATATAGGTGAAGTATAAACAGTATATATATATTTTTTCCAAGTCCTGTTTTAATTCATATTTTTAACTAGACATGTTTGTTTTGCCTCAGATATGAACAGAATAGTCTAATTGTCTAAGAGAATACTAGAGAACTTTGAACTTGAAGTGTATTGGTGGTATTCTTTGGTGCGCTTTGCCCCTATGTACTTTGGTCACAATTTATGTCTTTGTCTAATAAAAAATGTATATGGCTTAGGCTGTTGATGCAGTTGGCATCTGTTTCAGATTCATTTTTACTGACAGCAAGCTGCTGCTGGCAAGTGCTCTGTCTTTTTATTATCAAAAATACAGAGACTGGCACTCCCGCCATCGTTTTTTATTCCACACTAGAGATTCTAATCAGATACACTGCACTAAAGCCTGTGATGGATGGCAAGCATTAGGGAATATACATTTAAATTATCCTAATTATGATTTTTAAACAATACTAGGATTCACAGAGAAGTTACCATAACAAGAATAATAATGCTAAGTAACCCTTGTCAATATCTAAGCTTTTAATCTCATTTCATAGATTATAGAGTAACTGTGCAGATCTCCATGGATATTCTATAATACATATTTGTCATTTGTTATAACAGTGAAAGAGTAGTTTAGAAATATTTAACTGTTAGTAGCATGATTCATTATCTGTGTTACAGTATCTTTATTTTTCATCCACATCTGTAGAAGGGAGGCTGTGTTTGTGTGCATGTATATATTAACATGTACATAGACCATCCCCTTACGAACCCACATGGTTGGATGTATGTTTAGTCTTTGGTTTGCAGTAGGAGTCAGAAGCATTTTTCCAAGCATTTTGTGATTATAGGTGACATTCCTTCTCAATCCCTCTGCTGTGTGAAGTAAGGTATTGCAGCTAAGTTTTCCCCAGTGCCTAGAGACTCTCCCTTTTGATAGGATTCATTGAAATTAACCTCTTCCTCCCCTCTTTTAGATATCATCTAAGGCATCACTTAGTTTATGATGTCTGAAAAAAAAAAAAAAAAAAAAAAAAAAAAACAACACATAGGGTTGAAAACAGTGT
>VXAB01003918.1:118661-142536 GCA_013399175.1 Odontophorus gujanensis
GGCATTACTTAGTTTTTGATATATAAAAAAAAAAAAAAAAAAAGAAAAAAAAAGCAGCACATGAGGTTGAAATCAGTGTATGGATATGAGAAGTATGCAATTTTAAGTTATTTTACAAAGACTGTGTTTTCCCAGTCTTTTGATGTTATTTGTTCTCCTAGATGATGTACATAGTAGGCATAGTTTGTCCTGCACACAGGGCACTACAGGAACAGAATGAATAAAATGGAATAATATATGAGTAACAGCTCAGTTTTAGTGTAATCTTAGCAACTGCTTAAATAGAATTTGAAGAATCACAGAACTGTAGGGGCTGGAATGGACCTCCAGAGATCATCTAGTCCAACCCCCTGCCAGAGCAGCTCCCTAGCCCAGGTTGCACAGGTAGGCGTCCAGGTGGGTCTTGAACGTCTCCAGAGAAGGAGACTCCACCACCTCTCTGTGCAGCCTGTGCCAGTGCTCCGTCACTGCACTGTGAAGAAGTTCCCATGCACATTTGTGGGGAACTTCCTATGCTTCAGTTTGTAACCATTTCCCCTCATCCTGTCACCACACACTGCTGAGAAGAGTCCAGCCTTGGCCCTTTGCTTCCCACACCTTAGATATTTATAGATGTGGATCAGTTCCCCTCTGAGTCCTCTTTTTTCAAGGCTGAACAGACCCAGGTCACTCAGCCTTTACTCGTAAGAGAGGTGTTCCAGGCCATTTATCGTCTTTGTAGCCCTCCATTGACTCTTTCAAGGGGGTCTCTGTCTTTTGTTTGTACAGGGGAGCTCAGAACTGGACACAATATTCCAGGTGAGGCCTCACCAGGGCAGAGTAGAAGGGGAGGATCACCTCCCTCGACCTGCTGGCCACACTTTTTTTAATGCATCCCAGGATGCCCTTGGCCTTGGCCACCAGGGCACCCAAGTCCCTCTCTGCAGGGCAGAGACCTCCAGGAGGTCATCTGTGCAAAAAACACCTGAATTTTGGCATGAAATTTTCTATAGTTCAGACATTCCGTTCTCTTGGCAACACAATTTTGGTCTTGGCTAGAAGTGTTGGAATAGAAACTGCAAAGCTGGTACATCACCACAGTTCAACAACCTGTTCACAATCCTCATGGGAGTTATTGCTACTGGGTCAAAACAGCAGAATCCTGTCTGATAGCCATAATTAAATGGTAGTATGCTCTTTTTTTTTTTTTTTTCCAAGAACAAATAGCTTGCTTCTGTCAAATGCTAGCAGAATCAAAGGCTTCTCTTCTTCCTGAGTGGATTGGTGCTTATCAAGTCCTGTTATGTGCTCAAAGAAGTTAGGGCTGTTTTATGTTTTGTCTCCTCTACTGTCTCATTTGTCTTCTAGAAGATAATCCTACATTTTCAGATTTTCTTTAACCGCCATATAAATGCTACGTCTTCCTAGTTTCCTAAAATGCTTCCAGAAATCCCATCCAAACGTTTTGCTTCTGACTTGGCCTCTGCTGACAGTTTTTTGTACTCAGCAAATACGTGCTTGAACCTAGTCTATGTACTATTTCGTCATGTTTATTGCTCTCCTTCAAATAACATGATGGCCCCTGAGGATAATAAGAACCTTTATCAAGTGATCCCTGACACCACTGAGGTCTCCAAGCCTCCTCAAGACAGATTTGTCAGTTTGGTTGGGAGTCCAAGATTTATGCTGGAGTTCAGGGAGCCACCACATATAGGTCCTTTTTGCAGTACAGGTGAGGCTGTGTGCCAGGAAACTTCAGAAAATCTTGAAAGGAAGAATGAGAAACTTTACTGGAGCTGACTGTTAAGCATATGGAGATTTCTTCATTCTGCATGCTTATAAACCAAGAATAAAATAGCACAGAACAAAAAGAAATGAAAACTAAGTGTGGGATTAAATATGAGTTAGGCACTTGATTATCCAGTTGAAGTCATTTAAAGGTAACACAATCTCAGTTATCCAGCAATATAAATATTTAGTAAATAAAATTATTTAAGTGGCAATGATACGTAGAATATTTTTAAAATTCATTTATATCAATGAAATAAAGCTAATTTATTGACAATCTAATCAACGTTTGAGAAAACAAAAAATGGGGAAAATGAACAAAGTGTTCTTAACTTACTATTGAAAGCAATATATAGTGTGAATAGTACATACTTTCTGACATTTTCATAAACTTTTATTTGCTAGACTTCTGTTGCAGTCCCTGTAACTGTTTTTGCTGAAAATGTTCAGGTAAGTTACTAAACCACCTCTACTATTGTTCATCCAGTTCATGATTCATTCTTGTTTTGTGGATGAAACACTTTTGTCAAAAGATGCTTCCAGCACAATGGGTTGCATTTCACAAAAATTATTTGAAAAGCACAGTATTCTCATTTCATGAAAGTGTTTTAGGCTGTAAATATGTAGTGAGTAGAGGCCCCTCCTAGCAGTTCCTGTTAAGATGTCTTAGAAGAAGAAAATAAGATGCTCTTACCATCAGTGTGTCCTATTAACTAGCTCTAAACAGCTGCACACTTAGCATGCTAGCTGCACTTCAGCGTGCTAACATTGTCATCCCATTCTGAGGTACCTGACTTAATGCACTAGCAATTCACATGAGTGGAAAACTAACCATTATTTTTTCTAAATATAGACCATTTCAGTAATTAGACCTTTGCGGGGGAAGAAACAAGTAATTGTCATGCAGAGAGATTCAAAAGACTTGGGAAAAAAAAAAAAAAGACTGGAAGTAATAATCTGTGGGTTCTGCACAGTGCTACATAGGAATGCAAAAATCTATAAACAAAGGCTTAAAAACAATCAGGGAGGGTAAACTGGGAAATCTTAATTTTTCATTGATACAAGGTCAGAATTAGTGGAGGTTTGACTGGTATAAGTTGCTATGGGAACTGTGGAAAAGAAATGGTTTTTGAATGGCAGGGCAGGGATGGACAGATGTGGTGATGGTAATTGCTCAACTTTTGCATTATTTTAAGTAGTGTATCATACCATGAATTCTCTCTGACTCAAATGACTTGTTCCTGAAGACACTCTCTATACTGTCATTGAAATATTTAGTGCTGAATGAGCTTTATAGATTATACAGACTGTTATGTTCCTGTGACATTATGTAGATAGTTTTGTTGCAGCAATCTGAAAAAGGATTAGTATCACTTGTTTTGTAAAAATAATTTGGTAATAGGGAGTTGCCTTGACTCAGGTGTTGAACCTCATTAGGTTCACTTGAGCTCAAGGTTTAAGCCTGTCTTGGTCCCTCTGAATGGCATCCCATCCCTCTGGTGCATTGGCCCCACCCCACTGCTTGGTGTCGTATCCACAGAATGGAACATCTCTCCTATGAGGACAGCCTGAGAGAGCTGGGGCTCTTCACCCTGGAGAAGGCTGTGAGGTGACCTGATAGCGGCCTTTCGGTATCTAAAGGGTCACTACAGAAAAGGACAGGCTTTTTAGCAGAGTCTGTGGTGACAGAAAAAAAGAGAAATGGTTTCAAGCTCAGGGAAGGTAGATTTAGGTTAGATACACGGAAAAAATCTTCTACAGTGATGGTGATGAGGCACTGGAACAGGATACCCAGTGTTCTGTTTGGTGCCTCATCCCTGGTGACTTTCAAGGTGAGGCTGGATAAGGCCCTGGGCAACCTGATCTAGCTGTGGTGTCCATGTTCATTGCAGAGGAGTTGGACTAGATGGGCTTCACAGGTCGCTTCCAACTCTAAGGATTCTGTGATTCTATGATTTTCTGAAAAACTGTTTCATTTCCACTTACTACCACTGCTACAAAAAAAACAAAACAAAACAAACCACAGAGGTTGTGTTCTCAGTTTAGTCCCATCACAGAATTTGTATTTTGGAAAACATTTATTAAGTCAAACTTTTCAAAGTATTCAAGAACTTGATTTGTAGATTTTAGTTGGGTTTGAGCATGTGCATCTAAAGCCTCTCAAAGTTTAAATGTTTGTGTATGATTCTAAAGAGCTAAAGAGTACTTTCAGAGTCACTCAACATGCAAATTGGCAGGGGTTTCCAGGGGTTTCCAGCATTACATCTTAGAATTTATGTGCAATCTAAGCCAGTTGTATCTTGTTTTACCTGCTTAAATTTGTTATTAAATTTGACTTTTTGTATTTTGTAGTTGTTTACAATCTTACAAGATCAGACCTTACTATTTATTGATATATAAAGACATGGACATACACTGCAATTGCTTTTACTGTAGTGTCTTATCAAATGTATTTAAATTACTTCTGAGTATACATTTCCCTATTAATTTCTTTCTAGTGAAAAGATTTTTGGGCAGAAGGGGCTGTTGCTCTATTTTCAAATATGTCTTTCCTGGGCTTGTTGACTTCAATTTTTTAGCGTTGATCTTCCTTTATCAATTACAGTTGGTAAAAATGTCACAGCAAACAGAAACAAATATTTCTGAAAGTAGCCAAGTAGCTGCAGTGCTCCTATTTCCACTCCAGCATCACAGCTAAAGAGGAAATTTACAGTAGGTCATAGGACTGCTGTAATAATGACCTGTTTTAGTGGATTTAATTTTGAAATATTGAATTTCATATTGAATGCCACCTGATTTTGAAGGGCTAATTTTCATTGGTTTATATTTGTCTACACTCTTCTAAGAGGAAAGAATATTTGATGGCCAACTATCTCCTGTCCCATCCTCAAGTCCTCTGTAGTTTTCCTTCTTTTCTTCCCAGCACCAGTGACACATGCAAATCAAAGGTATTCTTCTGGTTACACCAGCACCTACTGTTAAAAGTAAGCTGGACCTATGTGTTGATTTGTGACTTTGGATATAATTAAAGATTACCGCTGGGAAACAATGTTCCTTGTTTGAAAAGTCTAAAAAAAAGTGAAATAAAAAAGACGATTTTCTTTTAAATCCAAAATATTAATTGTCTCAAATTCTGTGACATATAATCTGAGCATCAAATGTACTGTCATCTAAGTTTATTTCATCAAAAAATTCCATAAAATTCCATTGTGGTATTTATCACACATGATGCGTAATAAAGGAGTGAGAAAGAATATGGAAAAAAAGCATGTTTTTTTACTGAAGTAAGAAAATGGTTGGAGAGATGGTTATCTTTTACTGAAAGACCAAATATACTCTATAGATCAGTGGCTACATTTAAAAGAATCACCATCAAATCTACTGTAAGTTTTTTGCTTTTGCTGATGTAAGAAGAAGGCATTAGTATGATTCTTAGAACTCAGTGTCTGAAAAGAAATAAAATGGGGAAACTGCAGTGATTTAAAGTTTTATTTTGCTGTAGCACTGTTGATTTTAAGGATCCGCACATGAATAGTTCTACAAATCCTGTAGTAAAATCCTTAGTTTGTGTAATTCTTGCTGTTACTACCTAGATTTAGTAGACTTATTTTGAGGAAGTTATGTTTATTTGTTTTGGGAAGTTTTCTCAGGCAAGTGTCCAGTATCACTATCAAGTTAGTGGAGATTATGAGATGATAATTATTGTAGTATTTAAAGCACAATGATTGTATATGAGATTGTTTGTGATTGATCATACCTTCAGAAAGATTGTGCAGTCAGGAACTTGTAATTACTTAATAGGAGTCCAGATTTGATGGACTGAGCCCAACTTCTTGTGGAAATGTACTTGTAGTGAACATTCTCAAATCACTGTTATATTCTGTTTGTCTTTGCAAAGCACCTTAGTAGGGAACAATTGCATTGCAAATAATTAAATCTTAGTAGTGTCCTGTACAGAAAAAAAATGTCCTTCTGTTGTGAGATTCTAAAAATTCATTGTGTGGACTTAGTCTGACTGTAAGGAGGTTCAACCACTCTTGTATAGCTGAAAAAAAAACCATAAAGACTCTTAGATTTACTGATGTTCCTCGCTACCACCGTCTTTTCCTTTACAGTCTAACATAAAAACGTTAACTTTCTCCCTTTGTTTTATGAGAAGGCTGTGTAGTGACACTATCACCAAGGAAGCATGCTTGTGTTTCTTTGTGATATACAGTTGGGGAGCTCAGTAATCTGTCTGTTTGTCAGATCACTGAGCAGAGTATTAGGGCAGTCTATTCTGCAGGAGATAAAGGTATGAATGAGTTTCTCTGTATTCCACAGGTAGAGAGATGTTTTAAATCCCAAAGTATTTTTCAGGTGATAATGGATATTAATGGTAAACATGCCAGTGTTCAGGGAGTGTACTGAAGTAAAAAATGCTCTTGCATGTAGAATGACACAAGGACATTAAAGCCCTTATGTGATAAAGTAGATGCTTCCCTTATAGAGGAGGGAATAGGAAAGGCTTAGCAGCAAGGTGATCAATGATTCATGTGTCCTCCAAAAAGTTCAGAACTGAGGTAGCTTGTTAGAATTTACACAAAACATAGTAAGAAATAGAAATAATAGAAATGATATGTTCAAAGTCTATTTCCATTCTGTCTTATGTTTCCGGGGGGAATCACTTTAACCTTTAAACTTGTTAGAAGGATTTTTTCTTTCTCAGAGGGTGATGAGGCACTGGAGCAGGTTACCCAGAGAGGCTGTGGATGCCTGGAACTCTTCCTGAAACTTGATCTTTAAGATCCCATTCAACTCAGGCCATTTTATGATTCTGTGAACCCTGATGATGAATATACTTCTTAGAAAAGTAACATTTAAAAAAGGAAGACATGAAAAAAACAGTGTTGTTCTTAAAAGCTTATGGGCAGGTTTTCAAATTTTTAGATTTTTGAAAAAAAAGGTGGTAACCAATTTTACATGAATTCATGTTAGATACCTTGTGAATTAAGAACATACTTGAAAGAGTCTATTAAGATCACTTGTTTTTTTATTAATAGCAACTACTTCAATAGCTATTCTTAGTTCTAGTTCATTACTTTGAAAATAAATCTCCTACTGTATCTTACATAGGAAATAATGTCAAACTAATGCCAAAATTTTGCTTTATTTAGAGAAATAAAATTATTTTAGAATTTCTAACACCATTAACTTCTGTTAACTTTTGAGAGCCACAGTGCTTAAGCCCTTCTAAAATCTCTTATTCAGTGCCTTAGTGATTTAACTTTTAAATGAGCTTTGTTGCAAGTTATGGGCTGATGGTGGCTGTGGATCCCCTGTGAAATGGGGCCATTTAGTACAAGCCTCAAAAGCCTCAGTGTGTGCAGATTGCTCAGACTAAACCCATGTACAAACTATGCTGTTTCTATATACTGTTCCCTCATGGCAGCTCTATCTCAATTGCCAACTTGAAGTGCCAGGTAGTATTTTCAGAATGGGCTTTTCCCTCATGAAAAAATGTTCACCAGCATTTAAAGCTGTATTCAAATGATTCAGCCCAGATATTTAAAAGCGACCATGCAATTTAACTCTGATTTTGCAAAACTCAGTATATAAGGAAAAAAAAAAAAAAAAAATGGCACTGCTGGGATGAATGTGAGCATAGGTATGTAGAAATGTTATATAGTTTTTTTCATTTTGAATGACTGAGAGAATCAATATTATATTATTAAAATATGCAAAAATCGGTATAGTGCATTTTACAAATCACAAAATTCATAGTTGTAATAATGACATACTTATGCTCTGTTATAAATATGATTAAATTGATTAAATAGTGTGCTCTGTGATAAGTGATAGTTAAGAAAAAAATACTATAATCATACTGATGTTGTATTCAATTATTAAATTAATGTTTCTGTAATGCCAAGATTAATAGAGGATGCACAGTGCCATATTTTTAAATTAAGATGCAAATATTCGGCAAGTAATGAAAAAGTAGATCTTTGATATCTGAGTTATATCAAACTAGTAATATCTGATACAGATTTTTTTTAAGAGAGCTTAGTCAAATCTGTGAGTTATGATTAAAAGTAATTCAAATTTAAACAGAACTATAGCATAATATGCCAGAAGAGAATACAAGCAATAAAGATAGAATCAGAAACTTAAAATATATCAGACACTTCCAAGAAAATCTTTCAAAGCTAAAGATAGAATTCTACCTTGTATATTATATTGCAAGGTCAGAAAAGTGGAGTGCTTTGTCCTACATTCCAAAAGTGCTCTCCATGCTTGTTTATGATAGAGAACAATTTAAAATGACTTACAGGTTGGTAAAGAACTTGGTTCTCATTTACACCCATTAAAGAAAGCAGTAGTGTAGTGAAACAGGTTAGCCTTTTCTTTTACACGGTACAAAGATTTCTAATCAGAATGTTTAAAATAATTCATAGATTGGATTAAACTTAGTAATAGCAACAAGGTTTTACTGTATGCAAAGGCAAATGAAGGGCAGATTAGGATTTGAAGTACATACATTTTTGTGGAGGGTGTTGGGCACTTGTATGTTCTCTGTGTTGGACGAGATGAGAAGAGTGGCAGCCAGGGGATGTGGAAGGAAGCTATATGGCGAAGAAAAAAGGAACAAACCCAAACCAGTTCTTTCTTGATGTGATAAAAAGAGAAATGTCTTGTTTATTCAGATTGTCCTTAGTTATCTTATAAATGAATAGGTCTGCATCATTGATACCTGATTTGGGATTCAGTTTTTCCTCACAATTAAATGAGTGTCAGTGGCTCTGAATTGTTCGTCAACAGCTTAAATCAAAGGAGGGAATAGCACACTGTTACTAGCTCAATGGAACATTATTATCTGAATTGCAATTCCAGTAGCCCATGGATTTATGACATCTTTTCTGTGGCAAACTCTGCCTCTTTGTATCAAGATTGGGGCCCCAGGCCACTGTTGGTGAAATTCCTACCTCCAAGAAAGTCATTACTATATTCACATTACTGCTTCATCAGTTTTTATGTGTTACGTTGTCTAAATACAGACAACATCAAACTCTACTTATCAAGTGAGTTTTGAAAGTAAGTATTTTTTCCCCACTGAAGAAATGGTGCAAATACAAACTGGTTATTTCTACAACATATACAAATACAAACATGAAGCAAGTTTTAATGTAACTATTGGTGTTTCTTGAACAGTGAGTGTAGATAGAAAATAACCTCTAATCTTTTTATTGAATGGTGGTGTATCATAAGTGGTTTTACAGGCAACAAATAGCCCATATGTGGTTTCACTGAAACATCGTATCAGAACTAAACTGAGAACAGTTAATAGTTAGTAATCCATACCTTCTTAGCAATCTTCTATAGGACAGAGAAGCATCTAATGTAATTCAAAGGCAAATTAAGTATAGTAATATATTATTTGGGAAAAAATATTTTGGGCTTTGATTGTATAAAAATACAATTAGGTTGTAACTTCTGTAACAATGATCTAGTTGGAGATACTAGTGAAGATACCAGTATATTTTATAGTTGTTTTTATTTTTGTCATTCATAGGATGATGGGGTACATACTTAATTGTAGATGTTAGATCCAAAGTGGTTTTAACTTTACAATGGGATCTATTTACAGTGGGACTATGCTGTTTCTTTGAGTGCTAGTGTTCAAACAAAAAAAAATAAAAATAAAAAAATTCAACACTGGATGTGCGAATCGTGTACAGTGACTTCCTTAAGGATTAATCTGCCTTGTTCTTAAAAAATTCCATCCTGCAACCTGAATTTGATATGCTAAAAAGCTTAGTAGATACTAGTAGTCTGTCATTATCATGGCCTACTTACTTCCATGAAGATATTTTAATGTACTGCACATTTTGTTCACTGGATGAAATTCTCAGCAGGTCAGGAAATGGTAATTCCAAATACGACAGTGCAAAGATAACTTCTATCTGGTAACTTACAGTGCCCAGTTACATGTATTCTAGTTTTTTTAAAGGAGATATTACAGAATTAGTGGTGTTCTCTATCAGTAAAAACAAAAAAAAACAAACAAACAAACAAAAAAACCAAAAACAAAAACTAAACCTAATAACAGAAAACACACAAGTGCAGCATACTCTTAGTACTTTTATAGTAAGTATTGTTTGGTATAGCTTATCTGTTTTTAAAAAGTTATTTCAAGAAGCAGGAGTTTAAAGGCAGAAATGTGAAAGATTCATGGATGTCTGCCTTCCTAGATCCTAGTTAATGCAGTTTTTTCATGTCTGTATAAAGTTGGGGTGTTTGTGTTTAGTGAATTTGAAGAAAGATCAGCTAGTTTATCCAGTTAATGAAAGTGTGATTTAAGTATATGTAAATAATCCTTGAGCAGTGTTCTTTGGCTGTTCTGATTTTTCTGATCCAAATATACACCAGCACTGAAGATAAAATAAAAATTCCATCATTTAATCAGTTCAGTTGCATGGAGAAAACAGCTAAGAAATAGTCAAAATCCAGTAAAAACATTCTGTAGACTTGCATTCCTCATACAAAGTGTGGAAAACACTTCTAGATTGGAGGAAGTACCTGGCTATTCCTATGATAATTTTACACAAATTGCTAAAGAAGTCTGCAGTACAACTGACCATTAATGAAATTAAAACAATGAAAGTCATAAATTTTAATGTTTGGAAACTTTCCTAATTATTACACTTCTAATAGATACTTTAATTTGGTGTTTTTAGAGGACAGTATAAAATAAATAGTTATTAAAAAGGCTGTCACCTGGGAACAGCTTTTGTTAGGAGTATTACTTTAGCAGGCCACGTTTGAAAACTCTGACTACCTTTGATGCTGTTTCAGTAGACACTTAAAAAATGCTAATATTTTGAGTTTACTGTGAGGCTGTGGTATCTTATTATAACTTTAGATAATTACATCAGTAAACAAAGGGCTGAGGAGGAGCAGCTGCAATATCATCAAAACCATGAGCTATTCATTATTGTTTTCCCTAGTAGAAAGTTGCAATGAATAAAAATATGGAATAGGTTCTAATCCCTTGACATAAAGAAATTAAGAGCTATATTATTGCTAACAATCCCACCATCACTGTGAGAATTAACTTAATACAACAACTTAAAGAAGAGAATCTTGAGATATAAATCAATTACTTACTTATTTTATATTAAACATAAGCACAACTTTTTGAAGACTCCATGTTTAAGTGAAGACAATCTATACTAAGAGGAATCTAAGAGAAATCTACTAAGTGCTGAGAAAAATCAGTATCTTACCTAATCAGTTATAACAAACCTCAAATTTTGGAATATAATTTAACCTCTGTTACAGAACTGAGTGAAAGAGGAATGACAGAATGTAATTGTTGAGGCAGTGGTGCTGTTGTTAGTCCAGAAATGTAAATCACAAGGTTTGGAAATTTTTCAGTGTTGCTCACTGCAGCCATACTGTAAGTTCTCTTTTCAGTATACTTGGTGTTAAGAGATGTTAGGGTATTTGCATGCATTGAAATAATTCAAATGTGCAGTTTACTTGTAGAAGTATTTACTGTACCTATTTGAACTTGAGTTATGAAGCATTGCTTTTACTATATCTGGCTGTGGAATTTTACCTCTCTGAAGGTTAGTAATAAAAAGGATAATTTTCTTCTTTTAAACTGTTTGGATCAGCTAAATCTCATTCACAAAGGATATCCTCTCTCACTTGTCATTGAAACAAACAGTGTGCCTGTTAAAACTGAGTTAAGCCTAAAGCTTAAATCTTGATGATTTAATAAATACAGGGATAAAAGGGAAATTCAGGTCATCATAACCTCTTTAAGCCACCTTTTAAATTTTTGTCACATGGTCACAAATTATTATAAGGCATGACAAAACCATCTTGATTTTACTTTATTTGGAAGAAAGAAAATCAAATGGACCAGAATTCGTCGATTTCAAGAGTGATGTGACCTATAAGACAAAAAAGATCAAATGAAATATCATAGCAACTTGAAAAATGAGTGTACTAACACAATAAAATTTTCTCTGAGGATTTTACAGTCGTGAGATATTGTGTTAAAGATCAGGGAAAAGTGTTAATAGAAAAAAGTGTTTTCATGCTACAAAATCCAAAAAACAACCAGAGTCCCTCCCAAAAACTAAGGTGAATATAAAATGGTCACCACATCACTGAGTAGTTTATTATCATTTTAATAATCTAAATGCAAAATAATAAAATTTTATTGTTAGTTTATAATAGCAATATTGTAAATTTGAGAAAATAATTAGAAAATTTCACTTCTTTTTATTTTCTTCACGTGAAATGCAATACATATTATAGCATTTATCTCCACAGAGATGCAGTAAACCTGAGAAGTCCTCAGTTCCAACCATTTTAATTGTTCTGAAGTAGATAGAAATTGAAATTGGTACTTGCAGAGAGCAGAGAAGAATTCTGAAATATGTTTTCTTTATTTTATAATTTCTGATATTCATTATCTTTTCATAAGCAGATTATGAACAGTAACAGTTGGGTCATATTAAAATAATTACAACCTCTTAATTTTTAAGTGTAATTGTAAATGGAAACTTGTAAAGACAAGTTCTATGATGGGTGAATGGTTGGACTGGATTGTCTTACAGGTCTTTTCCAACCTTGGTGATTCTGTGATTCCGTGAAACTGGAGGGGCATATCTGCCCTCTCATTTTGAGGCAGCAGTGCAGACTAGACAATGTTTCTGTTATTCTATCACTGTAAATTTAAATACATCCTATGCATTACACACTGATGAACCATGATACATCCCTGGAATTGAAGAAGTAGAGGTTCAGTCTTCATTCATTTGGGTATGGTTTGTTTCTTGTTATTTGTATCAGTCAAGCAATTCTTTTAAGTTGCAGAATTTGGCTCTCAAACAAACAAAAGATTTAGATGTTATGTAAATCTGGAGTATTCGGGTTCAGCTTGGTGGAATTGCCACTCATTTTTATCTGGAGAGAATAGGGAGAGTCTATTTAGAGTATGTTTTATAATTCCTAATCTTCTTGTATCAGCTCATTTGCATCTTATCTCCATTTAGGAATCAGATGTCTGAGTTCATCACCTCTCCTTTCATATATGATATTTCCTGTAGTTTCAAAGTAAAAACTGTCATTGAAAAAAATAAATGTATAGCATAATTATGTTGTGTATTTTTAACAACCTTGTTATTCGATAACACTGGAAAAAAATGTTTAAAATTATTGCAATTTCCCTCCATGTGTTTTCTTTTCCAGAAGGCTCAAACGTATCATGCATATGTTAAAATTAGCCTCAGGCCTAGGAAATTTGGCAGAGAAATTGTTCAAACAGAATTCCACAACCACCTGCACTTTCCTGTTGTGAATTTATTCCAATTGCTAAAAATACGCTTGCCATTAGCAGTGATTTAAGAGCTATCAGTGTATAATCAATGCAGCCTGCAACCCTGAGAGAGAAGAAGGCAGCTAAAGAAAAGAACAGTGATTATGACCTCAGTGTTGAGAGTGACTCTTCTCCTTGCAAAACACATCCTGCAAATAGTGAGCAATACTGGGTCTTTGATAAAAGCTTGGAGTATTCTTTAGCCCTGATCTATTTGAAGAATATTTGAAGAATATGAAAAAAAATCTGGGTAACATGAAAGTAGCACAGACACCAATAGAGCTCATGTAGCAACATTTATTGAAAACCTAGTTGTTGCAATGGGAGGTATGGAAATCAGATAACAGAACAGTTTTCTTCTAAAAATAAGTTATCTGGTGATTTGAAATTATTTGTTCAACATGTATATCATAAATCTGACTTTGCAAACTATTTCTCAGTTTATAAACAGTGATTAAAATGTGTTTGAGAAGAAATTCAGTTAAGTTATTAATAGAGGCAGGTGATGATGGAATTCAATGATGGAAAGTTTTTTCTCATCCAACGTGTTTTTTGTTAGGAGCACTATGACAGGTTGGTCACCTCCATACTCCAGCTCCCTCTGTAATATTCCCTCTGTAATCTTAGGATCAATTTATGAAAAAAAAAAAAAAAAAAAAAAAAAAAAGTGAGAACCTGGCCAATAACTGTTAGGCTCACTCAGATTTACTCATATTTTGAAGAGCACATACCAAAAGAAAAGGAAATGATTTAATTATCAGAAAATCCTGGTACCTATCAGTTCTCAGTATGGCTTGTTATGGCCAGGCAGACTTAGCCCTGTTTTCACAGAATCACAGAGTTGTAGGGGTTGGAAGGGACCTCTAGAGATCATGGAGTCCAACCCCCTGCCAAAGCAGCTCCCTAGCCCAGGTTGAACAGGTAGGCATCCAGGCGGGTCTTGAACATCTCCAGAGAAGGAGACTCCACCACCTCTCTGTGCAGCCTGTGCCAGTGCTACAGCACCTGCATTGTGAAGAAGTTCTTATGCACATTTGCGCAGAAGTTCCTATACTTCAGTTTGTGACCATTAGCCCTCATCCTATCACCACACACTGCTGAGAAGAGTCCAGCCTCGGCCCTTTGCCTCCCACACCGTAGATATTTATAGATGTGGATCAGTTCCCCTCTGAGTCCTCTTTTTTCAAGGCTGAACAGACCCAGGTCACTCAGCCTTTACTCGTAAGAGAGATGCTCCATGCCCTTTATCATCTTTGTAGCCCTCCATTGGAGTCTTTCGAGGAGATCCCTGTCTTTTTTGTACCGGGTAGCTCAGACTGGACACAAGTCAACACTTCTATTCTTAGCTGTGCTATTTTTGCCTGAGCCATGGCCCATCATAGAACTTTGGAGTACTGTTGTAACAAATAGGAATGCTCCCATTTTGGTTTTGTTTGTTTTCCTGAGAAGGAGTTGCAAGATCAGCATCTCTTCAAGTGGCTTTGGCTTACCTTTGTGCTGCAATTCAGACAGGTTCCCCTTTTTGAGGAAAAGTCTCGTGGAGATTTGGCTATGCCCTGTGTTAAATTAACAAATTTAGACTGAAACTGACTCAGACAATAGGCTAGAAGATTTTAATGTGTGAATGAGGGTTGGACCTCATAGCATAACCTTGCTAATGGGCTTAATGCTACAGGGAAGGTATACCTTAGCTGAAGCTGTTGAAACATCTGTGTGCATTTAATAGGTTGTTTGGATGCCACATCCTCCTGCTGTTAGGACTCCAGTTGCTGAATTTTAACATGATTTTGCCTTACTGAGGATCAGTCACCTGCTGTAAAAATATGTGGAGAATGATGAGCAGCTGACAAATGCAGGTGCTGGGCTATAGGGTGTTTGAACATTTGTGGTATTGCTTTCCCTTCATCAGCAGGATTACATTGTGTAAGCTAGACTGAGAATACCAGTAGCTCTAAGACTGCCTCTTTTTAATCAGTTCTAAAAATATTTTCTAAGCTAGATTATTTCCCGCTTCAAAAACAAACGAAACAAAAAAGGCATAAGGGATTTGTACAGTTCCTTAGCTTATTTATGGAATTTATTTTAGAATGCAGTGTCATTTAATTCAGTTCTGCTGCACACAAAATTATGAATAAATAGAAAACCAAATGAATAATCCCTAATACCTAGTTTTTTCTGTGGCCTTTCTCCTTACTTTTCTTTACTCCAGGAAGAATGCATGCTCTTTGTCTCTTTCCTAATCGTATAGTAGGCATGAAGGTCATTTACTGTCATAGAAGTTAGTATAATTAGCTGTCTGTAGGTAACAATTAAAGAAAAAAAATCATCTGTGAAGAATCTGATTGGTGGCTATGTGTTTCCTTCAAAAGGCAGGTATGTAGGAGTTTGGACTGAGTTCTCCCATACTGAATTGTTGAGAGTACTGGCATTAGGTGGTATCTTCAACTCAAGTAAACAAGAAAGCAGTTACCAACCTGCTGCGCTAATCCAAAGGGATGACATGACAGGCAATTTGTTGCTTTATTAAATTGTGTTTGAAAACTGGTATGTCAAGCCAAACTTGCATAGCATTAGCTGCAAATTCTTTAAATTATTGTTTATTGAATATGTATCTATAAAAAATTATTCTTCCTTTCCTTGTGTACTTAGTTTGAGTCGCTTCCCATATAATCTAGTTAAGTGTAACTAGTTAAATTGCTATGTTGTCTAACTACGGGAAGAAAAGAAAGAGATTTGTTTGACCATTAAAGTTATGTTGACTTTGGTATTTAAAATACTTAGAAAACCCAAGAAAGTGAAGAAATGGTGTAACAGGATGGTACTGCAATATTTCTGCAAACATTGATTTTCTGTGATAGGACCTTCTAAAAATTTTGTCTGTGACAGGGAACTGTCTATCAATGGTTTCTTTTGTGAACAGTGCCAGCAGACTTAAGCAGATTGAATGAGCTAGATTCTCCATTGAAACTCTAGAAAGTTCTTGTTCTGTCACTACCAATCTTGGTAGGGATGGTAGAAAGCATTTTAGAAGAACAGAGGGGAATGTGTTAGAAAAGTCGTAGCAAAATGGAAGATTTCTATAAATAAAAGTTTTGTCAACTCCAAAATACAATTGCTCAGAACAGTTTTGTCCAAGAGCTCACATGGGCTACACAGATGTAACATCAGATTTCCTTGCCTCAACGCTAGATTGGGTTATTCTGAGTTTTCCTCTTATTTCTCTACAGAATGCAAGAAAAAATTGACTTCATGTTGAGGCAGACTGTGGAAATATTTGAAATCTCTAAATACAGAATTGCTAGAAGATGAGTTTCCCACACAATTCTGATCTCTATATAGAATAGGATGTATCTCAGCAGTGTGATACAGTAAATAAACTGTTCTGTACTTAAACAGGAACATGTTCTCAGACTATATTTGGTTTTGCTAAATATGTTAACAGGAGTTATTAGTCTATCTCTCATGGAAGATAATGTGCAACTTGTTGTTGCAGTGGACACTGGTCCCAGCCATATTTCAGAAGTCACATTTTCAATATTTAGTACATACACAGCATATATTAAAAATAATAATTTATTAATTTACTTTTTTTCTAAGCAACCTGTAAGTGCTTTATGGGAGTGAGAAGCAGTCAGCATTCATTTCTTTAATTATGACTCAGAGAGGAAAAAAAATAGCTATTCAGTAATATGGGTGAGATGCAATGTTGCATTATGATTTTGAAGTAGAATACAATAGAGAGAAATTAAAATTTAAAGAAGGACAAGTATTGTGCATAAAATCAGCTTTCATGGAAGAAGTAGTATCATTTGAATTATAATTTGGTAAATGTTAATGAATAGACTTCTTTCAGTAAACATTCTTCAGATTTATGAAATGGAGTTAGGCACTATCACTAGTTACTACTACTGTTATCTGTTTACTGTATATATATATGAATATATATATGTCTATGTATAATTTTACTATTCAGCATACATTTTATAATGTATGCAGCAGCCTTGCTCTTCAACTATTTAGGACACTGATACCTCCAGTACAAACTTTCCATCACCATGGAATATATGGCTTTTCATAACTGGCTAGGCAGCAGGAGTGAATCTAATATTATCTGCCAGAAATTCCACATGTTGTTCACTAGACAAAGTATTCCAACCATTTAATAGAGTCTCCATTCATTTTTGTCTGCATTCATTTTAATCATTACAAGTTAAAGCCTCTTCTAGTGCCTTTGAAATAAATTTACTTTCTTTTTGAAGAACCATGTTTGTGTCCATAGTCCTGCAGTTTCTTCCAAGCTCAAATGAGAATTCAATCCCCTTAGAATTCAGCATGACAGCAGAGATGTAATATCTCCTTCTCTGTGTTGTCAACAACTTAATTTGTTCCTGACTATATTTTTATTTCAGTTTTCCCATCTTACTATATTCAAGACCTTGAAAATCTCCTACAGATTAGTCATTCTCATGACTGTTTCTCAGGAGTTCCTCACAGTCTATCCACTTTTTAACATCGAGAGCCACTATCCCACCCTTCTTACCTTGCCTATCCCTTCTGGAAAGCTTATAGCCTTCAGTATTCCAGTTATGAAAACCATCACACCATGTTTCTGTGATAGCAATAAGATCGTAGTATTGCAAGTGCACCACGGTTTCCAGTTCCTGCTTATTTCTTGTGCTTCATGCACTGGTATAATGGCACTTCAGCTGGGCTTTTGGATGCATTACCATCCTTGAGGAGCCCTCCCACAAACCTCTGGGTCAAATCTGAAGTTTCCCCTCACAACTTCCTTAAGTGTCAGTGTTCCCTGGCTCTCTCTCACGCAGCAATGCACCCTTATCTTCCCACAGCTCTGTTTTAAAGCTTTGGTGGTGAGCCCAGCCAGTTTGCTACCTAGTATATTCTTGCCTTTCATGGTCAGTTGCATCTCATCCCATGTCAGTGTTGCTAGTTTGTCAAAAGTGCATCCTAGATCGTAGAACCCATAGCCTTCAGCATGTCACCACTCACACAGCCAGTCATTCAATGGATCTGTTCTCCTCCTCCTGTCTGGACCTCAGCCTCCAACCAGGAGAACTGAGGAGAATGCTACCTGTGTTCTGAATATCTTCAGTGTCTTCCCAATGGACATAAAGTCTTTTTTGATATTTTTAATTTCCTGGTTGCAGCCTTGTGTGACCCAGATTGAAAGACCAGGAGGGAATAGTAGTTATCCAGCTTTATCATATCTGATATTTTCTTCTTGATGTCCCAGATGTGAGCCCCTTGCAGGCAGCAAACCTCACCAGAGATATTATCCAGGTGGCAGATGGGTGCTTCAGTGCCTCTCCATAAAGAGTCTCCAACAATAATGATGGCTATACAAATAATAATAATAAAAAAGCAAGAATATATTGTCAAGAAAGCATAAACTTTGAAAAAAGGAATTGAAAATACTTCTAAATAAAAGTGAATGAGTTTGACATGATATCTTAAGTGATGAAATATTGCAGAGAAAAGGTCCATCAGATTGTATGAGGACTGTGTTATTTGTATTTTACATATAAAGAAATTGTTTTAAAGCTTTTCATGGGAAGGTAATTAAATGTGTTTACAACTAACTTACCAAAAGTGAGACAGGATTTCAAGAAAAAGCAAGATTCTTCGAACCTCCAGTGCCTATTTAACATTGACACATATTGTTCTGATGTAGAAGGGTTTTTTTTACGGGTAAAAAAAACCAGACTTGTCTGACAAACTGTTTCATTTAATTCTCTTGTCTGTCTCCACAATGGAGAATATAGTACCATGCATGTCCAGCTACACAGGTTGCACTCTGCTCAGGACAAATCTGTAGGAGTGATATTCCCCAGTGACATAGTAGTCTAAAGTCTGGAGCACTCCTAAAGTAGCATTTGATCATTCTCAGTCTGAGAGAAGTCCAGTCCTCATATTCTGCTTCTTACTTTTCTTTGTGGTTTCCTGCCTGTCTTGGTTTATTTTCCAAAGGGGAGAGAAAGAGAGAGAGGTGGAAAATGCTAGAGATGTGCCTTAAAATCTCTGATGCTGATAACGAACGGCCAGTAGACAGTAACAGGAAAATGGCACACTGATTTCACAGACATGCATTTCTTAAATTGGAGTTGTCAAATTAGCAGCAAATTTAACCAGAAATTGTTGTAAGAGAAGAATAGGGCTAAGGAAAGAGAGAAGATCTTTGGATGCTAAGAGAATTTCTTGCAACTTTAATGACAAGACTGGGAGTTCCTCTGCTTAATGTATCCTCTCACTTGTTTCTCCACAGCATGTCAGTTCATCTTTAATTTCCCCCTTTTTTTTCTCTTTCCTTTTCCCTCTGAGAGGAAGCTGGACTCAGCTCTGGTAAATTGCATCAATGATCAACTAATTCGCTTTTGTTTTGTTGATGTTTTCTGTGTTGCATTTTAGCTGGAAAGGAATTTTTAAAGCCTTTAATAGAAATGCTACATGTTGTTTTCATCACATTAGATTTCATCATATCCTCTAATCTCAGTGCAGATGTGTTAGTAGCCCCATTAACCTTTTCTGTGAGTATCTGTCCAGTTGCAAGTATTATTGATTGGTAGATAGATTTGTAGAAGTCTATGATGCAAGATGAAATTTGAAGGAAATAAATTATTATTAACTGATGAGATAATGTGTATGGAATTTAGTGGACAGTCACCTTTTCTCAACTCAGAGATGCTTTCTTCTTTTAAATATAATTAAATTTGAACAGACTACTTATTTCAGCAAAATAGATGGTGTGGTTAGACTACAAATGTAAAATGCAACTGATTTATTGTCATATTTGTTACTAAACATTTTATCAATCAGTTTTTAACCCCTTATGTACAAAATACCCATTTCGTACTGGCAAATAAAGAATAACAACTTGTCAATCTGACTTTTCACATCTTTATCATGAGAGTTTTTTTTCATTATTATTTAATATGTATTAGATATGAAAGTCCCTAGGGAAAACAAACGCACACAAAAAAACCATGTATGATTCATTTTCTACTTACAGGACTTACTAGTAGTCAAAAGTTAGCTCTAACTATATAGGTCCACAGCTGTTTTAGTTCTCTTAAACTTGCGAAGAAAACTGAAGATGTGTTTCTAGAAGATACATTCCAAAGAGAGAAAGAATATTTAGTTTTGAAATCAAAATTAATATATTTATACCAAAGGTTTGTTCTGTACTGAGTTTCTGCTGGTATCTTAGGGCCACCTGGTCATTGCATGTGGCCAACTGATAGTGATTTTCTGCAAGAGAACAGTTGTGGGGTCTCTTCCTCTGAGATCTTCCAAAGCTGCCTAGACGTGGTCCTGAGCACCATGCTCTGAATATCTCTGGTTGAACAGGAGTTGGGCTAGCTAGACAGACCCAGAGGTCCCTTCCAACCTCAGCCAGTCTGTGATTCTGTGAACTGATTCTGTTTAGTTCTGGATCCACTGAGAGGCTTGTTTGCATGTTCATTGCCGGCTGAAGCTTAAAAGTAAGCATGGGCGTTGGCTGTATGTTTAAAATTACCATACTGACGCTTCAGACAAAATTATACTGAAAAAAATACTTCAGTCACCAAGAAGTTGTGAGTCAAATTTAACCTTGTGGACTATGGTCTTCATACTGTCATTTGGAAAGTGGATTTTATGTATTGGATGGTTAAAGGTAAGTTATACAAATCTTCTCTCACCTGTATGACAGCTTATTTAGATGAATTACTGCTTACTAAGGTAATTATCTGTGCCTATTAAAATTTACATGTATAAGAGCCCTGATAGCATAGTCAGAAGGGATTGCTTCATAATTTGTTTCAATATTATAGTCAAGATAGCTTATGTAATACTTACATTCCTAAATCCAAAAATTATTTATGATTGTATTTCATGTATGCTAGGATGTCCATTTTAAGGAAGACAACTTTATGACAATGATTCATATCATATATATCTTAAAAAGTATCTTAAATGAGAATATTTCTATGTATGAGTATTTTTATTGGTGGTTGGATACTGCTGTTTCAGAGTGTAGTGCAGTGCTGAGTTTTATGCATTATCTCACTATCACAAACATGAAGTGACAGTGTTTCAGTGCATGATGTAGCGAACATACCACATTTCATATCAGTAGGCAAATAGTCTGAGATAGTTTAGCAATGTCTTGATGTAAGAAGATTATTCTCACAAAAATATATTTGGTTTATATTGATGCTAAATAGTGTTCAATTACCTAACTGCGTTTACAACAGTTGTCTTGGTTGTATTTCTCAAGCATAGCTTTATTATCTTGATGAGCCAAAGAGTTAGCTCACATGCAGTCCAAAACCAAATAGAATTCTGTTGTGAAAGATAGATTAGTCAAATTCAATTCTGATTTGTACCAACACAGCAATATGCTAGACAAAGAGAATAATTACTAAGCTTACCCTAAAACAGACATCTACAGACTTGCCAGTTAAATTACTCTTTACACTCTCATGACTGCAGTAATTTTTTCTATTGATTATGGAAAGAAACCTTATGGATTATAGAAGATATCTAGCTAAGCTGAGGTGTCTTAAAGTTGAGCTGTGTCACTGCCAAAATACATCTTCTTTTCTGGGGGGATTCTAAAAGGCTGTATTTCTTTCTGAGGGGGAAATTACATAAACTATTATATCCGGAAATCTAAACCATAGATGTCTAAATCTGGACATATTAAACATTTTATTTCTAATTAATTTTAATGCCAACAATGCTAAGTCTTTGTATGCAGTCTTGCTTTATGTCTGGAGTGCTGTTAGGTATAAAAAATGCTCTTGAGCAAACATATGCACACATTTTCAGAAAACATAGTAGAATGTTTCTTTATAGATCGGGCAAAATACTTCCGTTCAGCTGTACTGCTTAGAGTTTCCTCAGTGAGAGGATATGGATAGGACTGTCTCCAGAGAAGCTGCTTTGTTCTTTTTGAAATAAATTCGGATCCAAAATTGACCAGAGATGTTTAATCACTGATCATGGACTGTCCTCAGAAAGAGGTGGTGGTAGGTTTCTGAATTGTGAGAGATAGCTAGGGGCCAGCTACAAATGAAAATATGTGGAAGGTTCATTTGTCTTGAGTGCAAGTAATGGATCTCTCTCTCTCTCTCTCTCTCTGTAAAAAAAAAAAGAAAAAAAGGGTTTCTTCTTTACTCCAAAAAGTCTGAAAATATCTGAAACGCTGGATATCACTCCACCGTAAGTGGTAGAAAGACACTCTGTATTCATGCAATACGCATTGCTTGTAACTTTTTTCTAATGAATTGTTTGGTAGGAAAGTACCGTCCCAGTTATCATTCAATATTTGCATGATAGTTTTATATTAAAATTGCTTTCACTAACTGAAAATGAGAGTTTCATTGAGTAAGAGACTACATCACCAGTGATTGGCCTTCAAAAATAAAACTATACCATCAGGTTTCACTTCATCCTACTTCACTTAAGATATTTGCAGTACAGACAAGTATAGCTGATGTTTCCCTACACTTCTTCTACAAGTAGTAGAGAAAATCAAGCTCTTCCAGAGGGCCATTCAGTTGATCTAATTTAGACATTTGCTTTAAAGTAAGAACAACTCCTTAAAAAATCCTGTTTTCCCATAGTACTCTTCTAATAGTGACTGGTTCAGAAATGTCTGTGTGGTATCTAAATACCCATACTTTAACAGATACATTCCACCATCAGTTTTTGTAAATTATTGCCTGTTTCTGTTGAAAATTTAGGTATGAAATTAACTGGCAGAAATGGGGACTTAATTCAGTGACTTGAAAGTGGCAAATGAGGAATTACAAAATGAAAGCAGGTTATTGCCTTTTAACAGTAAAGCATATTTATTTCCCAGTTAATGTTTTAAAGACATTTATCTATCTTGTGCAGCCATACTTTCTAACTTGTCACTTTGTTTCTACTTATTAAAATGTGATATGAATGTGCTCTGAACTCCCCCAGCCTGCCTCCAGAAGCTCTTTTGGTTGCATCTCTCAAACACTTAAAAATGAAACTCATGAGAAAATTCCCTCAGCCTGCCATTAATAACACCAGTCTAAAGTATGGAGCTATTGATTGCTTATAACTGCATCTCCTGAACATTCAGGGCCATTGTGTTTACAGCACATGATGAATGCACTCGCAGATGGCTTTGTCTGTCGTGGTCGTAAACTCCAGTTAATGGTTGAATTAATCTATAGTAAATGAATAATATCCTTTCTGACTGTTCCAGGGTATAAACTACTTGTAGCTTTTATTTCTGGTTTAAAAAAAGCAGTCAGAATTCAAGCTAGCTCATGTGTCAGCTTCCAAAAATGTGGGGAAGTGCACTGTGTAAATAAAAGGATTCACTTTTAGTTGTGAAAAGTTTTAGAAATAAGAAATAATCTAACATCCAAACAGGCATTTCATCTTCTGAAGCAAAAGCAAGTTTTTATCACATACATACTATGAAAAATTAAAAGGACACAGATTTTTCTGCATTAGATGTGTCAGCTTTTAGAAATCGTCATGAATTCTTTTTTCTTTTTTCTATAATTAATCTGTATAGGTTTTATTTATTTATTTATTTATTTCCCATTTTACCCAAGCAAAAATCAATCTGAGAAGGAGCTAGTCTGGTGAAATGCCCCCTGGGGAGTTAACTGTCTTTAAAACAATCTAACAATTTAGCAGGCTTCTAAATCTGCAGAAAAACAAATTAAAATCAGTCTTTATCACTTC
>VXAB01003918.1:150320-177805 GCA_013399175.1 Odontophorus gujanensis
AGACTCTCTTTTTCTCCTGGAGTCTCAACAAAAGTTCCCAGTTCATCCACACTGGTCTTTTTCCCCTCCGGCTCGACTTATGGGACTCAGGGACAGCCTGCTCCTGTGCCTTTAAGATTTCCATCCTGAGGAGCATCCAGGCTTCCTGGACCCCTTTACCTCTCAGGACCGAGTCCCAAGGGACCCTTGCAACAAGTGTCCTGAACAGGTCAAAGTTCTCTGTAGTCAAAATATGCCTACTTTGATTCTGGTTATCTTAGTATTTAGGAGCGTTAAGTCTTATTTTGATTTTTATACTCATTTTTATTTCACGCCAGGGAAAATATTCACCACACATATTTTATCTCAATATTTTTTTTCTAAAATTAGTATCTGTAGGAGCAAAATATTTTATAACGACTTTGTAATTTACAAAAGACTTTTTAAATTCATCTACAGTATCTACATGTCAGATTCCCAGAACATACTCCTCATCTCGGCAAATTAAAGGGCTCAGAATATGGATACTTAGAGCCTGATTTAGTTAAAATTATCCCCTGCAGCAGTGGGTGGGTCTCAGTTCTTCACAGCTGAGAATCATTTTCATAATTGTGCAGCATGCAGCAGCTGCAAAATCCCTGAGGATGCATCTTACTTTGAGGAGCAGTCTGGGTCTGCCCTGCCTTGCATGAGCTGTTTGACCTCGTCTCTGTCCTGCAGCTCTTCATTTGATTTCTGGAGATGCTTGGTTTCCTCAGGTCCTCTGGTAGTGTGACTTCTGCAAAGACTTATAGAGACTGTACAAAATGCAGACGAATGGTCTTCTTTCTGACTGACAGATCCATTTAGAAGACTCAATGAACCTTTAAATAATGTATATTCTATAGCTGCCTCTAGATTTATGAAGATAATTTTCTAAAACATTGCCATCTAGTGGTTATTCAGATGTGGAGCTGATTACACGAGGTTAAGTGCTTCCTTCCCACCGTATTTTCTTTAACTTTCCTTCACCTGCAAATAATGATACCTTATGGATATATTTGAAAGAAAATATAAGAAAATAAAAGTAATATTCTTAACGCTAACCAAGATAAAAATTGGGACAGCATTTGCCTGCGTTAAAAATGGTCTTTTTTATCTAAAAATGTCATTCAGATCTTTCAATTACATATGAAGCAGACACTTAAAAGCACTAAAGCTCGACCTGTATTCATGTAAGATTACACATCTGTTTTTCTGAAAAGAGCCTGGAGATAGGAATTTTTAAATAGGTCTGACATTCCTCTGATCGTTTGGAATAACAGCGCTGTGTTACTCACTTGTAGGCAAATTCTGAAATATCAAATTCTTGGTGTTGATGATTCACTGATATGTTTAAAACATGATCAAATAATTGGTTGCTCTTATTTCAGAGTAAATGATCACTTTTCCAGGAGTTTTGACTCATCTGCTCCATCTAATTTAAAATTATGTGAACTGAAAATACTATTGTTAATCACAGAAAAGAAATTTGACTCATTTTAACAAATACAATTAGTTCTGATGAATGTTAATACCAGAAGTTATGAAGCTATCTCATCAGAAAAGCATTTAAATATAATTATAAATGACAGACTCTTTACACAGTTTTTGTCTTGTGTGCATTTATACATATTTTATATGCCCAAGTGTGCATATACTCCTAAGCTCATGCATACATTATGTATGTTCATATGTGCTGTGAAAATTCCTGAATATTCGATATAGTAATTAGGATACTAGCAACTACCCATTCAAATTTCATTACTTCAGAAACTGAAAAGGTTTATTCCACAGTCACACAATAATTCCTCCTGTGACAGTATTTGTGAAGCACACTTAAGAAAACTTGAAGTGATAAAAATTAAGGAAAAATATAAAAATTCAGATCACAGAATAAAGTAATGTGTGGATAACTCAAATATCTAGCTTTGATATTTAAATGTCAAATGTGCTAGAAACTTAAAGTAACTAGAGCATCCCTGCTATGTATTAAATATGTAATAAGATGAATAATAAGTAAGTGTGACACAAATATCAATAGCTCTCTCCTGGTTGGTAAAGCCTTGCTTTATGGTTACAGACTGATTTATTTATTGGTACCTGGCACTTAAACTAATTTTTTAAACAAGATATCTGGAAATACAGCTGTATATCTAATGGCAATATGATTACAAAGCCATCTTAAAAGTAATACTTAAGGACTTAAGACTGTTAGATAAACATATATTTCTTTATTAACCATTGGATGGCTAATTCTGAGATTGCCAGTACCTTAGCTGGATAGCGTTACTGAGAATAGCACAATGTTTTCTTGGCATGGATTTGGGTTGACAATGATATTCATGAGTAGCAAAAGCAAATGTCACTCAGTCCTGTCCTTGAGAGTCTTAGTGTACTAAACTACTCTTTTATCGTTAGTACAGCATCAAATAACTGCATAGATTTCAGCAAGTATGTGGATCTCAGTTAAATATAATAGAATGACATACGTATATTGTGAATGCTGCTAGATAAACTTTCTCCATTAATGTGTCGAGTAGGGTTGTTATGTGCTGTAACTGATATTAAATGTGAATAAAATGTATTTCATACATTCACTTACATAAAAGTGTAATAATAAAGTGCGCAGGTATTCTAATCAGGTTAACAAAAATGAAAATCAGTACAGGAGAAGAAAACTAATGAAATTGAGCTGCCAAGCATTCCAAACAAATTAAGTAACCATATAAACAAAAATAACCATCATAATAAAGAAAAAGGAGTAGCAGCATTGCAGGAGATTCAAAACAAAGATCAAAAAAAGCAAACAACTATGATTTCAAACTTAAGAATTCAAACTAACAACTGTTGAATGTCCTATCAAAAGAAGAAATCTAGGTGGGAGTTGCACATAGGAAATATTGTGGGGGATTGAAGGCTGAAAGAAGCAATAGTGTTGGGAAAGGCATGAAGTATTCCCTGAAGAATTGTTTTCTCGATAAGGAATGGGAAGAGAGCTTACTTATTTGTTAACTTCGTGTTTTGAAGCAAATAACTATCCTGCATTTGGATTTTAAGGTCAGGTTAATGGAGAAAACATTGTATGTACATTGTCCAATTCTGATGTTTTGTGATACAGCATACATCAGTTGGCAATAGTAAATGTTAAAATCCTTAATAAAATGTAATTTAATGTTGGTGTTAGGAACCTTGATAGTCTAGTTGAGAGTAAGTACCGCTACTGTCAGAGTTTATGTTGCCATATAATCTCGTATTTTCCATGTCCTAGCTACTACCTGTCTCTGTCTGGAAGCCAACTGTGTGTTTTAGAGAGCAGGGAAAAAGTTGGACAGTGGAAAATTAAAATTGAAGAGGAAATACTATCATAATAATGCTGTGAGTTACAATGAGAACTTGGAAATTACTTGGCAGGAGAGGGGTTTCTCAGCTTTACAGCTTCTGTTTTTGGCGGAAAACAATGTTTTGGAAGGTTGCATTATGACTGTAGTACACACGATGGTGGGTATATCTTTTCAGATTGCCCTCACAATTTCCAGGCTGCCTGTGGTCTAGTTGTCCCTGCAGTTTCTTTCCAAGACTATAATTTTTTTTTCAGTCAGAAGATTTCCAGTCAGAAGATGAATGCAAAAAAATCAACTTACAGGTATGGAAGAGGAGCTCCCTAATCATTAATGCTGTCTCATGTGGTCCATATGAGGGCTCAGAGAAGTGTTTCAGATGACCATAACCAAGTTACCAATCTTTCACCCTCAAACTCTAAATTTTAAGACTGAGCATTTCTTGGAGGACTTTTAGACTGTGTCACCATGAGGGATCAAACCTTTCATTCCTGGAAACTTTTCTTCATTTCTCACTACTTCTTGTTAAGGTTGGGCTCCAAGATGGTCACTTGTTCACTTGTTATTCATGAACATTGTTTTTTTGGTTTTTTTTGTTTTGTTTTTTTTTCAGATACTTTGGAAAAATGTACTTATCTCTCTCATGATCCCAGAGGTGTTTAAAGAACTTCAGTATTTCAAGTCATTCCCCTATAGGTTTTTGCAGAGTATAAGAAACTTCAGCCCCCATAAACCAGCAGTCAGATCTGTGCATGGAATAATGACCCCAAAATGCAGCTGTGAGTTTAGGCACTACAAGCTAGGCAAAGGGGAGAACAGGCTGGTGTCTGTCATAATGAAACATTTACATACTTGTATTGAAAAAGAAAACCAATTAACACCTCTTCCCCAAACTTGAAGATTTCTAACTAGTTAATTAAAAAAATCCAAATCACCCAAGCAGTATTAGATGTGGAAAAACCAAAAATAAAATAAAATAAAATAAAATAAAATAAAATAAAATAAACAATCAGAACCTTCAGCTCATAAATCATTTCTAACAGCAGGAAATGAGGGAGATCAGAACTGAGATGAGAACTATTGCCAAAACAAAAACCAAGAAAAGTATGCATTTCCATTAAAAAGTTATGGCTGAGATATACCCTCCATCTGCATGACGCAGAGGATTAATTTTCTTCTTACATAGATCTTAAAAAGCACTCTCTGTATACAAAGCATGTAGAAAACCTGACAGAAAACCTACAAGGTGACAAATTCCATGAGAAGAGGGGTCCCCCGCGAGGCTGTTCTTGCTGGACTACTGACACACTGCTGCTGTGGTTCCTGCTTTGGATGCTGCTCAGCTCTCCCAGCACTCACAGGGAGGTTTGCATCCATAGAACTGAGCTCCTATTCACGTCTCTGGAACAGCAGCATTGTTATACTGCCGCCTTCTTGGTGTTCCCCGTGCCAGACCAGCAGAAAGCTACAGAACTGAGTCAGAATTACATTTGGCTTCCTCAGTAATCCTGACAGAGTGGGCCCTGTCCCTTACGCTGCGCTTGAAGTATTGCTCGTTTGTGCTTATGAAAAGGAGTAGGGAAAGAGTCAGTCCTCAGAGAGAAAATGCATTGTATTCTGCACAAGCATCGGGTGAGGGGAACTCACTGTAAGTTTTCTGCTATTTCTGCATACTGTTTGCAAAGATGCTCACACAATTTTTGGACAAATCCTTGGAAGTGTCTGAGTTACTGTGAAACTCTCAGAACTAAATAGATACAACCTCTAAAAATAGATAATGTGTAGCAGATGTAGTGCTCCATGTAACCAGTATTTTTATAAATAGTTGTGTAAGAGTACAGCTGTAAAAATTGCCAGCTTGAAAAGTTATGCTAAAATGCTGGGGGAAAAAAAAATTAAAAAAAAAATAGTTTTTTTTTCCATATATTTATAATGAAACTTCATGGGTCTCTTTTTTTGTTGCTAATTTGATAACAGCTTCCGAAGGATAGTTATATATGTTTCCCTGAAATACCTGAGTTTTGATAACCTTTCTGAAGTCAATTCACTGCAGAATTCTTACTTAAGGGGAACACACTGCCATTTATTTTCCTGCATTTTTGCAGCTGTTTTAAAGAAATGTGAAAGTCTTCCAGAGAAATGAAATCTGAAATGTGTTCAACAACTTCTTGTGGAAGCTCTCAGTTTTTATTTTGTTGTTGCTGTTCTTATTGTTTGCTGTGAATATGTGCAGCAAATTATGTCTGCCATGTCCTTTCCATTTCCTATACAGGTGTTTCATAAAAGTCCATGGCAGCCACTCACAAGGTGAAAGAAAGAGCCTTTTTATTATTAGCCAACAGCTTTTCCTACTTAAAATTAAGTTAGAGAATGAAAAATATTGCACCCAGATGAACTGTAACATTAAATTGGCTGGAGGCAGGCTGTTTGATGAGGCCAGTGCCCAAAACTAGCTGACTTGATACAAATACCTGAGAAACCAATATTTCATTTAATGTAATATAGCTAAAATTTAAGGCATTTAAGTCTAATCTAGTCATGAATTCCTGAAAGGAAATTAATTTCATCCTGGAATAGATGTGTGAAATAGGCATGCTCACTCTCCGTAGGTATTTATTTCCTTGCATTGACTAACAGCCTACTATTTTAGATTTGACACTTGATTTAGATTACATAAAATTAATCATATTTCCAAAGGACTGAATACTTCTGTACTATGGAAGTTCCACTATATCTCTTATGTAAAAAAAAAAATTATTTGTTTTTTGTTTTGGTTATGTGTATGTGTGTGATAAAATTAATGCAGTCTTTTTCTGTCTCCTTTTCGTAGTGGTATTTTTGGCACAGGGACATTTTAGCAGCTTCTGTCTTCAATGCACCAGAGGGCAGTAGGGAAGATGCCAGGTGCTACTGAGCTGCAGAATAGGTGTGAGGCAGTCAGTGTCTCTGAGCAAAATCTCAGCCTGAGGACAGTGTGGTGCTAGTGCGATGCAGACGCAAAGAGTTAAGAACCTCTAAATATGTGCAATAGATATGGGACTTTAACACTTTCACCTCTGAAAAAAAAAATATTTTTTTTTCACTAGTATTATGCCAGTGACCTGTCAAAATGTATTATGGCAACTGATTTTTTCAGGGCAACGTCATACTTTGCAATACTCCTAAGTTCTCTTTAGACCATTTTGATTTCTTTCTTTTTTGACAGGTGATCTTTTCAAGTTTCAATATATTCAACTTTATATCCAGAATGTTATGGGTAAAAAAATGTGTGAATTTAATATGAGAGGTAAAATACAATGCTGTACTGAATTTCAGTTTTCAGTTTCTGTACTCATGTTTGAGATTCATTTAATAACAGCCAAATTATACATTATTTTAATAAAGTCTTCTTAAGCTTTGCAATCTTCATGAGTCTCAGTCAGTCTGCAAAACCTGTCTTGCACAGGTAACCTGGCCACAGTTAGCCTGATTTCAGCTGCAGAGTGCTTAGAGAAACTGTAAGAAGGTATAAAAAAACTGAACCCAAGATTACTGTATACAATACAGCAAAGTTAGACTATTAAACTTTCTTACAGGCACACAGGGCAAATAGAGTACTGCATCTTGATGAGGGCTTGTGGGAACCATCCTCTGTATTGCTAAGTTACTTCAGTTTCAAACACTGTTTTCCTTGTCAAGTTGCAGTACTTCCAGCTTTTAGGGAACTCCTGCTGATCCAGAATGAACACAGTTCATTGGTGAGATTTTGTTGACCTCCTCAACAAACAAACCAACCAAACACCAAAGTAGTATTTCACAAAAGGGAGATTTTCATTTATAAAATCCTTCATGACTCTTCATAATATTTATGCAAATGTCTGTTAACCCTATTATTTAACATAGTTTCTGCTGTTCTGTGTAATGCCAGTATCAGGCATGTAGACTAGCAATTCCCTTGATCTTCCTCAGCTCCCTTTTCTTAAAATGGACTGACATTTTCCGCATCTGGTTATTCAGTTATTTTATCCTTTAGAACCAAAGGGGTTAATGCCACTTAATCCTTGTGATTTTCTACTGCTAATTTCTTTATTTTATTCTATGATCTATTCTACAGCTGCTTAATCTGTAGATGGATGCTCTGATAAATCTCCATGCACAGAGATATTGAGCTGGGAATCTCCACGGTTTTATCAAAGCAAATGCTGTTGCCAAGAAGTCCTTTAACTCCTGTGCAATGCACATCTTTTCTAAATGTTGCCTTTAAACCTTGATCATTATGAGGACCCACAGGCTTTCTGATCTTGATTTGTTGGCTTTTTGTTGTTGTTGTTTCGTTTTGTTTTAAAGACTTATTACTATCTCTAAATCTCTATTACTTCTCAATTTTTTTCTATCTGCCTTATCTATCAGAATTCTTTTCTTTATTTAAGCTGAGCTTTAACTTTTTAGAAATTCCTTCCTGCTTGTAATAACCTCCTTTACCCTGCTAGTGAGAAAAGTTTTTAGATCTTTTGTGCCTTTTCAATCTATTCTTGACAGGTGGTGTGCCTTGAAACTGTATTTCCAGTGTGGTTACTTTATGAAAACTTCATCCTCTCAGTAAAGATTTAATTTTCCATATTGCCTCTTTCAGCTTCATCTTGACAGGCTATTTCTTTTTTTAAGTGTTGTCTCTTTCTGAAATTAACCATGGGATTTCTTCTCTTTGCCTGCATCTATGTTAATAATAACTGTATCTGAATACATCAAACTAGAGATATTGACATTTTATGTTGGTAACAACAACAGTGTAACTTCTGCATAGACACCATTCACTAATAGCATGCTAGGGTCTTCTCTCACAACACATTTCTGTAACTACAGTCTTTTTTTCATGTGTCAGGTGGGATAACATGCTCTTGTGTCTCTTTAATTTTTTTCCATTATAACCTCATGTCACTGCTGATTACTGGGTTGATTGATTGACGGATTGATTAACGGTCAATTTGAGATTTTTCCAGTGGACCATATGAGATGAGGAAGCAGTCTTGACAGGGTAGCTGATTCTCTCCTGTCTTTTTCTCTCTGAGATTGATTACATCTGCACTGCACAAACTACAGTTTCTAACTCCTCTGATCCCCCTTTTTCACTTCTGATTATAGTTTTCAATTTAGTTTTAACTTAACAGCCTGCCAAATTCACTGGCGTGTTCTTGAGGCTTAAAGCACTTTCAGCTTTTGGCTCTTGTTACCTATTGAAATGGTCAGCAAACAACTGAATTGAATAGAATTCCACCACCATCCAAATTTGTGAACTAAAAGATATGTGATTGAAAAACTTAAGCACCCTTTCATTCACCAGAATGCTGCTGTTCACAAACAGTAGAACAAATTACAGTACCATTTTAAAATGACAACCAGTGAATTCCCTTGAAAAAAGAAACAAACAAACAAACAAACAAAAAATAGATTCAATAATCCTTTTTTATTTTTTCATAGGATTTTAGAAAATGGGGGGTAGAGGTCTTGTGTATATTAACTTTAGCACCATGTGACTGGTATTCTTTATCAGTTGCCGAGCAACGGTCATACTCTGAATTTTTAAACTCATTAGCAAGCTGAACAGGCTGGCATTTGGCAGATGTTACTTGATTTTGTTTAGAGGCAAGTCAATGGGGGAGACAGGAGAGACATTGAGCTCATTGTGCTAATCTTGCTTCTTCTATTAAATTCTCATGATATTTTAAACACATCTAAGAAGACTACAAGGAATTTCTTCATGTTACAGTTATTCACAGGATTTCTTTGTAATTTATATACCAATACAAAGAATGCAGGTGTGCCAGGTTTGACTATTTTCAAAGACATTTTTATCTGTACCTAACATTTTCCTTAAGTGTTATAGTCATTAGTAATGGCTGAAGTAGCTTTATTTGCATCACCTAATCTTGCAAGCATTTCTTAAATAGCTCTGCCAATGTACTGCATTCTTGACCAGGAATATATTTGTTTATGTTCCTATTGTGACTCTTTTAATATAAGAACTGACAATCGTCTTTCTGTACTGTGTGATAGTGATGCGATGAGACCATGCGACCACAAAGAACTCATCTCATATGTAATTTAAGATGGTAATAGCCAAACCTCAAAAGTCTTGGCCATGTGAAAGTTCAAGCCACTACGATTCAGAACTAGTCAGTTCTAAGCCAACAGGGGACCTGACTACAGTATAAGGGAAGTCAGATACTGACAGGCATTTAACACTTACTCAGTAACACAAATCTCCAACTCAAATGCCAGATGCCACTGTTTTGTTTTGTTGAATCACTTTCGCTAATGCTAGTTTTAGTTTGACTTTTTTTCTGACCTTCTGAAACTGATTTATGAATCAGAGATAAGCTTCTAATAGTTGCCTGAAGTATCTCCTTTGTTTAATGCCTCTTTACCAAAACTACTTATTTCCCTGTGATTCAAAGTATCGTTGTGAGTTACTGTACTATTATATTTTGTATTTCAGTAGCCAGACATTACAGCAGATATTACAGATATTTCACAAAAGGTACAAATCTACATGAAAATATGACTCGTAATTGCATCTGGTGAACATTTTTTTAAATTCCACTAACATTATTTAATCTAAAAAATTCTAGTTGATGACTTTCAACGTGGTGTCCACCAGGATTCCTGGATCCTTTTCTGCAAAGCTGCTTTCTAGTGAGTTGACACTCAACATGTACTGGTGCATGTAGTTGCTCATTCTCATGTACAGAACTTTGCACTTCCTTCATGTGGTTACTATCAGCCCATTTCAACAACTTGTCATGATCCCTTTGGATGGCAGCACTGTTCCCAGGTGAATCAGCCACCGCCCCGAGTTCTCTGTCATCTGCAGACTTGCTGAGGGTGCATATTGCCCCATCATCTGAGTCCTTAATGAAGATGCTTAAAAAATTGGATCCAGTGTTTCAAAGAACAGGTGTGCCCTTAAGCGCAAGTATGTGGATAGGATTCTGATATGAGTAGGATTGTTGAATAGATGAGATTTTCTCAAGTGGTAAGAGACCCATCTGGCCTTGTGCCTTGGACACAAGCTTTTCTGATTGGGTTGTGCAGTTTCCTTAATCTAGCTTGGTGAGTGGAAGAGATAAAGATATGCTTTGACTCTGCTTTGAGGTGGAAACAAGAGTTGCCAGCACTGGAACTGGGTCAAAAGAGATGAAAACAAATCCGTTGTCTTGATAGTATTCAGTAGGGTGGCTTCAAGAGTGGAACTGTATCTCTCAGCACTTAACTGGTTGGGTATAGCAGAATGGATAGCAGATTTTGTTTTAAGATTTCTGCTCTATGACATCTTAGGTAAATTCACTCCTGTTTTTATATACTAAAAAAGGAACATTTTGTGCAGTGTGCAAATTATGCAAATATGCTTAGAGATGCTAACAGCATGCTACTGACTGAAAGCTCTGAGAATCAAACATAGCTCTTTCACTGCTACTGAATGATTTAGGTGACTAGAAAGCCCTGTAAAAGAAGGAAGTATCACAAAAGACCTGTATTTTCTTTGAAAGATACTACTAAGAGATTAATTTTGTTTAGTTAAGGAAAAGGACTGTTGCATAGAGGAAATCTGCAATTTGAACAGGAAAGTCACAGGGACTTGTTATCATTTCCTGCATTTGTGGAGCCATTAAAAATGAAATTCTCTTTTCCTCAGGACATTTAGTGGCAAAAATTAGTTGTGTAGTCTCATCTTCATCTCGATTTTTTTTTTCAAAGCTTATAAGAAATAATGCAAATGTGATGTGATTGTCAGCTTCTGCACAAGAGAGACGAAGGACTGCAATAACAAGGTAGCGTGCAGGTCAAGGTAAAACGATGGATCAGTAGAGTTGGAGTGAGAACCTTGTGGAGCCTGGGTACTCTGTTTAGCTCAGTCAGTACTGCTAGTCTTGTACCTTAATGAACACTAAATTTACTGAGGGAAGATAGAAAAGAAATAATAGAGGAAGGACTGGATGGATCATTCCAGGCACTGGAAATGTGAGAAAGAACCTTTCACCTCAACTTTCATTTCACATTAAAGCAGACCTTTTTAAAAGAAGATACAGGGAGTTTAGATGAAAATCTAGCCAAGGTCAGAAATTCTTATAAATCTTAATATCTATTGACTTTTCAGTAATCCCTGAAGAAGTCTGAAGTCTTGGTCTCTCTTTAAAATGGACAGGTACAAAATCTCCAGTGCAGATAATTTCCAGCAAACTCAGGAAAAAAGTGCAGGAAATAAATGTGAATAGATATTGAAATAAATCAGACCATTACTCTAATTTAGGGCTGAATCTAAGCCTTTTTTTTTTCTTTTTTTTTTAGTTCATTGTGCTGTTGTCACTTCATTTCCAAGTCCAGTTAATGTAGAGGTTGATACTGCTTTCCGTCTGATTTTACTTAAAAATATTATTCTTTCATTAATCATATTTACTACCTAGAGAAGTTCAAAGAAAGCCTGCAGTTCAGATTAAAGTCTATATTCATTACCTCAGGGTAGATTTATTAAGCGGAAGACAAGGTGTTCAAAATAATTTAAAATGGGAATATTGTGCTGCAGGGAAGAAGAAAGGAATATATTTTCCTTTCTTCTGTGTTCTGAACACTTTCTCCTCTCCTAGTGCTAACTTTTGTTATAAACTCTAAATTTCTTTTCTGGAATCTTTGTTTCCAGAATGTGTCTTATTATTGTTATTATTGTTCTGAACACTTTCTCCTCTCCTAGTGCTAACTTTTGTTATAAACTCTAAATTTCTTTTCTGGAATCTTTGTTTCCAGAATGTGTCTTATTATTGTTATAGCAGACAGTATGTTAGTTTGTAAAAATATATAAAGTAGGACACAGTGCTCATTTATTAAAAACCTTACTTTCTAAATATCAACCATATTTCAAAATATATTGAGTAACAGCATAAGTAGGTTCTATATAGATTGCTGTGCTAAGTTAATGAAACAGAAAAATATTTTAATGTGTCTGTTTACTACAGTAGGCTAACACTGCAGTCTCAATGTCCATTTCTAATACTTTGCTATTTCAACTATGAAAATATTTGAAGTTAGAAATCCATTGTTAATAAAATACTTATCCTGCTTGGCCATGCATAGCTTTAAAATTCTTTTTTTTTTTTTTTAAATCAATTAGTGCATGTATATTTTAGTAAAACAAACTCCAAGCCTGCCCAAACAGATGTTGTCCTAATGCAATGTAAATAGAAAAGACAAAACGAACAAACAAACAAGCAAACAACAGAAAAAAAAAAAAAAGAGCAAATTAAGAAAAATACAAAAATAAAGGAAAAAATTCAGAATGTGAATTATCTTGGGAATAAGACTGGACAATAACAAGATAAACTGTGACATTTTCTTTTTTCTATTATGTGTCTGATCATTGTAATTAAAAATAATAAGAATATTAGTGATTGGAAACCAAGAATAAAATTACAGTGTCAGGTTTTAGTAAAAAAACTTGAACATAAGACACTGTCATAACATCAATGAACACAGAGGGTATGTGTGTAGCACCATTTAACCCCCCCTCATGTGAACATAATTGACCAGTATCATTTTAAGATTAGCTGAACTTTCTTAAAAAGATTAGCTACCTTTCAACATCTAACATATTTACATCAATGAAGATCTTTTATTTTCCCCTCATGAAGGATTCATGAAGAAGAGTATAAGGATTTCCATTGCTGAATTTATTTCTTTAGATTAACAGGTGTCACTTACGTGATGTGATGAAGAGGCATAGATTAATGACTGTTAGGAAGGAGTTTCTGATTCATGGCTCAGTAGACAAATCAGTGCTGTCCACACTGATTGCAGTGCCTGAATTGACACCTTTCTCTTTTACATTTTGGAGCATTCTGAACATTACTTACTACCACAGTTGCGTAGATTCATGGACTGCCCTTATTTGTATACTCAAATCACTCTTGGTCTCTTTACTAGTATTTCTGATTAGTTATACCAGCAAGCAGTAACTAGTGTGCTAATTTTACCACTGAAGTGTTGATTACATGCAGCTATATTTTCATGATGAATTTTACATTTTTTCATTTATTTTCCCCTGAGAATATCACTGGAGTTAATGGTCTGAATCTGTTTTTAGTATGAAAAGACTACAGTAGTAATGGCTGAACTAGAGAAAAAAATAGTTAATATTGCAATTAATATTGCTCTAAGTTCTTAGAGCTCTTTATTAGTTCTCATAAATGAGGTTATCCTCTATAAACACCGTGAATAAAGTTTAATGGTATTAGATGCTGTCAATATGAAAGACTTAAGTCATCTCAGTGTTTCTTAACTGATACGCAGTGAAAAGCTCACAGTTTATTCTTGTGTTCTACTTTTAATGAACATGGTTTTAATTGGAAGAGGTTAATTTAAGTTATTTTAAATACCAGCGTCACCTAAACTATTACGGTCCCTTGGATTCATTATTATTTTTCACTTTATATTTATACAGCTACATTTTTATTGGATTTACACTGATATTAAACAAGGCAATAGCATCAAGATGATGTTATAGCTCTTTTTAGGACTTTTGTGATACAGACAGGGTTAATATAGGACAAAATTGTTAATGAAATTAAACATTTCTCGTGTGCTTCTTGGCAAGAAAGTGGCTGAATAATTTAAAATTGTGAGAACAGTATTAGCTGATTTATGCACCTTGAATTGTGTACCTGTACTAAAATGACAGTTCTGTTCTTTTTATCAATTTTCTAGAGCAGTTTCTTTAGCAAGCGTGGAACAAATCTAGGTTGATGAGAAGTGTATTCACTTACAAAAAAAAGAAAACAACAAAAAACAACAACAAAAATGTACTTATGAACTCTCAACATGTGGACAGTTCTGTTTATTTACTATTCTAAATAATACCACACACTGTAGATACATCTTCCTAAATGTAGCATTCTGTCTGCGAATAATATGGATCTCTTTTTAAATGTAATACAATTATAGCTTCCAAAATGATTTCAGTATGTCTGCACAGTTGAAAAAGGGATGACTATTTGGTCAAAATAAGCTATTTTGACATGTCAGGGAAGCACTGGCAGTAAGGTGTCTTTTGAAGTAGCTCCACTAGCCCTCTTCCTTTGACTCTGTTTGCTCATTCTTGTTAGAACCATTCCAGCTGCAACCGAGATTGTGGCCCACTGAGAAGACATTGCTCCCTGACTGATAAGGCACTAGTGCTCTCGTGTCCTTGATGTACACAGTAGCTGCATGACATTGTGATAAGAGCATCTTCCCAAGGAGATGAGTGTACTGAGCATCTCTAGATTATACCAAGAGAGTACGTTTGCTGTTTTTACTCCTATTGATATGACTCTTGAAGAAAGCTCAGACAAGCTTGTAGATCTTTGCTGTCAACTGCCAGGCCTGCAGTCGAGAAACTGCACTGGTCTGGGATCTTTGGAGGGTTGTGGAGGGGTTTCTGGTTTGTGCTACTTCACGCTATGCCATCTGGGGAGTTAGAATAGATTTTCCAGTCCTTTTCTGTAGTAAGATCTAGGAATAGAAGTCAATGAAGAGAAGACAGGGCTGATTACTTTCCAATATAACAGTATGTACAGATCAGGTGTAATTTTACAGGGGCTAGAGGTTTGGAGAATGCTAAGCAGTAGAGGATAACTATTATGACACTGGGCTTTCAAGATGAAGTTCAGCATAGACATGGCTTGTCAAGTCCAACGAGACTGAAGACATCAACATGATTGTGTGAGCCAGGAGATAATCCTTGCAGAGGCAGCTGAAGTAGTCTGAGTTGCTCACTTACTCTCTAGTAAGGCTGCATGAGGTAGTGTGGATGATGTGTCTTGTGGTTTTGCTATCGAGCAGCCAAATTGCATGCTTGCTCCACTCTTTCAGTGAGATGAAATTAATTTCTGTGAGAGAGTCAGTACATGGCCTGCATAACATATGGGTCCTAGTTAGCATCTCCATGCCCAGGCAGTTCACTGTGCCACAGTGCAAGGCACTTGATAGAATCAGTGTGACAGCTCATCCCCAAACACCTCCTAGTGTAAGAAAATTACTGCATGAAAATTTAAAAGCAGTATTTCACCATTTTCTCTTTTATTTTTAAATACGGACTGAACATGTATCTTTCTAAAGGTGAACAACTTGGAATATCAGTCTTTTAAGTTCTTCATAATGATTTTCATTGTTATGATTAAGTAGCTCTGATTTTAGTAAGGCATATATAAAACAAGAGTAAGGCATATTAAAAATGGTACAATATGGGTGAAGAACAGAATGTGTTCTAGTCATGAATTTATCATTCTTAGAATAAAGTTGACATTCTTTTTCTTTCCAACAGTAGATGAAAACATAAGCAAATAACTCTAGAATAATATGATGAGCTAGAACGTTTTTGAACTGATCTTAAGCTTACATTGTTTCAATCTGAATGCTAGGAAAAACCTCAAGAAAGCAGATGAAATTTGGATATTTTCTCCCTGACCCAGAGATCTAAATATATTTGTAAAGACATCTGTATACTTTTTAAAAATTTTATAGATTTATAGAATTATTTTTAATGTGTCTAAATGTAGTTGATCACAACACGTATAGTTTTAAGAGGACTTGTGAATAATTACTTAGAACTAAGACAAAAAACACTCTGCTAGCCCTTACTAAAATGTAAAGGTAATAAATGTGAAATTCTATTGAAAATCGAATATTGATTAAAATATCTATTGAAAATCAAATACCTGTCTTCTGTGAGGTGCATATGACAGTTTTGTTGGGCTTGGGAGGCTCGTGGTAGAAGAAGAAATCAGATATTTTTTAAACATGTTAGTTCAGCAACATCTTTTTCTCCTATGTTGTGCTAAGAGTAAATGTTGCTTTGTCCTCTCAAAGGGATTTCATGTACATGTGAGCACTGCAAGTTACGTTAGGAATGTACTTCTGAGGTGACTCTATTATGTATACAATCTTTCACCTTGCAGAGCAGTCCTAAAGTGTGCAAACTATTTTCAGTTGCTACCTCATTTCAGCTGTTCATAAGTAGTTGGTCCACCAAATCAGACCAGGTGGAAATCTCTCCAAAAGCCTGTAATGGTGATAAAAATATATTGCAAATCTTTTCTCAAGTGTATGGAGAGCATTCTTCCCAGGATCCCTGGAGAAGGTGTGTTCCTTCCTCTTATCCCTGTCTTGCACAAAGATCTGCCATATATGAGAGCAGACAGCTTCTCTTTGCCATGTAAAACAGTCTGATTAAAGTAGTCCTTTAAATATTATTCAGTGAAAAATGTACATTACTTATTTTCTTTCATAAACCCATACTATTTATACTTTTCTTTTTTTCAGAAAAAAAAATGATATGTTAATGCTGCAAAAGCACATCAGTTGGTGAAACTTCCAATAACTCAGCGTTAAGGCTGCATATATTCTTACTTATCCCACTTTAATTAGACACTTGTACATTTCTAAATGGTCTACCTTTAAATATCTATTAGCTTTCTTTATAAAATGTCATTTTCTATTTAAATTGTTATTGTAATTAAGAGATAATGTTTAAGGTGTACTTCAGCAGCAAAAACCAAATGGAAGGACAGATATGTTGTGGCCTGTTAGTCTTCCATTCAAATCTGTTTTTGTCATGACTTCTGTGAAGTTAGTCTTTTAACTATAATCAGAACTAGTCCTCTAGCAGAAATACTCATTTCAGCAGTATATATTCTAAAAAATTCTCCTACTAAATGACAGTCTATCAGATTTTTTCTTATTTTTTGTTATGAAAGTCTTCATTATACATTGTATTATTATGTCTTAAATGACACTGAGTCAGTGATTACATTCTCTTTCTAATCACAGAATGAAATGTGACTTCTAAATAAAGACTAAATAAATCTGGCTGAATGTCGGATTTGGAATTGAGTATTTTTTAATTTGCTATGAAGTGTAAGTATGTAAAGATGTTTATGTATTTGCATGAACGCATAAATATATTCTTAAGGGTTCAAAAGCTCAAGATATAATGTAGAAAAAGTAGTGCAAGGAAGTCAGTGAGTGTTTTTTAAAGGGACACGTTCTTTACCTACACAAGCGTTGTGCTTCAAATAGTGATGCGTTTGGAATTAAATTAATAAACGTTATGCATTTTTGCCTTCACAAACATAAGCACAAATAGGAAAACAAACACAATGATGAAGCTTTAAGAATCATGTGATGTGGTTCACGACTAGAATCATAAACTGCTTCTTTTAAACATTGGTGAAATACATCCCATTCCCAGACAACAGCAGACTGAACTATTCTGGACAGATAATCTTAACTAATGGAAACAATACATTCTAGTTAAAAAAATAACAATAAGAAGAAAAGAGAACAGAATGGCTATTGTTTGCACTTAATAATTTTACCAAATAACAACTAAAGTTTATTTTGTTGTTAACACTGTGTCATTCAACAGATATCTTTTTTTTTTTTTGTCTGAAATACCTGCCATCCTTTCAAAAACTTTTTCATAACACTTCAGATTCTTTGATACACCAATATTTTTAAAAGTATTGACTGTACTGCCTAATAACTACGAGCTGTAATACAAATGAGTGAACATTCAGTGTGTGACACAAGTTAACCTAGAAGGGAAAATGAGATGCTGAGAAAGGATCCACTTATTCAGTCTCCCAGACAGTCAGATTTGTAAGAGAAGACAGATGAGTGTATGTATACATGCATATGTTTTGTACTGACAAGAGTCAGTCTGAGACAAGTCTAAGACAAGGAAAAATGAAATACACAGTTCAGTGATGCTCTTAAAATTCATTTTCTGCTTAAAAAAAGAGGGTATTACCCTCTTTTGAGGTCAATGACTTGATTGACTGTATGGGACATGAATTTTAAATAGATTTTCTCTTCCCAGTCATCAATTTAGTGAGCAGTATAGGACTTCCTTTTCTCTTTGAAAATCAAGTTCATGGAGATTCTCCTGGTTTGCATCAGTGACAATATATATTTCATAACCCTTCCTGTTTCAGATTTAGATAAAAATGTTGCTGACGTATTTCTTTTCACTTTTGCAGTCATTTGCTATGAGCCAGTGCCTGGAGCAAATCAAAAGCCTGATGTGGTACTTGACAGTCTGTGGAATATACAGTGAAGAAGTACCAAGGGACTGCATATATCAAGACACTGCAACTAGTGCATATTTTAATATGAAAATATAGATGAAACTGAGCCAAGTATACTGTGTGATATAATTGGCTCACTACAACCTATTATTGTAGAAGCATTCTTTCTGGTGATATGAGCTGAATCCTAGTGGGTGATTATTTCCTCTGTGATTAGAATATATTTTGATTCCTATGGTAGATATAGTGCTCTAGATGTTATGGCTGGATTATAAGAAAAATATCTATTATCTCTCTTAAAGCTTTCACTCCATGCACAAAACTGACATACTAGAATCTTATTAGTTCTCATTTTTTGAAAGAGAATTCTCTTTCTCACATATGCTAAATAAAAAATGCATAGTTGCTAAAAAAAATAAGGTAATTTTGGAGATTTTTTTGCCATAGTTTACAGCTGGAATTTTAAGTAAACTTTGTGATATTTACTCTTTTTACTTATATTTACAAAACGTTTAAGATAAAAATGGCAAATGAAGTATCTGCTGCCTTCAAAAAAAAAGTTTGAAAAATAGCTTGATGCTCAGCTAACTCAATAATCTGCTAATCTGTTGGATTTTCTTTTTTGCTCTTTGTAGTTGTTTTTTAAATATATATTTTAAAACAAATTGAACATATGATAATATTTGTTAATAAAGCAATATATTTACCTTTTTGTAATACTCAGTACTGTAAACAAAATGGTCTAGATTTGAATTTTATAAGGACAACACTCATCATCCTTGAATAATATCAAAATTATATCAAGTACCGTTAAGTGAAACAGTAAAATGTAAATCTGCACTATTTCTCAATGTTGTAAATAATTGTAAATAATGTGCAAAGTGTTTAGCAAACATACAGGTAGCAGTGGACAGCTCTGACATTACAAATATGACAAGTATATTTGATTGCAAAACCTACTGTCAAACTGTTGTACTATAACTAAGTATAAATGACTCAAAAAATGAAAAAGTCCCTGTGTCTGTCAGTTCGTAGCCATCTAGTAGTTTCTTTATGAATAGACTGAGCAACAGATTTTAAACATGATTTATACTGCAATTGTCTCCTCAGAACATGACCACTCAAACTACCCCTGAACTATTATGTACCTCCATAGGTGATGTATATTTCTGTGGTCCATAAATGGCTATTTAGTTTGCTTTTTAGTAGCTAATGTTTGTATACCTAGTATCTCCAACAGTGACTGATGTCTTCCTGAAATCTCCTCAAAGTAAATGTTCTTTCTCCGGGAAAAATGTGAACAGCTTCTGTTACTCATTCAAATACAGTTCTACTATCTAATGCATGCAGTACTGACTGCAGTGGACACATGCAGTGTTTCATAGTCCCATTTTTCTTTTTCTTTTTTTTTTAATAATGATTTATGGGATTATTTATATATCAGAAATTTCCAAGTAGATGTGTAATTTCATTGATATGGTCTTCAAGAAATGCAAGGTCTTTCTTGTGAAAGGATTGGATGGAATGGAGGTTGATGCAGAATTTGAGTGAATAGTGGTTTTAATTTCCCCTTCCAGCTAGACACTTCTCATCAACAGCCTGCATCTGGAATGAAAATGGAGAATGGGAAACTGCTTTTGTTGGTCTTGTAAGGAAAACAGACAAAAAAGGATAGCTTTTCTTATTACAAGAGATCAGTAATAATACAGAGCAACTAGTATTCACACAGTGTTTTTTTCAGTAAGCACCATAATTATTGTGTCTTTACAAGAAGGCATCATTATCAGGACTTTAAGGGAGAAAACTATCCACAGTGGAACAGTTTCCTCCTCATCAAGGCACTTAGATCTATGTTTATGTTGTGCTTGCTTTAGAGGGGTAATTTAAAGCTTTACTGAAACTTTAGCAGAAGCAATAAGACTACATACCTTGAAATCTGTGCTTTAAAAAATAAGTATGGTTGTACTTGGATATTTCTTATTTTCTTTTTTGGAGAATGTGACCTGAATAAAAGTTAGCGGCATGGCCTATTTGCTGTAAGTCATAGTGATAAGCAATAATAATTATTGTAAATAATATAAAAACAACAACAACAACAACTTTAGAAATGCAACTTGATAGCACTGCAATCATTAGAATTATGGGAAGAAAAGAAATTGTATTTGGATTAAAAAAAATAAAAATCCTTCCATCTGCCTGCTTGTAGATTTAGTCTTTTGGATCACATTAAAAACAACTTCATTAAGCTTTATACTCTGTAAGATTTCAAATTATTTTCCACTGTCTTTAACAGAATAAGGTTGATACATACTAGCAGCAATATATTCAAGTTATGATATGAAACTGATACCATTTTCAAGAAGTGTTGATATTTTTATTTTCTCTGTATGTCAAGGGACTAGATATCTTTGTGCAACAGTCAGTGAGATGAAAACTTAAGAGTTTTGATGGAGGGAACAGAAAGATAGACAGTATATCAATATCTGTTCTCTCCAAGAGGAGGGTAAGCAGTGGAGGTGATGGGCTTTGCTCTTGGGTACTGATGGTGGGACACAAATAGCACAAAACTGCATCAGGGTATGGACTTCAGGAAAAAATTTCTGTAAGAGGATTTGAACACTGTAACAAGCTTCCTAGAGAGGTGGCTGTTGTCCCATGCCTGTCAGTGTTCAAGGTGCATTTTTTTTAATTTTGGTTACCCTGAAGAAGTCAGGCAGTTCTGTTCTGTTCCATTACATTCTATTCAATTTCCTGGGCTGGCTGACCGTAGATTCCCAGGTAAGTATGAAATAGGTTTTATAGGTCTTTCTAGTTCTAAGATGACTATATATGACTATAAATATGACTATTGCTTCCTTAATACTTGAATAAAATTCTTATCGTGCCCCTTTCTTTCCTTCCTATGCTTATAAACAATCCTGTCAGTAAGACTCTTTTACATGATTAAAATAGATAAACAGAAATGAAGTCTGTAAAAGTGCTTCTTTGTATACTAGATATGTGAAGATGCAATTAGGCATTACTGAGATACCTAGTATCTTGCTGTGTAAGTACTTCAAACACAGAACACTTTCAAAATAGTAAGTAATGTAAATACGGAAGTTTTCATAAAATAAATATTTCTGTGAAGAGTAATTTTAAAATTTCTTTGGGTAATGTTTGCCAGTAAATGCAGGATGACATTTTTTTTTTTTTTAAGTGATTGTATTTATTTCTTTTGAAGCCAATTTTCTTAGCTTTTAGACAGATTGTATTAAACACCATATAAAACACATCCTGGGGCTGGTGCTGGTGGTTTCTGCTTGTTAAATGTCTTGTTGTAAATTGTTTTAATAATATTTTGGTGCCTAGGAGGCTTTCCCTAAAGTTGTTTACACACTGTTTACTCACTACTAATAAAGTACTACTGACTGAGGATTGCTAGAGTAAGCATTATTACAGTATGCTGAAGCAAACAACTTTCAAAATGCATGCTGTATCTATATAATTACTTAAAGACTACTATAAAGAAAAGAAAATACACTTAGTCTTTTTTTTCTTTTTCTAAAAAAAAGTAAAAATGTAAATGAAAAGCAAAATCATCTATTTTCTATATCTCTGGTGCATAAATAGATTAAGTGCCAAAAATCAAATGCACTGATGTGAACAGAAGTATTATCTCAAGTGTAAATAGCTTAGTGGCTTGTAAACCAGATAAGCATTTTATTGAGGAAGTGACTAATTCCCATTTTATCTTTTCTTTCCTTTTTTTGTTGTTGTTAATGTAAGCTTTTATAATTAAATTCCTTTTCAGTTTAACAGTTAAGTAATACCATGAAGACCAAGGATACAGTTTTTTAGTTTTATATTCTTTAAATAAAAGCCCTTTGCATGATGTGGAACACAGAAAGAGACAAAGCATTATTTTTTTTTAATTAAGGAACAAGTTATCTGCTAACTTAGTCATGGTATAACACATAAGCCATCTGCTTTGTATTATTGATAGATAAGCATAGGTTTTGTAGACACAGAATGTGTGGAACTACTTTTTATAAAAGGTAGGAGATTTAATAACATTTTTTGCAGGCTACAAAGTATTGTGAATGACGGAAAATATAACAGCAAGGCAAACAGATAGAGATATGTTAATCAATCCATTCCAAGTGCTCATATGTAATGAGACGAAATGAATTTGTGAAAGTTCCTCATTCACAAGAATCAATAACAATGAAAGCAATAGTTCAGAAAGCATACTGTTTTCTTATTGATAACTTGGCATCTGGTACTCGGGCTTTGTCATCCTGCTGGAATAATCTCCAGATATTAATCTTCTGGACAGTTGTATTGAAAATTTCTTGGTACTGAGTAGAGCTAATCTTACTTTATTGATCATACTTATATATCTTCTCTAGGATTCAACAGAATGTAAAGAAAACAGATCTATTTTGTTTAGAATACTTGCATAACATATCCTGTGTATACTACATTGAAATATCGTATTCACTGGATTCAACTGCACTGAATGTATATGAATAAGGTTTCTGCTGTTGATTTATAATGAATATCAACTTGAACCAAGCAGCACTACATCACACTGTGCTTTAATGATTCATATGGGCCCGTTTATCTTTTCTACAGACAGAACAAAATGAATTTCTTTCTTGACAAAGACCTTCAATTAGATAGTTAATTGTGGAGCTCTTGGCATGCACAATATTCCAGTTTTCTGTGAAACAAACAATTCAGTTCCTAGAGCACTTATGCCTTGTCATTGGTTGCCTTTTCTTTGTTGTGCAGGATATACATAATTATTGGATAAATCAATTTATGGTGAATACCAATAGTAATTCACTTTTACAGTGCTTTGGTAAATGAAAGTGTAGTGATCATAAATTAAGAAGTGGAAAAAAAATACTTTTAATGCTTATTTTCACATGTGTATCTTGTTAAATTACCAGTAGTTAATTCCACTTTTAAGCTCACCATATTTGGGAGCTCACAGAATTATCACAGTAAGCTGTATGATATGTTAAGATGAAAGTAAAACAGTGCAGTGCATTGTAATTCTGAAACAACTTGGCTGTAGTCAAAATTCTCTTTAATCAAGTAGATGGGAAAAGAGGTTAGATTTTGAGGAAGCTGTTCTTATAATCTGGCTGCTTCTCCTGAAGGCTTTGCAGCCAGTCACAGTCCAGGGTCTCAGGGAATGGCAGAGGAACTCAGCTCTCTAGTTGTCATTTTGTGTTTGCTTGTGTGGATCTGCTGACCTGACAAAGCAGCACTATGGCATGTACCTGGTCATCAAAATCCTCAGCATTACATTCCAAAGGAGCACTGTGTTAGCTGCTGTCATTTCCCATTTTGCTGACAGGTCAGGTCTTACAGGCAGAACTTCCATGGAGCAGAGTCCAGTTCCAGTCCCAGTAAATATATGGATAACATCAAGGAGGATCTGCTTACTGCATTTGCAAAACATATTTCCAGCTATAAATTAACATCCCTCAAGCCTTTCAAGCCTTGCTTAACATATTCTGGTCTACTGAGATGCTGCACTTAAACAAAATTCTTAAAAGTATAATGAATATGCTAATTAAATAGAAGTTTTATGGAAATCACAATATTCCTCTTTCCTGTGCTCCAGATTGTTTCTGAGTGAAGCTTAAGATGACTGTTTTGATGTATAAATCCAAGATGGAGTTGCTCGTGATTAGGAAAAAAAGCTCTATTTCTTCTGCATGATTTCACTACAGATTCTTTCACCTCTTTACCTTGAAAGAAAAGAAGCTGGCCAGTCAAATTTTAAAATCTGAAGTAGCTAAAAGCTGTGTTAAAGTTTGACATTGCACATCAACAAAGCTTTAATTAAATCTGTATTATTCCTTAGTTGAGGATGACTCAGAAAGAGGAAACAATGGACCTAGCATCTTCCTTTGCTGTCTTGTAATTACTGAAAGTTCTTATTATCTGTGATTTCCTCTATATTGGTTTGTGTGCCTGAAGGTAGTTTCTGAAACTGGCATTGTCTAGCTTCTTCCAGAATGCTAAACACTCTCGTGTCTCCAAACCAGGATGTACACGTTCAAAGCATTTTCTAGGAATGCTCCTAGGCCCATGCGTGCCCCTGAGGTGTGTGGAGGCATTGTTCAGAGCCTGCTGCTCAGGTCAGAACTGTGCCTGGTTCTGTACAAACAGTGTCATGACTTATCACTTAAACCTATATAGATCTTTAATACTATCACTGTAACATTTTTTTCTTTTAGGGAGAGTTGATTCCAGTTTTGATTAGTTTGACTTCCCATTATAAACTGTTTTAGAACAGAAATCATATGGCTGTGGATTACATTGAGTGAGTTCAAGCACTGAAAGTTTCACAGTTGCTGTGCCTATGTGGACATGTTCTCAGATCAGGCACGTGTTCTCTGGTCCTTACTTTTTCCTGCACGTTTCTCCATGAGTTCCATAAAACATTCCATAATTGTTTATAAAATGTCTTTTAGGAGCTGTTAGTTACAGTTTGAGGTGTCTGGTAAGTGCTTTGGAGGAGAAAGTGTGATTTTCGTAGTACAGACACACCCTATGGATTTAAGTATGCTGGTGTAATTTTGACTATAGAAAATTCAAACTTGAAAGTTAAGAAGTGAGATTTAGAAGGACATTTAAAATTTGCTTTTGATTGCTTTTGATATTTTGCAAGTTCAATTACTAATTACCCATTTGAAGAGAGAAAGAATGTTAACAACTCTGTGCTTGCAGACTTTCATCTGAGGTAGATGCTAGGAATACCAATTTTTAGATGAACCAGAGAAGACTTGGAAAAAAAAATATAGCCAAAGTATTCTTTTTTAATTTTTTTTTTCTTAACTATATAATACATATACAATGACAAAAACAGAAATAGAAAATAAGGAAAGTACTGTCTCAGTAGCAGGAAATATAGAAATTTTAAGTCTGTATATCAGTTTCAAGATTATATATGTTATCTTCTATCTGCATTTGTGTGTAATCAAACTCTTGTGCAGAGATTCTCAGAAAAATGGATTCTGATATGCTTATTTAAACTCTTTTTCTTTCTTTCTGTAATAGCCTATATGCAACCACTAACTGTAAAAATTCCTGAAAGAGATTTTTGTTGTAAATGTTTTACTTGTTCATTTTAAAAACAAAACACAAGCATACAAAATACAGGAGTTTTATTTCAGGAAGTGCATTACTTATTTCTTTTGAAGATGGCTACTTGCCATTGCCCACTACATAAAGCCTCACCAACTTCTAACTAGCAGACTGCTAGGTCCTGAATAAGTCCTTTCTTTGAAGCTGAAAGTGTGTTTTGAAATGCTTGAATGACAAATGAAGTTTCAAAACAAAATCAAACATCACCTATCTGAACAGCATTTGGGGAGGCTTGCCAATAGAGATGAAGTTGCCTTAAATTACTTTTATTCTAATACATAAGGAAATTATCTGTTTTTAAATTTGACTTATCCTGTGACAAAGTTCTTTTTAGAGACTATTTTACCCCTCAGTGATTATTTAATGTTCATTAATGTTAGATTATTTACAGGCAATTTCAGGAAAATATATCCTTTGCTGCTGTGGAATGAGCTATTGCTTGAAGGATATAGAATGTCTTTCTTTCTATTTCCATAATCAGAGTTGTTAATTTTCAAGCAAAAAGACTAAGGAGCTTTTTTTTACCCTCTTTATTCTATGAGAGTTCCTGCAGCATTTTCCTTTGGCAACTCTGAGAGCTATAAAAAAGATTATTTTTCTGTCTTTCTCTTTAATGTCTCTAGAAACCTATGATACAGTGATATACTCTGTGCCTCATGATCATTCTTTTTTCTGCTTTATCATTTATTTCTCATTTCAGGGATTTCCTACAGGATTGTGATAGAGTCAAATTATTAGGAAATTCAATTTGCAGACAACAATTTTTAAAAAAGCAACCTAAGGGCATTCTGTATGAAATTACACTTTCAGAAGTTCAGAAACTGCAAAGTGAAGAATTTCAGTAGAGTACATCCCATTTGTTTCCCGTGTTAGAGGCAGCCAAGCCTGAGTCATTGGTCATAAGAAGGTCAATAAAACAACATTCGTTATTTGTGGAAGTGAAGCAGGGCCATCTGTCAACTTCACCTTTTAATAAAATTTACTAAAGTAGATAGACTTAAAAAAAAAAGAAAGGAACTATCTTGCTGAGATGATTAGAATGGCTCTCACAGAAATTTTGCCTTCATTCTCACTGGGATGTCAGTCACCACTTTGCTATAGTAAGGCTATTTCAAGGTGTTTGACAGAAGCTGATGTGACTAACTTTGTTTCTGGAAAATGATTTCACTGAACTTAACCGTGTTAGAATGAATAACAATATTCATGACAGAAATCTGAGGGATCAACTGGGGGAACCAGTGTATTTTTTTGTATGTTAAGTTCTGTTCTCTTCTGTGGGACCTGAAATAAAAGGAAAATGCTTGACAACAGGGAATAGTTAATACATTCCATCACAAAGCTACAGTATATTGTATGCGAGAAGTTCACCTGTCATGTAGTGTATGACAGACTTGAAACTACTTACACTTGTGTTTTTTGCAGATGTATATGCTAAGGAAGTATTTAAGAACCTTGAAGTACTCCCTTTCCCTTTGTATTTTTCACAGTAAATAAATTATTGAGACTGCTGCTGCCAAGAAAGAAAGAAAGGTGATCGTAGTGGGCGGCTTCCTTGTCAAGGGAACTGAGGGCCCCATTTGCAGACTGTACCCAAGCTATAGGGAAGTGTGCTGTCTCCCTGGGGCCCAGGGCAGGGGCATAGCTAGAAGACTCCCGGATTTGATACACCCCACTGACTACTATCTGTTACTCATAGTTCAGGCAGGCAGCGATGAAATAGCTCAGAGAAGCCTGTGAACTATGAAAAGAGACTTCAGGGGTTTAGGGCGATTAGTTCAAGGGGTGGGAGCACAAGTGGTGTTTGCTTCCATACCTTCTGGGGCGGTGAAAGACACGGAATGGGCTAGGAAAACACAGGTGATGAATAATTGGCTGAGACATGAATGTAGAGACAGACACTTTGGGT
>VXAB01003922.1:0-26093 GCA_013399175.1 Odontophorus gujanensis
TCATCCGCCAGGACACCCAGGTCTCTCTGCTCAGAGCTCATCACCAGCAGCTCATCCCACAACCTGTTCCAGTGCATGCAGTTATTCCTCCCTAGGTGCAAGACTTTACACATGCTCTTGGTAAACCTCATCTGGTTCCTCTCTGTCCAACTCTGCAGCCTATCCAGCTCTCATTGAATGGCAACATAGCCTTCTCGTCATCAGCCATTCCTCCCAGCTTTGTAACATCAGCAAACTTGCTGAGGGTGGACTCTATCCCCTCATCAAGGTCACTGATGAAAATGTTGAACAGGACCAGACCCAGCACTGATCCCGGAGGAACACCACTAAGTACAGGCCTCCAACTCAACTCTGCACCACCGATAACAACCCTCAGCTCTGCCAGTCAACCAGTTCTCACCCACCTCACTATCCAAACTAGATAAGGTGGGTTGAGAACCTCTTGAGAAACAACATCTTATACATACATATATAGAATCATCTCAACAGGTCATCTGAATCCTTAGCTTTCTGGCAACGGTCATAAAACTCATTGGAAGAGCAGCTGACTCACTGCTGCACTTCATATTAGTATTTGTGAGTTGACTCATACAGAGTAGCAAGACTATCTGCTTCCTAAGGATTTGCCATCATTTCAGCAAAAACTTAGTAATTAAATGTGAAGTTCAGACTGCCAGGTACACAGAAGAAACTGTTACATGACAGTGATTTTCCAAAGAATGAATGAGATTTTACTAAATAAGTCTTATGTAACTCAAAATATAACCAGCTAATTAAAACAGATCCAACAGCCTGTTAATCAAAAACATTTTCTCTAAAACAGCAATTTCTGAGCCATAACATGTAACCCTGCTGATTCCTGACCTTTTCTGTTATAAAAGCACACCAGCCCAAAATCTTTATCAGAGAGAAAAAAGGTACTTGGGAGCGAGATGTTATTATGGAAGCCCTAAGGAATATGATGTTCCTACTTTAAAAGACAAACCTATGGGCTTTTGCATCAGGCAGGAAAAGAAATACAACAAACAAGGAACACCACAGAGTGTGACATAAAAGAAAAAGGCAGAAGAAATTCTGGCTTAAAATAAGCAGTAATTTCATAAATGCATTGAATTTAAAAGAACTTAAAGTGCCTTGATACTACACCAGAAAGGAGAAGGAAGGAGAAAAAAGTGAAGATATTATCACAGGATACAATTGATAATGTAGTAAATAGAAATTCGTTGACCAAAGGGCGCATTTGAAGGAATACATAGAACAGGCAGTAAAGAGTAGTAAGACAATCCTAAATAAAATTACTAAAGAAAGCTAAAATCTGAAATTTCTAAAATCATCACTTCCAGAGATACAAAACTGCTTTTCTCGCTACATTTCCACTCCACAAAGAATGAAAGCTTGTATATTTTCAGTAGTTCTTCTTCCAGTTCGAATGCATTTAGTTACATTTTCTTGACATTCAGTTCATAAGTTTTATTGGTATTTTGGCACAGAATAGTGACTGGGGACAGAAACAGGCAATTGGCAAAAGTAAAGGACTGGAAGGTAAACAAGAAGGACAAGATGAGAGGACTGTGTCACACTAACTAAAGATCCATTCACTTCCCTATCATGCCTTAACATTAGGTAATAAAACCACCGAAAGCCCCAAGGTGTAGGTCAGCTGACCATCTCAGGTCAAGGTTTTGTCCTTCACAGTAGCACTAAAGTTTCATATAGTTCTAAGTTAAGACATACTTTAGCATTTCTTTGAAACATTTTATTGAGACAAATACTTCTTCAGAATTGAGATTTATTTAGAAAATCTCAAAAACAAAATATTGTCTGAATTCTTCTTAGGATTCTCAAAAAACGCATTGTATCTATGACCACTGACTATTCATCTCCTTATACTGCTCTGTCTCCTTGGGAACTCAGTCACAGTTCTCTCTGGCTCACAATTGGTTGTGGCTGTAGTATGTACCTATTAAAAGGTCACTTAACAACATGCAAGATTTTATACAGAAATAAAAGACACAGCACCAGAGAATAGTACTTCTAAGAAAAGTGCTGCACTCATTGAAGCCCTCAATCTCAAGTAGCAGAGGGACAAAGGAATCGCTGGAATAATGGATTGTTGAGTACTGAAGACAGTATTAGCATTTATCTTTTTCATCAATTATTTTTATACATCAATTATTTTTAGATGCACAAAACAAAAAACTGTTATGACCATCACACTTAAGGCCATGTACAGCAACTTGCACTTTGGTCCCTCACAATAGTGGCCTTATTTCCATGACAGTTATGTGTCAAATTATTGGCTACTCATCGTACTTCTGTCAGCTTGCAAATGCACTGCCAGTGACATTTGTTGATCTAATTGAAGCTCTTCTATACAATCTGTGGTAGCTTATATCTACATCCCCAGAAACAATGTCAACTTTGCTTATCTGTTCATTGCAGGGCAGCTGGATTAGATGACCTCTAAGGGTCCCTTCCAACTCTAAGGATTCTATGATTTTATCATTTCACACCAGACTTGGAGGAATGGCTGTGGACAGAAGAGCTCTGTGGGATGCTCCCCGTTTCAATGCCAAGCAGCATTAGGAACATCTGGATCCTGAAGCGTCATAAAGATCTGAAAATACTGTGGAGAGCCTGGCACAGAGCCACTGTGATTCAGCAGAGCCTCAAACGGCTCTGCTGTGGGGAGAGGCTGCTCAGCACAGACCAGGGAAGGCTCAGGTGAATCCCACTCATGGACATAAATCCCTGCAGGGAGGTGCAAGGGGACAGAGCTGTGCTCAGCTCAGCAGAGCCCAGGGCCAGGCCAAGAAGAAGTGGGCAAAACCTGGGGGCCAAGAGCTCCACCTGCCCATCAGGCAGAGCTGCAGTGTTGGGCAGGTGCCAAAGCACCAGCACAGAGACCAGAGAGCTGATGGGTCCCCTCTCCCTTGGGATGGCTGAAAAGCACCTGGACACAGGCCTGGGAATCAGATCTGGGTACTCCTGCCTGGAAAAGGTTTGATAATCTCTAGATATCCCTTCCAATCTCAACCACTGTGTGACCGTGATTGTTGCTGATGAACAGAGAAGAAACACACCAACTTTACTTCAACTTAGTTTCTGACACAATTCTTTTAGAGCTTCAGGCTTTCTAGCTCATTTCCATGAGAGATGTGAAATAAATGACCTGTGTATGTTTAGCATCCTTGCTGGCTCATCCAGCCCATAGGGCTATTGCTGGGTTGTAAAAACCAAGCAATTGGAAAAGCAAGAAACAAAACAAAAGAAAAAAATAGAAAGAGCTGAATTCCTACGGTTAATTGAGGACATTCTTTGAAGTATGAAGAGAAAACTACAGGGCCAATCACTCGAACAGAGAACATGATTGTACAACTTGATTATACCAATTTTGCTCTTGAACATTCATAGTTCAATGAAAAAGTCTGAGAAGCGTGAAGAACACATGCAGTACTGAGCTCTGTTTAAAGATGTAAAAAATATCATGCAGTGACTACTCCACTGAGCTCAAAATTTCAACCTTCCTTTTCCAAGTGCTTAGTAACTTTTGTTCAGTTAATTTAAACACTCACAAAAGCTCCAGAATGAGGCAGGTGGTAATTTCCAACCCTCTTGCAGTTTGTGTACTACAAGAACAAAGTCAGTTCTTGAAGATGCCTGAAGACCATAGGGATTAGTACCATTGCAGCCATTTTGTTAGCATCACAGATAGGCCCCTACATCTTTTTCTTTAATACCTCCTGCTACTTCCTACATAACATCTCAAGCAAACTGAAACAGAAATGAAGGGAAGCACAACATGAACTCTAAGAGAAAACAAAATACCTTTGGAGTTGCAACAGTTCATTTTGCATAGCATATCACTGGCACGTTCCTATGACAGTTGACAAGCTTTAATGACACTATGTACAACTAATTTTTCTGTCCAAATAATTTTGAATAATGTAATCGTATAATAGAGTATAATAACAAAAAATGTAGATCTGTTAAGTTACCAGGTATGTATAACAAAAACAAGTCTGGTCTTATCATTTTTTTCAGTTTTAAGTGATGGTCACAACAACGATGGCTGAAGAATGATGATAAAGTGCAGGTTATAGAGTGCTGAGGATTCCTAAGTTTTATATCGACTGAGAAAAGGAGGTCAACACTTCACCCTCAATGACATAGCACTGCAGATTTCTATCTGGCTTCACTGCAAAGAAATGAACCCAAGAAAACCAGAAAGGCAACCAAACAAGAAACACAGGGAAGTCTCTACTAGTCAAAGAGACTTACACTCAAATGAGGTAATAACCAACGAAAAATGATCTAGAAAAGAACAATCAATTCCTTTTTACCTGCCAAGGTAAACCAGCAAGGAAAGAGAAACTTCTCCTTCCAGATCTGTCTGCGACACTGGGAAGAACAGCTAGATGCAGCTTAGAGCCTGACACTTCTTGTTCTGAGTCTAAATGTGTATTCAACTACTTTATCAGTCTTCAAGTCTTGGTATTACAAATAGTGTCATTAAACATATGCTCCTGATGAACTGGCATGTCCATAAAGTGCATTCATTCCTAGTTAGAAATAAATGACAACGATTACTTACCTTGAACAACCAAGTTAAAACTCTATTGCATTCAGTGTCACAAACACAGGTGTATAATGGACAGGGAATTTATTCTTCACATAAATTGCTTACAAAAAAGCTTATTTTTCCTGGTATGGACCTCTATAAAATGAAACAATTGACAGTAATCAGTCCTACGGCAAGAATATAGCTGCATGTTTTCAGTTACTCTAACAAGTGCTTCCATTATGTCAGGTAGAAATTTCTCAAATAAAGCCCATGAAAATACTGCCACAAACTTCTTAAATCCACCACATTCCAATAGCAAATGAGACCACATTGCACATGTGAAAGCACATATGGTTTCAAAAGAAAATACAAGTACGAATGTATCAGGTTCATGGAAACATTCAAAGAGACCTTGCATGATAGAATGAAGGAAGTGGATTTAAAGAGTATGGTCTAAGTATAAGACAGGGAAGAAAGAGAGATAAATACACATTGTGTCTCATGCATGCATTTTCCTTAAGTTTTTTAATCCAATTCCTTTTTCACAGAAACAAAAACTATCTGCCAGTGGATTGAGAAAATAAACAACTTCTTCACTTGGTTGGAACTAGATGATCTTTGAGGTCCCTTCCTACCCAACCCATTCTATCATTCCCTTCAAAAATGAAGATGTGTAAACTTTCCCTGTTTTGCACCTGTATTAGAATAACCTTACAAAATAACATGTTTAATTAAAATATTTCAAGCAGAGTAATAAAAACTTAATCGTTCTCCAGTATGCAGTGTAGATACATGTAATTTACTGGGAAAAATTGAATAGGTTAATATGTATCCCCTAGAAACAACTCAATAGTCTGTAACAGTTCAGTACACTAGACTCATTATGCTTCTGTAGTCATATCTTCCAATAAACGAACTTAATACTAGCATAAGCAGACACATTTCAGTTACTATGGAGCAACATGAAACAAACAAAGGAAAATTAATTCTAATTGCAAATCTTATTTCTCCAAAATCCTTCTTTGAAAACTTACATTTTAACCATTTGTAGGAGGTAAGATTTGAGAACAAGGAAGAGAGGAAAAACAAGTCTGCACTTCAGTGAAAGCATACTGCCATCTTTAAATGTGACAAAAATTGCCTAAATGCTCGTGTCTAATAACACAGCGCTCACCAACACAGATTTAGCTTGCAGTTTTACAACCTAAAAGGTCAGCATATCATTATATATCTGATGCTATACTTTTTACTGCAGGTCACAGCTGGAGTACTGCATGCAAGTCCTGGGGACCCCGGTACAACACAGAACTCAACTTACTGGAAAGAGTCCAATGTAAGGTCACCAAAATAATTTAAAGACTGGAGTAGTTCTTCTGTGAGGAGAGGCTGAGAGCTGGGGCTTCCACTCTTAAAGAGTTGCATGCTACTTGAAGAAGTTATTTCCTTAAAGCAGTGCTGCTCAGGTACACAGTGTTCAAGAACACTACCTATTTATGAGGTTGTAGGAAGGGATACTAAAATCAGTTTACAAACAGGAGTCATAATTGAGCAACCTTGATCACATGATAAGAACTAAAACACAATTCATACCTCAATATTTTCTAACCCGAAAAGTTATGTTCTCTTAAAGATACCCCAAAGACTCAGCTCTGATTACCTTCATACTATTGAATTTTACAACCAAAATCAAAGATAACTAAATATATATGTATTTGGATCTATATAAAGGTGTATACACATTAGAATCAATATTCCTAAACAATTAATTCAGGAAAGAAAATAAATACCTTATCAATGCACCTATGCCCTGAATTCTTTCAACTTCATGTAAAGTCAGTCTTCAGATACACGTATTGAAGGGAAATAGAAAAAAAAAAAAAAAGCCACTGCTTTTCAGAATGTGGATCTCATATAATTAGGTTAATTAGCACTTCAAAGCGAAGTCTTGTAATTAGCATATTCTTTTAATAATCAAGCTTATTTTGTAGTCTAACTGCTATAGATTGATGATGACATCCAGCAAATTAAGTTACTGAAAAATAAGAAAGTGAAAAAGTCTTTTTAAATCGCTGTCAGGAACGAAGCTAAAAGGAGTTACAAACTTGGATACCCAAATCTCACCAAAGACTACAGACATGTACATACAGAAACCTACAGTGCTTGAGATAACAACACCTCTTAGCTTTCTAAAGCCTACTCACAGCAGTACTTCAGAATTCTTGCTGAATATCATTTTCATATTGGAATATTTTCATTTCAGAGCATGAATCATGTATTTGAATTTGGTTTAAATTAGTTCTAGAATCTTATTTACTTTCTGGATGCTACCAGAAATAGCCTGTAAAATCTATAGTGCATGTTAATATAATACAATTTCTCTTTATTGATACACCTACATAGAAAAGAAATGCATTCCAAGTCATTAATCAGAGTACCATTAAAAGAAAAAACTTGAATCATTCACCTAATCTTCCTTGATCTGTATCCAGTTTGTCAACATCATTTCTGAGAATGGAGAATCCTTCCAATAATAACCTCGTTAATATTTTGTTATAATAATGCCTCACTGAATTTATTCAATATCCCCCAGTTGGATCCATCTAAAGATCACAATCTTTTGTCACTCACTGCTCATATAGTACATGTGATTAATGATATTTATTTCTAATACATTTCATTCACACAGTGATGTTAAAAACACATTTTTTTCTGAAGATAATCCCCTGCAAAGGGGCTCAAAGTTTCATTTTAAAAGTACATTACATTTAAAAGTATTACAGTTCTGTAACTTGTTATAACTGCTGATATAACCACTACAATAATTTGAAGTGTTTTAACACTGAAAAAAAAACTATTGTTAAATACTTCTAGAAGCATAAGTTTACAATACCAACAAGATTTTGCTTATCAGAATGAAAACCTATTACTTGTTTCATAACAAGGCCACCTGTCCACTGATCAGTGCAAAATGCTATAAATATGTAGTCAATGATCTGATAAATGGATTGTGCTTTACTTAGCCTTCTGACAACTAAAGCAACTGATTTGCTAATATATTTCTAACTATTTATTTTCAGTCAGAAAGCTTTTGGAGGTGACACATTACTCATATTTCAAGAAATTTATGTATATATACAATTATGCTTTTCAAAAAAAACTAAGATAAAAAAGATAAAACTAAATATGCAACCAAAGTCAGTTTTACCTCAAAACTTTTAGATCTTCCCCTTTTAGATCTCCTATAGTGATGACACCATGTAAACTAGCAAGATTATTAAGAATCAGATGAGTGGGACTTTTGAGGACAGAAAAAAGGCTTAACTTTGCTGAACTGCATCTTGCTTCAAGGACACAAGTAGAAGAAAGATATTACAAAAATTATTCAAATTACTTTGAGAACCTTGCTTATTGCTTAGCATTTGGAAATTCCTGGAGGGAATGTCACTTCCTGAAAACTATTCCATGAAACGTTTGCAAGGAAGTGGTACATAGGAAACCCACGCTGGAGAGAAGATGGACAAGCTTCAAAATCCCATGCTGCAGTTTTAGCAGTAAAGATGAAGGATATTTCAGGGACTTTCCCAGCTTTTAGCTATGCAACTGTTAGCACTAATTCTTGCCTTTTGAACACTCGATACAAGATTCATCCAAGTTCCCTTCTCCTCCAGTTGCCCCACTACAATTGATGCAATGAAGTAGCAATCAGAAATACTGGTAAAACTTCCTAGTGTTTATTCCAGCTTAACACTCAGTTTCTTTTGTTGCTGTTCTGTTGTTGTGTTTTTAATATAATTTTCTTTTTAATCAAGGCACTAGCCCAGATACTACATAAATACCTTTAAACAGTGAATGACATCAATGTAAGAGATCACAAAACTTTTAGAGGTTGACCAAAGGAGGGCTACAAAGACGGTGAAGGGTCTGGAGGGCAAGAGGTGTGAGGATGGCAGCCTGCAGCTCCTCACAGGGAGTCATGAGCTCTGTAACAGGGTCCAAGGGAACAGCCTGGAGCTGCATCAGGGAAGGGGCAGGTAGGGGTTTAGGGTGAGGGTCTATACTAGAGGGCAATGGACATGGAACAGGCTGCCCAGGGCAGTGTGCACAGCCCTGAGCTGCTGGAGCTCGAGGAGCACTGGGACAATGCTCTCACACATAGAGTTTGGGGTGCTGCTGTGTGGAGACAGGAGTTGGACTTGATGGTCCTTGTGGGTCCCTTTCAATATTCTCTGATTCTGTGAAGGCAAACAGACTGAAAAGGTCCAGACCTTGCAGGACACTGCATACTATAAATAGTTCACCATTTTCCAGTCAGGGATAATAAAAATAGAAAAGAAAATCCAGTGAGATGCTCTTTCAGTCAGCACAAAAACAGAAGTACTGAGAATATCCCAACTAGGGTTCAGAGAGAGGCACGATGTCAGTAAATCTGATGACAAAGAAGAAACTGTGATGGACTGTCTGCAGCAGCCACTTCTTGCAGAATGAAAGAGAATAAAAAGCAGCCTGAAATAAATAGATATCTGATAACTATTATATTTAACATTTATAGTACCATGTGAATAATGTCAGAGAAGGTGAGGCAAATTCTGCAACTTCTGAACAAAAAAATCCATTTTAACTACGACTTAAAGTTCACTTTCAGTTAGAAAAGAAAAATTCCAAACTCAATTTCTGAGAGGATGAAACAACACTGCCCTGATACTACTGGGCACATAATGAGTCCACATTGGAGTAGCTCAACCCCCTACACTCCCCAAACCACCAGGAATCAACGGAAATAGAGCTTTCATGGAAAATAACCCTGCAATTTGGAAAATTAGTGTTTCTCATATAGAAATAATAATAAATTGAGCTCCAATGATCAAAAAATGAGCCTTCATAGGCTCATCAGCCTATCCTGAAGATGGTTGCAGCTGAAACTAGCTATCAAATAGAGAAATTGCACAAAAACATTGTACAGTTACTAACAGAAGTGAAACAAGTGCTTTAGCCATACAGTGCTCCATCATCTCTAACCGTACTTCTGGAAACTGTTTTAAACACATATATATATTCACTAAACCTGTGCTGAATGGGTGCAAGTGCAGTGTTGTGGCTCAGAGGCACCTCCTTGATGATAGCTATCAATAATATATTTCCTGTGGAGATTAATTAGTGCACCAAGTTCATGGTTCAAATGTGATGAACTCCAGGTTCACCAAATACAAATAGTATCTGAACAATCTGAAGGGTTAGAAACATGTTACTCATGGTAATCAGTTCACCTTCAAAATATACTGCATAAAGGATTAGATTAGGCACAAATTCTCTGCTGTCTTCCAAAATAAGTTCTACTAATTGAAAGTAATTGGAATTTTATCTTATGACATTTATTTTTTAAGTAGGTTATTTCATTTTATTGATTGATACCATATACAAGGAAAAAAGCAACATCCATCTGCAATAAAATGTGTTACTGTTTCAGTTATTATAACTGGACCCAAATTTCTGCAGAAATACAAAAAAAGAAATCATGAATAGAAATACAGAATTGTCTCTTCAGAGCAAAACTACAAGACCAAAAATATGTCATAACATAGGAAAACGTAATCAGACAGGAGGAAAAAAATCTACAGGAGGAATCCTCATTGCATTAACATTACAATTCTGAACTAATGCTTAATATTCCAAACACTGAAAGAACCTGAATTGCACAACTTCTGCATGGCTCTGATAATAAACGTACACTTGTAGGACAGCCAGGCTATTCAAAAATCGCTATGAAAAACTACCAAAAAAGAACCACAGTTTAACACTAGCACTTTGAAGTTTCATCAACAAGCAAAGCATACCTTATCTTCAAAGATTGTATATAAATCCTACTCTCATTTTACCACATTTGCACAAGACTACTCTTGATCTTTTTCCAAACAAACAAAAAAAGTGTTAACAATTTATATTATCTCTTGTATTAAATTCATATGTGTATTTAATAATTATGCAAAATACCCAGAAACAAAAAAACTAATCCACGAGGCATTATGGACCATCTGCACAAGCACTATTTCCCAACTACACATAAAATACCAGGTAAGAACACTTAAGCCCTTCACAAAAATTTAATTTTCTTACAAAAACCATCCACAGTCTGACGGATAAAACTGTCATTCAGTCTGTTTACTAGTATGAAAGTGAGAATAGGAGGCACTAACAGTTAAGGATATATACTGCGTATTTCATTCTAAATGAAAATAACCCATAGAATTAAAAACAATAAGGTGAGATGCAAATAACATCAAGTTATAAATTCAGAAAACAAATTACCTTATATTTGTAACTATTTGTGAAATCAAAGCCAGAGAACAGAAGTGCATTTCAGTTATTAACTTCAGCCATATTGAGAATAGAAATTCTAATAATTCTTTGAGTCATTTTTTTTTTAATAACTCTCACTAACACTGATGTGAAAATAAGACACATGGCAGAGCGTATCCATTAGACAATGACTGGGTAAATGGGTGCTCCAGCAAGATCCACTACTGTTAGACCTGTGACAGGCAGAGAAAGTTTTAATTAGTTTGCTAGTTCAGGGCTGCCTAGAATAAATGTAATTCTGTCATTTCTAATGCGTTCTCATGATCGGTTAATGGATTTTTTTCTGCCTTCAGTTCAGACAACTTTTCTTTTCTTATAATTTCTTCTAAATCAATTCATAGGTTATCCATATTTTCCTCATCTGGAATACTAACGAACTTATCTAAAATTCAAGTTATACTGCACCATTGTCTAGACTTGCTGCCATGTTCTCTTTTCAAATCCAGATCACGTTTCTGCATTACTTCCTAGAATTTCAGTAGAAATCAACTGAATCTTCCATCATCTGAAAATCTGTCACTCATTTGTGGGCCGATATATTCAATGAAGTTAGAGCCTTAATCTATCTCCACACACAGACACACACCTTAAACAGAACAAAAAGGCTTGCTTAGCATTTTTGGAGCCTTAAGGCTAGTGCCTTCTTCTCCCAGTTTTTTCAAGCACTCTCCAAAACCACATAAACTTTGGATAGCAAAAAGATCTTCTAGGCACCAAAATGAAAGGATTTATCTTGATGGTGCTAAAAATAAAATTGAAAATAAATCAGGCAAGTTTTAGCTGTACAGGATCACAGGATGTTGTTTACTTTAAACTCCTGATCGATGTCAGATCAGAGTGCTCAGAGCATATGCAGTCCAGTTCATTAGTAGTTCGGGTCCATTATGTCTCCCTTTTCTATCCAGAAACTATTTTTAATAACAACATCACATCCCTAAGATCTGTGTGTTAAGAAGCTCTTAAGAATCGACATTGCAGTTATGAGTTCAGATGGAACAGATATCAAATATTTATTTGCCAAAATAGGCTTTTTAAGGAGATTGAAGCCATTGCACCTGGAACATATGTGCAGTTCTTGTGAAGCTAGTCACAGCATAAGCAGACTGCAATTTAAGACCAAACAAAGATAAACAAGATACTATTCTTACTTCACCAGTCTGTTTACTTAGTTTTAAAAAGGAAAAAAAAAAATCCCTCAAGCTGGGATGGTTGTCAATTTGTCTGAGAAAAACAAAGAGCAACTGAATAACTTAAGCTAAAAATGCAACAGAAACACATTCTGAAGACAGCACATTTTTTCTCACTGGAAGCTTTCAAGATTGTATTTATGCAGCTCACTAAGCAAGCTTTTGTCAAACATACTGTTCTGGATGCAAACTAGAGGAGAATAGGTAAAACCAGTTACTTCTTTAGAACAAGAAATGAATCATGTTCAGAAAGGTTGTTTATATGTTGATACTATCTAGAAGCCTATGAAAGGAAGAAGTCAGAATGGAAATATTCAGAAACTTTGAATTAAAAAAAAAAAATAAGCAGACATCGCTCCTGTACATCTTGACTGCATATTATTTCCTCTAGCCTCACTGGCATACTGCTGAAACAGTAAATAAAGTAAAATATATAACTGTAAGAATCTTGGGAACCTTAACTGAAGAAATCTGCATCGCATACTTCAACTAGCAATTCCTGAGTTTACATCTGTTGAGGAACACTATCAACATTAAAATCTAGCTGAACAAAACTTAACCCAGGAAACTTCAACAACTGAAAAACTACAATGGAGCTTTGGCTGTTGTGTTCTCTCTTCTGTGTACAATGTTACTCACATTAGACTCTGTAGCTCGTTTCTTTGCACAAAAGACCGTGGTGCCACAGCAGCCTCACCTCCCATGCCAGCAGGTGGACCAGACTAACAGTGACCTCCTCTAACCTGGTTTTCAGTTCACACTTATGACTTCAGATTTAGCTCATCCTCCATATCAACAACAAAATTATGAAGGTTTAAAATGAAAGACAATTATTACTTCATCAACAGACAAATATTTGCTTCCCTTCATTTCTTTACCTTTGAGCCTGTAAAGTTGTGTGTAGTTCTACAGACATGTCCAGAATAATTTTGTAATATTTTGTAGAAGAAAAGGATTAAATTCTTCAGAAAGTGAATACTTTTAAGGAGCACACATTGATACCATTTTTAGAGAATTAAATTAGTAGGGATTTCTATTTAATATCGGTTTTATTCTGAAAACAAAACCATCATGATTCTAGTCTCACACTCAAAACAAGGTCTAAATTTCTACCCACGAGATCAATTCTGAGATCCACAACCTCTATGAGAAAACTCTTAGTAACAGGTGGTTGGACAGATGGCAGTGAATTCTTCATTTTTAACAGAGTTAGCATTACTAGGAGAAAAATGATTTATGCATTTCAAATAACTCAACTTAATGCTTACTAAGATGGTTATATAATCAGCTGCCTATTACAAACAGCAGTACAGGAAAAGAAACGCACTAGACAACAGTCCCAGCAAATTACCATAGTGATGACATAAGTTTGGTATCTACTGCCATGTTTCTCCAGACCACATTATTTTGCCTCTGTCCATACATCCATGGCATATTTAAATCTGCACAAGTACAGGAAACTTGATATGCACAGATGTATAAAGACGTTTTCTGATTGTATAAAACGTCCTCTGTCTTGTTAAAAACTGTGTATCACTAATGAACATGAATAAGTTTGATAGGATTAGAGAGAATGGCCTTGAATTGAGCCAGAGGAGGTTTAGCTTGGATATTAGGAAAAAAGTATCTGAATGAGTGGTCAGGCATTGAATCAGGCTGCCCAGGGTGGTGAGGGAGTCACCACCCCTGGAGGCATTCAAAAACTATGGAGATGTGGCACTGAGGGATGAGGGACAATGGGCAAAATTGGTGGTAGGTAAATGATTGGACTAGATAATCAGAAGGTCTTTTCCAACCTTAATGACTCTATGATATACATTATATACATTACCTAGCATCATTTTCATCATATCATTTCAGTCTATGAAGGAAAAAAATGAAAAAGTTTGAAAATTTGGTTGTTCTTGTTTTCATTGCGAACTTGTGTCCCATTGCAACTCAATAAACCAAGGACATGAGGTCAGAGAGAGCCCTAGCTTAAATCAACTTGATTCATAAATTTCTTATCAGCTGTTGAAATTCAAGCATAACTAAACAGTTGTTGTGACTGTATTAACACTGATATCTTCACACTATAAATTATTTAGAACTAGAATTTCTGAACACATTTGAACAGAGCTTTCCTCTAGAGATCACAAACAAAGTAATTTACTATCTACTATTATTAAGATAATTACATATAATGAGTAAATAGATCACCACGCTAGAGGAAGAAACAAAACAAATACAAGACACTCACCTGGGTAACAAGTGGCTCCAGTAGCCTCTCTACCGTGAGAGTCCTGATTTCCAAACTTTTGGGGTCCCATTTCAAAATGATAGGTGACGTTGCAGAAGTCATACTCCCTAGAACAGACAAAATGACAAAATCCATGAATATTCATAGTGTAATGTCAAAATATTGAAAATAATTTTAGGGCGTAGCACATTTGCTGTTCCTAGGCACATATAATATATCTTTATAATCTTGCTAATCTTGTTCCTCTACTCTAGTTGTTTACCATTTCAGGTTTTCAGGAATTTTTGTTTAAGATAATTAACTTCATTTTTAAAAATTCAGACAAAAATCCATCTATCAGGTTGCATGGTGCACACAAACCTGCCTTACAGAACTGGAAATCTGCACAAGAAATGATAAAAGTATTAGGTGGCAAGTCCTGTCATACATCAGCTAGTTTGTCCACTAAAGAACACTGAAAACTCTAATCTAATCCTAATTCAACTATTTCCTTCATTTTAATCATGAATATGAATAATAAAACAACAAGCTTCATATGACTGTAAGAACTCTACTAGGGAAAGAGAAAGTAATATCATTTCATGCATTACCTAAGTAAGATTCAAATCAAGTCCTCTGTATATAACATCCCAAGCATTAAAAGTGGTTCAAAAAATGTATCATGTTTAGCTGACAAACTGCTTACACTCATACAAAACAAAGAACATAAGTGAACAAAATCAAGAGTACAGAAACTGCTCCTTGAATAGCAATCTACTTAAACTTTACTTCAAAAAGGAACACATTCTGCACTTACCAATATCATCTAGTACACACAAAATAACTTCCACTGCTTTATTGGAAAGAATGTCTGACAAATTATTATCAATCAAAATTAACAGACTGCTAAGTTTATGTAAAATTAATTCACAGTCTGTAATGCACTGAAAATCTTTCAGGAGAAAACTTGTAATTCTTGCACAAAAAGAAAAGCATATCAGAACCCACTAATCAGTGTATTTATAAATCACGTGTTTTTACAGGCCTCAGTCTCCTCTCATTTATAAATGTTACATATCAGAATTATCTGATAATATCTATATTCTGCTAAAATTACTATTATTCAGCTTCCACTCTTGTGCAAAAAAACCATAAGGTTTCAGTCTTCATAGCACTGAACGTACCCACACGTATCACTATAGTAAAGCATGAGATGATTTCTAGCTGTTGTAAATACGGTCAGTGTGGGAGCAATTCTCATTTTTTGATAACATTTAATCATCTTTCAGAATCTATAAGTCTCTCTGGAAGATGGTTACTACTCCAGTTGGACTCTGTATCCACAAAATAAGTCTTAGGCAGACAGTGATTCCAGTCAATTTATGAGTTCTGATACTTATATAAATGTGTGAAATAGTTTTTCTTTTTAATAAGCACACTTTTCCTCATTAGCTATTAACACAGATATGAAAACATTCACCTCTCACAAAGCAAAAACTAATTACAAGTTGTAAAATAGACCAAAGTCTGCAAAAGCAAATGAGTTTCAGTGGATGGCAATCACACAGGTGACAACATGCAAAATGGACAACCTGTTATTTCAATGAGAAAAGTGCTTCAGTTTCAACCTGCACTAAAAAATAAGAAAAGTAACTTCAAATTTCAATATGAAAGGGTGAGCAATGCTTTCAACTATAAAAGATACGCATACTTGATAATGCCTCATTAAGATCTTTATAAAAGTTTCTCGTTGGTGTTGTTGGAGTAAATTTTGCTGCAAATAAGTAAAATAAGAATAGTGCATTTTCCTCAACATTCCTCCAGCTGCTGTCATAATAAAAGTGTCATGCACAGAACATATATTACCCACACAATTACAAGTATGTGAAGAGTCAGTATTTCCTTGATACTGATAATTTCCTCCTTGCCACTTCTACAACAACCCTCCTATATTAAACAAGTGAATAAGGACTGCTCAGTTGGAGAAAGGAAAAGGTGCTGACAATGTCTTGTTTCTACTTCAACCAAATATCCTTACACTGTTCCCTCCCAGTGCTTCACTGGAAACAAAGTGCTCATAGTTTGAACCTGGATGTGGTGGTGCAGTATGCATAGGAAAGATAGACTGTGTGGTCAGAGGATAACGACATTTCATAACGTTTTTCATAAGAACATAAAATTCTGTTATAATAGATGAGAAAAAGTAGTAAGGAAAAGAGAGCCTCTTTCCTATTACTGTTTAGGCTGAAATGATACCCATTATTTCCTTAGGTACCCTATCTTTCTTTTATTCCTCTCTGGAGTTTCTAGTTTATTGCCTTTTTCAATGCACAGCAACACACTTATAGAGAAATCTCTTTTTTTTCAAAATATTTGAGTAGGTTTCTCACTTAAGTTCCAGTCTCTGTAACTCACAAATAGGAACTGCTCATTCAATGCAGTAAATTCCATTGAATAAAACTTCTATGGCTGTGTAGGTAAGAAATCATTCTTCATAGAAAGTTTCATTCGGACTTATTCTGTTGTTGCATCAATTACGTTCTGGAAGGCTGTGGTTATTAAGCAGGAATACACAATTAGATACGATTAAATAAGGAAAGTGTGTTAATAGCACTTGAGACATCACAATTCTAAAGCAACTTTGCATAGGTGGCTGACAGTCCTGATCTAGAACAACTCCATATTTTTCAATACCATATTTAAGAAATGTTGTTGCCTAACTGCACTCTTCTCCCACAACATGTGCTACAATATTCCACCTCTTGTTTTCACACTTTCCTAAATGTAGCAGTGCAGAATTATCTGTTTCCTACCCAGCCCAGCAACTTCTTCGAGGTAAATAAAACAGCATTAGGCAGCCTGTCTTCATCAGTAAAGAAAATAATGGTTTATTTCAATCACTCATCCCCTGGAATAGATTACAATATAGCCAAATTCTAACTACGCCAGTGGAATTCTGCATTAAAATAGCAGCCCCTAAAAATCTAACCCCACAATCACCCTTAGCATCAACCTGTTACAAACTGCACTGTTTTCTGTTTGGAACCTTCTACAAAAGCACAGCACTTTGCATGCAAAATTGCTTGTTTGTGCACCACACTATAACATATTGTTTTCCTGCACAATAGACTCCATTCCCTTGTGACTTACACACACAAATGCCCACTGAGGTAACAAAAAATTGCTTATAAATGACAGCACAGTTCACTTCTGTGCTGCAACTTAAATGCAATATTTAAGATATTTTGAGAGCAAAACGAACTCTACAACCTTTTTTAGAAATGTAAGTACTGCAAGCATAGAACATGTCTCCAGTTGTCAGTACAGTTCATGTCTCCAATTCTGAATGTTGTAGAGATGAAAGATAAACGTGTCATATTGCATTAAAGAAACACCCATTCTCCTTGATTCCTAGCAAATCTATAGGATTAATCTGGTGGCAACACTAGATTAGGAAGACTGTTAGTACAGATCTGTGCTTACAATATTTTATTATTACAGTAAGGCAAAAAAAAAAAAAATTAAAAAAAAAAAAAAAGGAAGACTTCCAGCAAAGTAGATGGCCCTGTGCATTGCAAAGAAGTTAGACCAGATGACCTTTAAAGGTCCCTTCCAAGTCAAATGATTCTGTGATTCAATGACAAAGATGAACGGAGGCAAAAAATGCAAAATAATAGTTAACCCTGTCTTCCAAAGATTAAATTTATAATAGTTCTAATACTTCAAGAGATTTATGTGAACTATTAAAAAGAATGCATACTTCAGAAACGATTCCCTCTCACCAAAGTCTACAAGCCCAAACATGCTTTCATTCATGCTTTAAATCAATGTAATCTTCAAGGCTGAGAGGCCAACTCAGCTCCATGTGTTCTTATTTGTTATCCCAGCGCCATGAATTCCATCAGAACATAACCTGGTTGAAATCTAATTAATCCTGCAAATGGAAAATGAGTTTTCAGCTCCCTGATTCGCTTCAGAGTCACATGAGGGACAATACCAGCAGCAGGAAACACTCTGAACACAGCAGAGATGATGGGGAAGACTAGATTGCATCTGCATCGGCAGCATGGACAGAAACTGCTTGGAGGTGCGTGCAGAACTGAATGATAAACATTCTGTACTTTCTTGGATTGTGTCCTTATGTTTAGAACTGTGTCAAAATAAAAACTTTTCAACAGAGAGATGCTTATGCTAAGAACACGGAAATCCTTACAGCAGGATACACAGTGGATTGCAACAGATATTGAAAAAAAAAAAAAAAGACTAACTTCACAGAAGCATTTCTGTGCTTCATTGAGACCTAGAAATCTAAATACTTGACTGGTTATATCCCTTAATATGCCCATGAAGTTGAACAGCCTGACATCAGCGATAAACTAGCAGGTTCTGAATTACCAAGCATGGTTACAGAGTACACAAGAGCACAAACCAGCTCAGATCCTAGCGCTGTGTACAGTCTAAGGATCTCCACCTCTGGGCTAATCCACCTGACAGAGGACTGTGGAGATATATATAGCTGAGATTTTGCTATTGCCATACATCTATTTGCAATACTCAGTACTGTACAGTCTCTGGTATCTGGTCTGTACAGCGAAGTGCTATTACAAGAAATCTGATACTTGAAGATTCTGGTTTCCAACACTGTCCATCATCCATTCTCTCCCTGTTAATACAAGAACACAAGCTGAGACATTCTCATATTCCCTTCTTCTATCTCAATTAATACAAGTAAAGGCAGAAGGACACAGAGAAAATTGAGCATTCACACTAATTGCAAGGAAAGGAAATCAAGGGAAAATACTAAGAGTCCAGACATTAACAATGAGGAGTAAGATGACTACAGAGCATCACTCTCTGCAGACAAAACCACATCTCATTAGTCAGTGACAGCCAGTACAGCTTCCAGCAGAGCTGGCTGAAATGATAAAAGTTGACATGGGCAGTTCCCATCACCTTACTTAAAAAAAAAAGGGAAGGAAAAAAAAATAAAGAATGAAAGATGGATCAAGATGGTTTGGAGGAGTATCTGTCTCTACATGTTTAAATAACAAGTTTGTGACATACTTGCTTGTTTTGTTTTATAAATGTGATTCTTCTCTCTTCTTTCCTAAAACTTAGACAGGAAAAACAAGCCAAAATAAACCTTTTGGCCCCAGTCCCAACTACACTGAATTTTTAATTTGAGCTTTTCTAAGCTTTTAATTTCCTTTTGGAATCACAATCCCCTTTCCCCTTCTACACACACTCCACCTCCACACTGGGTTGAGATTCCCACCTGCCCGCAGCAAAACACAGCTCATACACGGAAACAGTCCACTATGGAAGCCTGAAATTCTACCCCGTGAGTGACTGAGTACGGAGGAAAAAAAAAAAGGACCTTGACAAGGGAAAGATAATCTTGGTAACAAAGTCAATGGGGCAGTGACCACAGAGTCCCCTGACATAGAAACAGAGAAGTTATAATAAGGCAACATCTGAGTCATTCCCATTTCTCAATTACATTAACCAGCTCCTTCTAGGAGACAACTACCTACAGCAGGAGTTGATTGAGTTGAGCAGGAAAACTACCCTTAGAAATCAAACACTGTAAAAAACTCATATGGAAGGTGTAAACTGCAGTGTAAGGGTCAGGGTAACAGGAAGGTTCCCTCTATATCCACCCACAGGACTTGCATCCTTTTTTCCTTTAACTAAAAGTGACAGTGTTTCACAGCTCTGTGCAAAGCCTAGTGGAATGTATAATTCAAATTGTTCTGAATGCTACATCTATACACTGCTCAGAAAAGTAACTTCAGTTTAAAAGCTTACTAACTTAACTGCTCCACATTAACTATCAGTTTGGGCTCACACATTAGGATTGCCTATGGGTGCACATCCCACTGGGTCCAGCAAACCTTTGAGCTGCAGCTGGTCTCACCAGGCCCATTAAGATGAATCTGAGGACAATTTGTGGACAGTGGGATAATAAATTCAGCCCTCTGCTGGAGTTGCATATACAGAAGGTCCTCACTTCAGAGGATGCTAGAGAAATTCCAGTTCTCAAATAAGAATCAAATGGATGTCTGGTTGTGGGAAAAAAAGGTGATTTGGAGAAGGTTACCAGTAATAAAAAAAAAAAAAAAAAGAGGGGAGAGGGGGATTGATTTCTTTTTTATTCTCAGAAACATTAGGACTACAGTTGCTTGATATGAAAATTAGTTTATCCTAAGATGGTAGCATTCATCCAGAATGAAAGTGCTTGAAAACCGATTGAAACATCCAACCATAAATCCCTACGTTCAAATATTTTTTTCTTGTATAACTCATAAGAACATGCTTTTGGCCAATGCATAACTTTTCAAGTAAAGGCACGGGAACTTCCTGAAGTGCTAGGTGAAAGAGAATTTGTAATAGTACTAAAAAAAAAAATCTGTATCAAAAGGGAGTCAAAACCCCAGCAGAAGACAGTCAAGTCACAACTGCATAAGTAAAGAGTTGCCCACAAATCCCTCTGTAGTCACACAAGTCCTCAGTGCCTCCTAATAGAAGCCTTCCCACAGACTTTTGGAAGTGATCAAAGCTTCTAAGCTCATTGCTGCTGAGATGCTGGTTCATTCAGGGCTACACCACACGCTCAGAAAAGAAAAGCATTTTAAATCAGGTCCTTGGTTAATGTCCTGTGCTATGCATTCACATTCCATCACATCTCCCAAAAAATGACATCAAATATGCAACTTCACTGAAATAATACCTTTATATTATTCATATAGCTGTATACATGACCATACTTAAATAGCCTTTATTTTTCTATTAATAAAACAACCTTTTGAAATATTTCTTCCAAGTTCTGTTTATCCTAGAGACAGACATTAATTTAATCCCAAGTCTTGCAAAAAGAGAAAAAATGAATTTTTTTTATCTAAATCTACTTCCATCTTGCTCTTTTTATTCAATGTCTGAGACTGACACAGGTAATATCGATTTATATTTTACAAGAGCATAAAATATAGAGGACCTTTGGTATAAACTACTACAAGTTTGCCCCCCTTGAGCAGTTTCTCTCTAAAACCTGAACAGTTCTTAAAAAAAAATTCTTAAATGTGGCTCTTAACCATGAATTTGCAAGCTTCTGCATGTAGGGGTCATCCTTCCACTGAAAGTTTCCCATTTACAATTCCTCAAACTTGGAAACTACAGTTAACATTAACTCTGTATTTCCCTGCAGTCTGTCTTCATTGCTCTGCCAGAGAACCATCTATTCCACAACCACTGCTACCTTCAAATTGAGTAATTTATGTTCTTCCTTATCGATAGTCAGTGTTTTAGGGTGTGGTTTTGGTGGGGTTTTTTTTTGTGCTTTTTAGTTTGGTTATCTTTTTAAAGAGACAATTTCCCTACTCATTTGACTACAAAAGCGATATTGCTTGTGAAGTCTCTATACATCCTTTTGCTTAATTAAGTTTAAAAGCTTTTTGCTTTTGCCACTCCAGTAGCAACACTGTTTAGATAGTCAGGATCTATTAGTTGCCTGACTACGTACAGAAGCAGCCCAAAGCTTGTCGAATTCCACTGTGACACAGTGGATGACAACAGCCTCCCCTTGCCCTTGTAAAGTCTACAAGCTCCAATACCAGAGAGATGGAGGTGTTTCATTTTCCAACTCTATAACCAATAGATTAAACAGGATTGCTCTGAAACAAAGCCCTGTGGGAGCACAGTTGACATTTCCCTCTACAAGAATTTATGGCCATTAATAACCTTCCTGAACGCTCCCACCAGCTTCTAGAAGCAGATACCGCAACAAGACAACGTGTACATTTGTCAAACTGTTCATCTACTGCCTAGAAGATTCTCAGAGAAATCACCTAACCTTGTGGCTATTCAAACTGCTTTTTCTTTGAACATGTAAGGCTTCTTTAAGTTGTTCCCTCCCTAGCAAGTCCATTCAAAGAAAGTCTCATTGAAGCCATACCTACCATTCCATTATTATTCACCACGATTCCACTCATATCAAAAAGAACAAAGCAAAACTCCACAATGGTGAAAAATAAGTTTTAAGAATAAGAACTGAATTGTTTAATACTGCATGTTCTCTTGTTACTAGGTCTTTTCTTAGTGTTATTCTTATGCTGACGGGTGTTTCAAACTAATCACGTTGCTAGCCATGCTGACATCCAAAAGCTTTTATCTTCCTCAGCTGTGCATTCACAGAATTTGCTGTAGTTTCATTAGTTAATCCTGAAATACTATGCAGCTGCATAAGAACCACATTGACTCCAGTGTAGTTTTAAATGAATTAATTTAATTAAAGGAAAATAAACATATGTTTCTTTTTCACGTCATCTCCTCAAAAAGAAATTCAATTTCAAAAGGAAATTAGTAGTGTAGACAATCAGAACTCATATTTGCTAATGTAAAAGATGACACCCAAAGCCACAACAGCATAAGCAACACAATTAGACAATAAAAAAGAGCCACTATTTCTCCTAAAGCTACAGAATTTTGGAAAAAAAAAACAAACTAATGTGATGAGATCCTAACACCTGTTGTGCCTCTAACTTGTTATACTGTTTTTCTACTTCTGATTTTATCTTTATTTTACCCTCAAAATGTGGAGCATTGAATGCATTCTAGAAGAAACTGGAAAAAACCCTGTGACTTAGTTTAAATTAGAAGATAGAACAACCTCAGTAATGCCAACAATCCAACACCAAACTTGCAAAAAAAGGAGAAGAGCATGAACTCAATATGTTAACCAAGAATTAATGCAAGAGTTAAAGTTACCATAGCTATCATAGATCTATTTTTAATTATAAATACGTTAGATATGGAGTGTTTTAAAAAGTGTTTGTAACAGACTTCTCATTCCAGGCTGAAATTAAACAAATTCTGTATAGAAATAAACAGCTTTGAAAATACTGTCAAATAGTGGAACTATTTACAAGAAGCAATTTACAAGGACTTGAGATGGATTTTCTATCGCTGCTTATTTTAAATTCAGAACTTCACTGCCTCAGAGGTAAGGATTACTGTAAACAGGACTTAATTCATTAAAAGATATGACGAATGTTATGCAGGCGATTACATTAATCACATCGCTTCCTTCCAGCATTCCATTCCGTGAAAACATGAAAATACACTGCCTGAAGTTTTGCAGAGGGGATGCTTGGCTTAATCAAAATATAAAACTGTACCTGCATGACACCTGTAGAATGTTGCTACTTAAAAGTTAAAAATAAAAATCACCAAAAAAAGCCAAGGACACCATCTGGCTTCCTCTCACAAAATCCTGTGTGACCATTCACACTCTGATGGCCACCTGATGGGACCCAACAAATCACTGGGTCTCCAGAGAAGCAGATTCACATGCTCCAGTAACAACAAAATTGATTTTTTGTTGAAGTGAACTCTAAAACTGCTGAGATCTAGCAATGTACACTGTGTATAATCTACCACACTACTTCCCATTAAGAGGGGCATAGATTGAAGAGTTCCAGCTAATTACATGCTGAATGTTCCTGTTCAGGTCAGGCAGGCCACTAACATCTAGAGATTTATGTCCATGGCAACTTAATTTGTATGGCTAAACACCCATAGGCACAGACTGGTACAATTCACTCACTACTCCAAGACTATCCATAAAAATACAGAAAATGAGCTGATGTGAATGATGAATACGTTGAGGTCCGTGGCTTTTTAAGCAACACTCTCCAGCTTTAGCTATAAGAATTACTCACTAAGGTGAGAGATGGAAAGACAACAACCTAGTCATAGAATGATTTAGGTTGTAAGGGACCTCAACTACCATTGAGCAATAGTCACAGTTGATATTTCAACTACACAAACAGAATAGTAGCATAAAAAAATTACTATAATTGTAGGTTATTTCCTAACTATATCACTATTTTAAAACTTCTTTCTTGATAAGCTGTAATGAAAAGATAAAAAGGAGATTAACTTGAAGATCTTTATTCCATGATTCTAAGTGCCATCATCATTTCCCTGAACAGGCACGGAAAGCATCCAATAATACTACCTGTTCATGATCCTGGTATGTTCATTCTTAATGCCAAGTAGTTTTTGGTTTTGTATACAGGACTCAAATATCCAGTAAATAGGGGATCTCCTCCTGCTAATCCTCAGCTACACACTGAAGATTTTCCACAGCATCCTATCACTTGTTCTGCTGCCACGTACTAAGCAATGTGAGCTTGTCTCATGTGGCTACGTTGTGATTATTACTGTAAGTTGTTTCTTACTGCTGTTTACATCCTGCATTTTTAAATTCCCTATTTGCCTTAATATAATTCCATTGTGCAATACTATTTTTTCTAATTCTTATCGCTGAACTTCCAGCTTTCTAATGTCTGAGAGCAGACTACATGTGGCTGCTTCAAGTCTATACAGCCACTCTATTAATACTCCAGCTTGCATTACAAGATCTAATTTATTATCATCAGTCTGTAATTTGTTGCAGAATTCATAGCTTAACTTTTTCTCTGCTTCACCTATGAAGGAAAAAAATAAATAAATCAGACAATGACAGCCCTCTATTTCTGACTTCCCTGCTCATACATTTCAAGACTTAGTCTTTTTTTTCCCCCTATCAATTGCTCAAGCTAATGTAACCTGCAACACTTGAAGAACAGACAGCCCTTTGATAACAATGTCTTCTGTAAAGGTCTGAAAGTCTTCCCTCAAACTTCTGTTACAACAAACAACTGAAATACGGAAACAGGTAAACCAAATCTACGAATTTCTCAGCTTCTTCAGTTCATTCTTATGCATAGAGGCACACCATTTACACTACCTAGAACCTCTACAGTAATTGTCCTGGAAACATTTAGAAAAAGATTTCTTTTTAAATTAGCTGCTGAAGTCTGTGACATTACCACAGGTGAACACAGGACAGTTCCAATAAACCAGTGACCATGCTACACTGCATCTGCAATTGCTAACAGATTGAGAGAATTTCTCAGACTCATCACTGTGACTGTAATTGGGCCCTACATCAACTGTTCCTTTGAGGTGGATTCACTTACAGCTTTTCTTTCAATTAAGCAAGCCAAAAATACTACAAGAGTTTCTGGCATGACTGAGGCTGGAATAGAGTTAACTTTCTTCGTAAAGATGCATGTGATATCATGTCCTGGATTTTCGATGAAAACACTGATGATAGTACAGTAATGTCTTAGTTGTTGCTGAGCAGTCCTTCTTCCCATCAGCCACTGAAGAGAAGAAACAAATGAATTCCTTGTTGTGATTTCCTTGCAATGTGGCTTTTGCTTTACCTGGTGAACTATCTCAAACCACCTGTTCTTGTGCTCTTACTCCTTCAATTCTTTCCCCTCTTGCACTCCCACTCCACTTGGATAAAGAGAGTGAACAGCTGCGAAAGTCTGAGCTGTTTATCGAGGTTAAACTGCAACAGGTTTGAATTACTGAAACTGTCTATTATTAGATCATGGCTTAGCCATTACAATAAAGAAAATTTAGAAGTAGGAACTTATGCCATGGACATAAATATTCCCTTTCCACTGAACCCTTCCACGGTAGAGATTTCCTTTGGTCTTGCTCTCAAGTCTAGCACTTTGCTGAGTCTTACTGGGTAGCATCACTTCTTATTGTGTCTTTAATTACCAGAAGAAGTACATTTCCAACACCCTAAAACACATCCCTTTGTTTGTCTATTCCTCAGTTTTTAAGATGCCTCCATATTTCCAGTAATGCTACTAGGTTCAGACTTGATCTGTACCTCACATACAATGCCGTGTTCTTATAATTCATAGAT
>VXAB01003927.1:0-24991 GCA_013399175.1 Odontophorus gujanensis
AAGCCTCAGCCCTGCTCCCTTTTCTCTCTACCTGATTCCTCCCACAAGCACTGACCAAGCCTTGCTGCCTCCCTGCACAGCCACCTTGGAGACTGTTGGCTCACACTCACCACTTGGGATATCACTACCTCTTTCTGTGCAAAGACAGAGTCCAGGAAAAGCATTATTACAATGATTGGCCACAGCGTATTCTTGCAATGGAAAGCCCAACGTAGAGCACAGGCAATTAAGCAGCCTCTCTGCACTGTAAAGCAGAGATGTTGAAAAGCATTTGGGAATATGCCTTACAGCCCTGATTATTCTTCAAAAATTTTCAAATTATTAAATTTGTGTTTAAAATTTAAGCTTAAAATAAAGATTTGCTGGCTTGAAACCCCTTAGTTAAAAAGTAAAGCTCTACTTTAGCTCTACTTTAGCATACTTTAGGTCAGCAGTATGACACATGCCATCAGATAGTGGAAGCCTGCAGTTATGTTACTTGTTTACGTTTAATAATTATAGCATAATTAGCACAGATTCCACGATATTGTGATGCTGTAATCAGAGATACCCAGTGAACTCAGTCAAAAAATCCAGTGAACTTAGCTTTTGAATGCTGCTGCAGAAGTGAAGAATATCTCAGAAAGCTGGTTAAAAAATGTTATTTACTGTGGAACTAAGTGTATGTAATCATTTTAAGGCAGTCTTATGGTTTTTGTTAGACCAACTGTATTTTAACATATTATGTTTTAATTTTTCTTTAACTCTGATCTTCTTGATGTGAAATGTTTGATAATCAGAGTAATTCTTTTGAGCAATTTTTCCTGTAATTAAACTTCACTTCAATAAATGGATCATCTTAATGGTCAATGAATATTTCTACAAAGGTGATGCATCGTGTCTCAGAATACCGTCCTCCAATGTCAGGAATAACAAACTTCGCACACAGCACTGAATATATTAATTTGTTAAATCACGTTCGCTAAACCTTGAATGAAAGTAAGTGACAACTGTTAGTCCCAACAGAATGTAGGAGATAAGTAACATTTACATTCCCTTCAGAGGTAAATTTTCAAAAGACATACAACTTCCTGTTAAGGGTCGTTTATAATTGAGGGATTCCTGAAATTAAACAGTTAGTTGCAATAACATTTGTTCAAAGTTGAGAAAGAAATGGCAAGCTGCCACATTCTTCAGATCGTGTAATTGAGTGAAATCTGGAATTTAATACCTCAGCAGATGACAAGTTCAAGGATGACCCTGTTTTACAAAAGCCCACTTGGACCACATAAAGCCATCTGATTTGGAGTTTTCATGTGAAACATTTTAGAGCAGCAGGATTAATGAACGTATGAGAATGTGTCCTTGGATTAGAACGCATTCCTTTAGAATGAGAATAAGAAATATGAGAAATATTAAAAAGAAAACAAATGCAGCATTGTTAATTTCTTCTATGTGACTGAAACACTTGTAACTAAGTGTCTATAAAATGACTTCAGTAGTGGTTCATTTTCTCACAATGCACCTGCACGTCTTGGAAACAGTTGTAAACAGTGCATGATTCTGCTAAGAGACAGAGCCCATAAAGCACCATTAAACCCCGCTCCGTCTCCTCTAAGTGCTGGTAGATTCCTCTTCTGGAACTAACAAGATAATAAATATAAGTCCTCTCACATTTCTAGTTTAGACCACAATGTTTTCTATCTAAGAACAGACCTCTGTACAGAGATGAAAAATAACACTTAAAGGCATGTGGGATAGTCATGAAAATCCATATTTGGTGAAGAAAATAAACTGGAACTCTGGTTTAAATGAACGTGAGCATCACAGCTGCTACACACATCTTTATCTCTGTCTTATTTCCTTAGTTTAGCTGATATATGAATAACTAATAAATAAGGGATTGGCAAAAAACAGTTTAGACCTCTACTCTATTTATAAAAAGAAAATAAAAATTAATTGTTTAAGGAGAAGGAAGACAGACAAGGTAAGGCAGAGTTATCTGAATGTTGAACTTAATTTCAGTTTGCAGGTCTTTTCCAACTGTCCCAGCTGTTCCATTAGACAATTCCTTGGCTAAATATCTCTCTGTTAATAAGAATGAAAATGTTCACACTCTCTAACAACAAAGCTTAACCACTGAAGAAAGAGAATTATTGCAAACATTTAAGATGCACACGAAGTAACATTTTCCCATTACTATATCTCCATTCCAAGCCAAAAACCAAACCATTAGCATCCCGCTGTGTTCAGAATTTTAGCAGCTTATGTGAAAAAAAAATAGAGGGCAGTGCCTGCAGGAGCAGTACAAAACATGCACTGACTATTTAAGCAGAAAATAGTGTCTGTTAAAAAGCTGAGGACTGGACATTACATTTCATTAAAACTGGCAGGACTATCTGTTGTGATTGTCATGGGTCTGATCGTTCCAGAGTTTTCCCATGAAAGCAAAGTTCAGTTTAATAAAACGTTATATCAAATGGGAAATATCCTAGCTTTCAAAATCCAGTTCTCTGGAAGGACACTAAAAACACCTACATAGTGGAAAAAACAGGAGTTATGGCATTACTGGCGGTCCATGACAAAAACACAGGTGGGTGTGTTGATAAACATGTTCAAGCTGCAGCTGCTGCTTGTTCTGATGGGAAAAATGCTGTTCTAGGGATTAGGAATATATTGTAATCATGCCAGCCAAAACATGCATGACAGTTGAAAAGAAAGAGAGTGGCTACACAAATGGCCATGTTATCATAAATGATTTCTTTTAAGTCTGCCATATCAACGTGTTCTTTAAGCTTTTGTCTCTTTTTCCTAATAATAAACTATTCAAAAGAACAGGAAAAAGAGAACGTTTTATTTCATTGCAAAATAATTTTTTACTAATGTGCTAGAGATTGATATTAACCCTGCTGGGATTTAATTCCTAAAGGAACCTGAACTTCTGCTGAGAGGAAAATTTGTATCCTGTTATCCATGAGAATACTCAGGGAAGAAAGTGTACTCATCTTGAGAAGGAACATCAGTCTGGTATGGGGCATTTAGAAATGAAACATGTGCTCCTTATTCTTTTACAAGAGAAGACGTTTCATACCGCATATGATATGCATGGTTGACATAGAGTAATACTATATCTACATTTTTCAAGTGGACAGAGAGTAGTTGATGTGTCCTTTCCAAGGCAGATGTTTTCCAGATATGCTATTGTCACTCATTAAGATAGTAAGTAAGGCTTGTATGAGTTATGATATGGTAAATACTATATATGCCAGCTCATCCATAAAATACTATGGATTTCTCAGATAATTCTCCCTCTGGCTTGGTTTAATCATTTCAATATGACTGGTTTCCCTAGGAACTCAGAAGAACTTTTTTTATGTATCAGTGGCATTATAAGCACTGTAAGAGAAATAAGAGAAACTGACTAATTTTTATTGAATTGTATTTTCATATTATGTATTTGTTCTGTCCTATACCTCTTTATAACCCTTCAACTGTGTCAGATGAAATGGAGAAAACTGTAGTACTTTCACAACCTGATTTGCATAGTACAGTGCCTGGAATAGTACAACTACATCAAATTGCTTTGTACAGTCTAACCTAGAGTGTTTTCCTACTTGATATTTTTTTCTATAATGACCTCTGAAGAATCAGCTTATTTTTTCTATCTATCCATTTACCTATCTTTATTTTGATAGTATCAGCTTTGCTTTCGGATATATTCTCACAACTATTAGGTTCATGCACCTACTCCACTGAAATGCAAAATTGCTGTTCACTGTGGTAGCTATGTTGTCCTGCTTGAGGCAAAATTCAAATGTGCAATCTATTATGTCACACCTACAACCTCCGTGCTGCAACTCGAGCCTGAAGACAGGAAAGCATTTAGCACCCCAAGGCCTAAAGGAGGCTTGAAGAACTGTAACAAACTGTGCCTCCTGCTCTGAGAATGTGGAGCAAGAGAGAATGAGTGTGGCTTGAACTGAATTGAAACCCCCTTTGTTATTTTATTTTCATTTCTTCCAGAGAAGGGCTAAAGTACTCAGTCTATATCATGGTTGCAGCTAGCACAAAACAATAAAGGCACAAAGTGCATAACAGACTCTCATAGATCAAGAAACATGGAGTTATGCTCTGCATCCAAGGTTGAACGTATTTGTTTTCATCAGAGCTGGGAAGTGCACATTTGGACAAGCTTCAAGGAGTGACTAAAGCTATTCTGCTCCAAACCCCACCCCTTCTGCAGGAAAGCAGCACGTGGCTATGACTCAGAACATTAATTACTAGCATTCCCCTGGAACACTGTGAGAGGCAGTTCAAGGTCTCCTTCCCTCCTTTCTTCCTCTTTTCTCCCTCCTTTTTTCCCCTCCTTTCTTCCTGCAGGAAATAAATGGGGGCTCAGGGCACAGTCCGACTTAGCTCCCTGTCTTGATTTTTTCCTCTTACCAGAGCTGGTAAGTATTTTTTGGAGTTGGCTTTTGTCTTATTGAAGGGAAGGCTGATCCTCTGTCTGGCAGATTTTGCATCCTTTTCTAGGCTGGGTTGCATTCAGCCTGAACTTAGTTCATGAAACAAGGGATGACATTCAACATTCCTGAAAAATAAATATCTCTAGTGTAGTTATCTCTAGTCAACTGCTACATCCGTGCAGTCATCATCAAGCTCTTTGTGGAGTCAATGAAGCAAGCCCTGTGAAAGTGTCATTTAGTGCCTATTTTAGTCTTCCATTATAGGATAAAATTAGCTATCTAAGTGCAAGGTAAGATCTACTATGTTGCAGAAAAGACTAAAAACAAACCAACCTTCTGTCTTCATTCTCATTCACCATTATTCACTTATGTAAGCAACTTCTATTCTTTAAAAGTTTTCATTTTGTTGCTTCTTCCAATGATTTTTTTTTTCCTCTTATGCTTCCTTCACTGGGTACTGTCAGCCTCCTTTGGCAGGGGGGTTGGACTGATGATCTCTAGAGTTCCTTTCCAACCCCTACAGTTCTGTGATTCTGTGAGAATCAGATGAGTTTTGCAACTCTGGTGGGCCAGATACTCCTAGAGTGTCATGGGTTAAACAATAAGATCTCCTCATCTGCATTTCTAAGATGATGCTTTTTATTATGACATGAAGTATCCTTGTGACTTGGGTTCGATTCTGGAATTCCTCCTCCATTGAATACTGGTGTACTTTACTGAGCTCTGATGCACACCTTGTTGTCCTTTTTCATACTAAAATTAAAGTTCTTGGCATGATCGTGGGCTACTTGTACATTAGCTAAAGCGTGTCTGCAAATCCCATTGAAAATACACCATACTTTCCCAGTATCATCTCATCCCTTGTCTGATGGCTATTCTTGGACACATAGAAAGAAAAAAACAAACAAACAAACTGTAAGAAATTAATAATAAGAGCCATTTATTGAGCATTATTGATAAATATATTTATTTTCATTTGCCAGCCACAACTTTAAGCTAACTATGTAACTTTGCTAGGACACAGACTACTTCCCTTTGTATTTGTTGTGTGGATTACTTCATGGGTGGCAACATTGTCCTACTCCATAGTACCTAGGAAGCAGAGGACTGAAGGTCATATGCCTTAAGTCTTGAAGCATGTGCTAATGTCTTTTTTCAGTTTATTTTTCATTATTTTGTTTTTATGTTTTATTACACACAGACTTCAAGTTGGAGGAAATCATCAGCCCTTGTCTTCTTCTCGAGAGAAGCATTTTTGGATAGTGTTTAACTTACAGTGCATTAAGCAGTTGAGAACCTAGAAAATTTGTACACACACATCCTGATATTCTGTTCTTCTCAAGTAATGCACTTATAGAAACAGTCATAGACAAAATACTTACTCCCATTCCAGGGTGTGACCCAGGAGACCACTTGTACTGTCTGGCCATATGCACGCGTTCAAATAGGATCAGAGGAACAAGACTGGAAAACAGTTGGAGTTGTTGCTGCCGTATTCACATCCCTTGGACAAGCAGAGAACATGCTCTTCAGAGCACTTGATGTTTTTCAGGAAGTCTGCTAGGTCTAAGTGTAGGAAGGAGCTTAGCTTTGTTGGCAAACCACACAAGATTTTTTACAAGAAACTGCTGCTGTGATTCATAAGCATTGACATATTTTCTGTGTGTCATTGGCTAGGTGTATCCTCACACACAAAATAAGAGTCCTCTTGTAGAGGACTCTGGGTTAATTTTATTATAAACTCTTTCCCACTATAGATTTTCGTTCATGAATAAAATTCTGCAATTTCTGCTCTGTCCTTTTCTATGAAGGAGCTGCAATAGTAAAGCTTTCTTCACAACATTAGTTTGAACTGATAGCAACTATTCCAGTGTATCAATGTATGTCCCATCTGTTAGGGCTGCTGGATGTAATAACATAAAAAAAAATAGGTTTGTGTGTGTATACGTTTGCATGTTCATTCAGAAGGAGTAAGAGAAACATGATGAAAAGTTGCTTGAATCAACTGTAACTCACACTTTGAAGTCTTAAAACTTGAAGCTTAATTGTCATGGTAGTCTTCCTCGCCCTTGTTGCAGTAACACACATCTGGTAGGCAGGTGTAAGTTCTCAAAATCTGGGTTTTCTCTACATGTCTCAGATCAATCTTACAGGACATTTAATCACTGTCAGTATAGTCAAGCCCCATATCATCCTCAAAGCAAAATGTTAAGGTATTTATTTTTCACATCAGCTCAGAAGAATGCTCAGTATCTTAAATTTAGGTAATGTCTGCTTCCCACAGCATCCATAATATATCCTCAGAGTAAACACTAGATGGTGGAAAAGTCAAGTGCAGAATAGAAATTGTTAGAGATGCCAAAGCATCTTAGTTTTTTACCTCTACGATATTTGCTTTAACTTATTTGGTAAATTAAATGATATTAGTACATTTTAATGGTAAGATGAGCCTTTTACTCTTGTTTCTCCCACTGCTACCCTCATGAATTTAACAGCGTTAGGTATGATACAGAGTGAAGTTTTATTGCTGATTTTCATAATCTGGACATAAGTTTTAGGATATATGTAACGCTGGCAGTTGCAAGAGGCTGGATGAGGAATAGGTGGTTGCACAGAAAAACACATTCTGACAGATTATCTTCAGGCACCAATTTATCTACTGGAGTTTCCATGAGATAATCTCAAATTAGGTTAAAAATCATGTCCATCATTATAAATCTAAAAAAAAAAAAAGCAGAAAATTAGGTGTAGGGCTTACTGTTTGCTTTGCTATATTATTCAAGCTAATTCTTTAAGAGACTGCTTATGTACGCATGAGTGTGTTTATCCACACAAACACTGGATTCCCTCTTTGCCTGTGAATTCTGTGAAAAGATATCAAAAAAAAGCACATGTATAATGAAATGCATGAAGAGATATCAGTGCATAAAACATTTTAATTAAATGGGTTTGTGTGGAAATCCCATACATATGTAGGCCCAATGAAGACCTTGCATGACTTGTAGTTTAATTGAACTCATTACTACTGCCTAATAATGTTCAGTGCTTCCAGCTGCTTACAGTACAAGAGCTCAGATTTACTGAAGAGCCAAGCGTCAGCTTAACAATTCATGTTTTACCCAAGAATGAAGTGTTACTGGAGTGAAAACATCTCTCACCAGTGAAATCTGAAAGCTGATGGCACTGAACTGAGTGCTCACATACAGGACCACGAAGTACTGGTGCTAAAAATTGTATCATACCTATTTAAATTAAGCCTATTGTAATTTTGTTATTAATATACAATAATTTCCCATATAAGAATAAATTTTATTACCCTTGAAAGATCTCTTCATATTTGGCCAATCTTTAATCATTATTTTATTCTAGTTTCACAAATGGGAGCTGTGTTAGGAACAGTTTCCAGATAAAGCTGCCTGAAATATTCCTCCTTTAATACAAACATATATATTCCTCTAGAGCAGAAGAACCTACTCTTTTGCCAAGTTACTATTCCCTGAGCTGCTAATAGCTGCTATCAACAGGTCCAGTTCTTTGGGTTGTACATTAGCAGAGTCTTCTGACTGACAAGTCCTGGATCTAACTATTTTAAAACTTCCTCTTTTCATTGTCCCTTAACATTATTGGTATCATTTCCTCTGTATGTACAATTGCTGTGTCATGTGCCCTGCACACCTGACCTTACCATCCACACAGGCAAACTCATGATATACCAACTGTATAAATGACACTGAGATAAACTGAGAACTCTCTGAACTGCCAGGTTGACTCCAACCTGCAATGAACATAGGGATCACTGACTCTAGGAAGGAGGAGGAAAGGTGTTTACCTGCGTGCTTGTTTCACTCTTTATCTTCTCCTTTCATCAATACCAAATCAATCATTAGAAGTTTGAGTTAATTAGCAATAAAATAAATTAAGAAAATTTTCACCTCAGCAAGAGTGTGTTTCCAGAGGCAGGGACAACAGCCCCAGTGCAGCACTTCCTAAAACACTGCTGAGCTAATTAGATGTCAAAACTGACATCTGAAACATGAACAGATGTATGAGAATGATCTGTTTGATGAGAAAACAAATGTATCTGATTAAGAAGTTGTCACTGCACAGACTGAAAAATCTACCAGCTATCTCTGAGGTTAGAGGAATCACTGCAAATCATACTGAAATTGTTTAAAGATCAGCGTTTAAGTGCCATGTGCAGTTGATCACATAACCACAAAAACAGCCCAGTAATAAAAAAACAAGGCAAATCGTGAATGAATAATTTAAAAGAGAGCTTTTATTCTAGTATGCAATTAACACTACAGAAATATTCCTTCAGGATGGGAAAAAATACATTTCTTGATCAGACGTGCAGTAATCAGATAAAATATTTTGTACTAGCAAAAAAGTACTGGCTGCTTTAATTAATTAATATATATTCAGCTCTGCATAATCTTATCTCTAAGATAAGGTGTCTCTTGAACCAATAAAAGATACTTCCAAGACAAACATTTTCTGGACTATATTTCTATTATATTAATGCTATGAATCATATTATTATGGCATTTAATAGAGTATTAAACTTTGTTACTCTCATTTATTCCCAGTGGAAACTACATACTCCTCCAGGAAAAGATGTTCAACAGTTACATGCTGAATATCACTAACACATTGTATACCAGTTAAAAAATGGTAATATCACAGTGGATGTATGTGTGTAGTCCTGACAGCAACATAAGACACTATAAACAACCTAAGACTTCTTGCCAAAGATATACTGAAATAGAAGGTCAGCATACAGTCTAGCCCACAGAAGCACTATCAGAAAATCAGTGACATTATATTGAACTTCTCAAGAAGCAGAGGCAATAAAGCGTTCTGCCATAGAACATGTTTTACACATACTACTCAATGAACCCTCACCACAATCACTTATCACATCAGTTGTCAGTCAGCTCAGTCACTGAATCTCTTTCATCTCTCTGAGAAATACTTCAATTTGAAACATGGTGCTGTTTCCCTACAAAATTTGACTTCTATCAAACATGTTCCACTGACACTTAACAGTACTGGATTGTGTGCTCTTTTTTAGGTTACACATGAAAAGGGCAAAATCTTAAGTGGGTCCTGAGGATGAAATGATGAAAATGTTTGCAATTCTCAGAGGAAGATCAACACAAAAACATTATAGTATTCACATGCTATTATTCAAAAAATATATATGCATGTTTTGTGGAAATAACAGTATGCGTGTTGCATCCCACCCATTATGTGGGCAGTACATTGAATAACAGTATTATTTAAGCCACCACTATGGGCGCTGAGGGCTGAAAACACGAGACTGTCAGTTATTACACAGATTTTTTGTTACCTACTTGTTAAGATAACACCTAAAAATCAGTAGTGTCTGCATTATAGGGAATTTGAAAATCACTTATCAAATTTCTAGTGCAAGATTGAAAGTGACTGTTGTTCCCAGATATTTGTGGAGCTATTGGAGAGAGTCCAAAGGAGGGCCACAAAGATGATCAGAGGGCTGGAGCACCTTCTCTGCAAAGACAGGCTGAAGGAGCTGGGCTTGTTCAACCAAGAGAAGAAAAGGCTGTGAGGAGACCTCATTGTGGATTTCCAGTATTTAAAAAGGGATTATAAAGAGGAGGGGAGTCAACTTTTTACAAGGGTGGACAGTGATAGCACAAAGGGCAATGATTTTAAGCTCAAGGAGGGAAAGTTTAGATTGGGTATGAGGGGGAAGTTTTTTACAGTGTGAGTGGTGAGGTGATGGAACAGGCTGTCTAGCTAAGCTGTGGATGCCTCATCCCTGAAGGTGTCCAAGACCAGGCTGGATGGGGCCCTGGGCAACCAGGTCTAGTACCAGATCTGGAGGTTGGTGACCCTACCTGTGGCAGGGAGGTTGGAACCTAATGATCCTTGAAGTCACTTCCAATATAAGCCATTCCATGATTCTATGTTCTGAAGTTCATTTGGCTAAACAGGAGATGCCTGACCAATGCAAAGGTATAGACAGATATAAACATAGGGAAACACAATAGTGGGAATGTCTATATGAATCTTGAAAGTATCAGGTAATATTAAGAATCTTAGCAAGACTGCAAAGGTATTGAAATACTTGTCCAAATTAGAAAAGAAAAGAAGTACTAGTAGTGGAAGTAAAAAGCAGTGATACCTGAGAAACTATAAAAAAGTAATGATATGAAGCTAAAACATTCAAGTTTCTTTTTCTTCCAGAAGCTGAGTCAAGCAATCCAGAATTGCTAGCATATTGGGTTTACATAGCAAAATTTTGGTAGGGAGTTAGTAGTACCCTCTGTGAGTAGAGACCAGCACTGCTATGTATCAGATCAGAGCCAACTCCAGCTGTTCCAAAAAGGAGCCCTCCTCTGCCAGAACTGAGCCATGAGCAACATTGGATGTGCTCTGAAAGTAGATTTAAGGAAAGGAAACACCGCTGGTCAACAGCAGCTGGGAGACAGGAAGGAGAAATGGGCAACCTGTTCCACTGCATCACCACCCTCTGAGTGAAAGTCTCCCTCCTAACATCTAACCTAAATCTCCCCTGCCTTAGTTTAAAACCACTCCACCTTTGTCCTATCATTATCAACCCATGTTGATTATCAACCTATCATTATCAATCCAGTCATTCTCCCTCCTGGATATATGCTCCCTTCAAGTATTGGAAGGCCACAATGAGGTCTCTCTGGAGCCTTCTCCAAGCTAAATAAGCCCAGTTCCCTCAACTTTTCCTCATAGGAGAGGACCTGCAGCCCTCTGATCATTTTAGTGACCCTCCTCTGGACCTGTTTCAAGAGCTCTGCGTCTTTCTTGTGCTAGGGGCCCCAGGCCTGGACGCAGGACAGATGGGGTATCACAAGAGCTGAGTAGAGGGGGACAATCACCTTCCCCTCCCTGCTGGCCACCCCTTTTTAATGCAGCCCAGGATATAGTTGACCCTCCAGGCTGCAAGCGTGCCCTGCTGACTCATGTCCAGCTTCTCATACACCAGGACCCCCAAATCGTTCTCCACAGGGCTGCTTTCCAGGAGTTCTTCCCCCAGTCTGTATCAATACCTGGGATTGCCCTAGCCTGGGTGCAACACCTTGCACATGGCCTTGTTGAACTTTATTAGGCTCACATGGACCCACTTCTCCAGTCTGTCCAGGTCCCTCTGGATGGCTTCCCTTCCCTCCAGTGTATTGACTGCACTGCTCAGCTTGGTGTCATCTGCAAACTTGCTGAGGGTGCACTCAATTCCATCTTCTATGTCACTGATGAAGATATTGACAAGCACCAGTCCCAGGACTGACCCCTGGGGGACACAACTCATGACTGGCCTCCTCCCAGACATAGAACCATTGATCACAGACCTTTAGCTGTGACCAGCCAACCAGTTCTTAATCCATTGAACAGTCCATCTTTCAAAACCCTATCTCTCCAGTTTAGAGGGAAGGATGGGAGCATGTCAAAAGTTTTGCAGAAGTCCAGGTAGATGATTGGTCAGGCAAGATCTGCCCTTGGTGAAGCCATGCTGGCTGTCTCAGATTAGCTCTTTGTCTCGTATGTGCCTTAACTTGGTAACCAGGAGGATCTGCTCCACAGTCTTCCCAGGCACAGAGGTGAGATTCATTGGCCTGTAGATCCCTGCGTAATCTTTTCTCACTTAGAGTAGTTCTCATTGCTCTAGGCTGTTGGTAATAGGCAATAAATTTCATCAGTCTCCCTACCTTGGTGATGTTCTGCCCAACTGGTGAGTGATCTCCCAGTCTTTATCTCAACCCTTGATCTCTTTTCTATCCTATCGCCTCTCTCTTCCTTTGAGAAGGGGGAGTAAGATAGCAGCTGTGGTAGGAGTTTAGCTGCCCATCGGTGTAAAATCTGGCTGGTGAAGCCAGGATGTGACAAGGTCTTAATTAACTGAGAAAATTTAAACAGAGCAGGCTTTATAAAATTTGCTTTGCCATGTCAATTCAGAGTTTTGTACTATTTCATTATAACTGACTGAAATGTGATACTGTGTGTTCGAAAGAGCTTTCTGGGTTGTTGCAAACCTTTGCTGATGACAAAATTCTTTGAAAAATACATCTACTGCTGGGATCCAAACCATCTCATGCAACCACAATGACAAACAGGAGTGACTGTGTCAACGTGCCTTTAGAAACATTTCTTCTCAACCAAGTTCAGTGTGGCCACATACTGATAAAAAACGAGATCCATTTCCACAAGAAAAGCTGCATCACATTCAGAGACATTGCTCACCTTGAGGATCCATCAGAGTCCTGTACAAATGTAGCAAGTATTACTTGGATTTCCTCAAGAGCTGTTTTGGGTGTCCATCCTGGCTGGACCTAATGTAGGAAATTGATTTTTGGCAAGACATTTGTTTTAACCACAGCTATACAGCCAAGCCAAGTAAAATGTAAATTTTTCCAAACCAACAAATCATTTTTTAATTTTGAAATAACGGGAGGAAAATTCATCTTGTGAAACTGATGGACGTGAGGAGAAATATTGACTCTTGAGTCCCTCATTTGTTTAGACCACACAAATGCAAATATATTTTACAGCTGTTTAATCATGGCTTTCTGTATTTCCTATTTCAGATATAACATAATTAGTTTAATAAAACTATTATGTGGAATTAATTTCTCCTAGAACATAAATTGTAGATTTTAATCAATAAAAAATTAGTAGGACACCAATTATGTATAGAGCAAACATATCAATAGGATTTATTTTGTGTTTTCAATAAACACTGAACAATTTAACACTGAGAGAAAATGGAGAAAATTTATGAAGATGGAGAATAACACTGCTCAAATCCTTTATATAGTAGAAGTCCCCTTAGCTGAGTGTTCCATTAGGTTTTATGCCAGAAGCAATGGAAAGGTGCTTCTCAAAGTCACCCCTCAAATTTGGTCTCTCCTTCATGAAGACTCTGTGATATAATATTAATATTTTTACTGTTTAATGTTAGCATCTTTTCCTTTCCCATCACCCACAGCCATAAATTATAGCCAGTGTCTATGTCTGTCTGATTTTTGGTTGATCAGTTGGATTGGGTGGGAATTTTATTGACTCCAGGATTCATTAGGGTAAGCTTTTCATAAGAAAAGTGCACCCAGCTGTGCTACAGGAAATACATACAGAGAAAGGCAGAATTAGACAGTCCCTTTTCCATGAATATTTCCTCCTTCCTCCATCAAAATATATATTTTAGTTTCTAGTAGTACCTCAGTGACAGAGACACTTTGTTTCTGGTTTCATATACTCTGGTAATTGCTTGCAAATTATTCTTATAAAAAAAAAGGAAAAACTGAAGAAATAATAAGGTAAAAAATTAACAGCAGTTTGCAAAACTGATGAGCATTCCGCAGTGATTTTTTAAATCTGATCTCTCCATCTGAATGAGATCCATTGACCTCTTTTCTGTACTCCATAAAAGATGGTTACAGAAACAAGCTCAGCCATGTGATAGCTGATTGCACAGAAGGTTCCACAGCTCTTTTCATTCCTCATTCCCTCCTTTTCTCCTGAATTGCCATGGAAGTCTCCTAAATATTTTTAAGAAAGCTTTTGGTAGGGCTGTAGAGGTCTGCAAATTTAACACTGCTACTCTAATGGCTTTTGCTCAAGAATTAACAAATGTTTCTGAAGCTACCTAAACTTCTCCCTTAGATCAACAAAAACTTTTCTGTAAACATCTTTCATGGGAATCCAACCACAGTAAAGCAAGCTGTGAGAAGAATATTTATTTTCTGGTAGTTTTGTTTTGCTTTGCTTTGTTTACTGTGGTTGTCTTGCAGGTTTGGGAGCCAGTGGTTTCCTTAAGCCACAGAATTTATCATTTCAATTATCCTCTATTCATACTAAAGGACCTTGATCTCAGTGTGTGATCCACTGAACTGCGAAGCATGGAAAGCTCAGACAGCGAAAGAAAACCTACTCCTACCTGCAGGGACAGACATGCTGATGGCAGCACTGAGAGAAACGGCAGCCAAGCAGCCTGAGCCTCTCAGACAGCACTGCTGCTTGCCAAAATGAAGGAATGACTGAAGGTGTTCAGAAAGAACTTAGGGCCAGAATGCAGAATAGTGACTACTTGTCTTGTTTCTAGATGAGTCTAGGAGTGTGTTTATTGCCAGCCTACTTGCCTATGAGAAATACAGATTTGAAAGAAAAGAATTGGAATAATTGGGTTTCTAATACCCCTTCATCACTTAGGCAAAAGAGATACTTGCTAAAGAACATGTATGGTTGACAGTTTCCTGAAAGAAAATTACATTAGCTGGGTAAATAAATGAAGATCTGTACAAACCTTGAATGACCAACATAAGGAAGTTTGCATGTCCCCATGGGATAGAAAAATCCTTGTTTCAGGAATAGGATTTTCTTCTTGAAATTCTTTATGAACGGGTAAGCTGCCTAGACAGTCAAGCACAAGGGTTAGCATTATGTTGTTTTCTCTTGGTTTAACAAGCTCTGGAGCAAAAGCAGCAAAATATTTCAGTGTTTATTTGATGACACTGAAGACTTTGTGGAGAAATTTCAAATACAGACAACTTCAAGAGCAGAAAGATGATACACTATATTCTTGAAACCTGTTCCCCAGAAACAAGGGTTCAATAAATGATAAAAAGAGTACAGTAAAGGAGCGCTTACTAAATTAAAATGAATTCATTCACAGAAGACTACAGTCCTGTTTTCAGCTGCAAAGGAAGATGAGTAGTCATTTCAGTGATGGAGGGCAGAATCCTTGATTCACACAGAAACTTCTTGGCTGAAACCAGCTTAAATGACAAAAAGGATTAGAGAAGTTAAAGCCTAATACAGCCTTTCCTCATCTTTCACAAACAAGATTTAAAATTTATCTAGATAAATTACAATTTTTGAAACATCATATAGAGTAATTTGGTATGGCAATACCGCTATAGGAAAGCTATTGACACTGAGAGTGGACATGAAAATCTGTTCTGAGTCATTGTCTCTGAGAATTTGCTTGCAGTGCATTGTATCCTCATTGAAATGGTAGAGAAATCCAGAGGTGAAGGTAGTTATAGTGCTAAAACAGGTACACAGTGATGTCCTGTCTTGCTTTTCAGTTCACATAAAATGTATGCAGTTAAGTCTGACGCTAGTGATAAAGGGTTATAGCCCCTGTCTGTCTCAGGTAACAGTTTTAGTGTGTAGCAATAGGATGAGAGGAAATGGCCACATACTGATACATACGAAGTTCCACACAAATGTGTGTGGGAACTTCTTCTCAGTGCAGTGACGGAGCACTGGCACAGGCTGCACAGAGAGGTGGTGGAGTCTCCTTCTCTGGAGACATTCAAGACCCGCCTGGACGCCTACCTGTGCATGGAGCTGCTTTGTCAGAGGGATTGGACTCGATGATCCCTAGAGGTCCCTTCCAACCCCTACAATTCTGTGATTCTGTGACTCAACAATCAGCTACTAGTACATCTTCTGTCCAGTGCTGGATGTGACAAATCCACTGTGTTCATCCCACACAACATTCTTTGCAAATTTATGGAATCTATTGTACACAGGATTTACTACATGCATCCGCTGGAGACAGAATATTCCATCCTCACAGCAGATATGGTTTAGTGTGTTCTGCAGTAGCTTAGGTCTCCTACGAGATTCTTATTCTACCCTTACTCTGCTCCTAAATTAATGGAAGTAATTAGCATCCCTATGTATTTAATTGGGCTTTGCTGAAGAATACTGGGATGTTAAAAGTGTACATTAATTCCAAAGCCAATAGATGGAAGAAAAATCTATTATAGACCATTGTATGTAAAGAAAAAATATCTGGATCAGAAAATTTCTGAAGCTCAAATTATGGGGTGTTGAGTTTTCTGAGCAGTATCACCATATTCTTTCCTTCTATTTACACTGTTCTGGACACTTTTTATCACCAAATAGGACTAGATTAAATGAACCTTACAACCCATCATAAATACATGATTGATGTGCCTGAAAAGCAAGAGAGTTGAGGAGAAAATTATGCTATCTCATCCCTGAATAATTTTTCCTTCTTGAATTTATCAATGAAGATAAGTACCATGGCCTGGAATGGGCAGTCAATACTGTTTTACCCAGTCAATATTTTTCAGCATAGCAAAGAGTAAGAGAGGAACCTATAGAAGCATAATAATCAAAGGTATTTTTATGTTTTGTTTGTCTTGTTCTGATCATTATTATTATTAATATCATTCAATTATTTATTGTGGATCATGTTCTACTCCACTTCTGATATTCATGATATTCATAAGTTCTAAAGACATATTGATATTTCCAACCATAATTAATAGCATTATGTCTGGACCTGCCTTTCAGCATTTCTACTTGTTCTGAGGATGCAGGAGTTGATCAGAATCAATGTTGGTAACCTATTGTTCCAAACAGAAAATAGAAAAGCCATCCAAATTCCTCCCTTTCTGTCATTATTTCCATTTCATTCTATAAGACTTTCAAACACTGATAATAATCTTCTGACACTCCACCTCCCTGGAGGTGTTCAAGAAACATTTAGATGTTGTATAGAGGGACATGGTTTAGGGGAAAATATTGGTGGTAGGTGGATGGTTGGACTCGATGACCTTAGTGGCCTTTTCCAATCTTGGTGATTTTATGATTCTATGATAAGTCTCTGCAGTGTTAGCTCTGTAAGCCATCTATTTAGATAAATGCTTCAGAGATAAGACTGCAAAGCTTTTCTTCATGAAGCCATATGCAAAGCCATACCTATGTCCTTCCTGTTCCCTCCTTGCATGGTATTTTAGCTAAGAAAGGTGAGTATTTTGGTCTTACATTTGGCTTGTCTTTCCACAGCATGATACATAACAACATTCTTGAATACAATTGTTATATCTTCAAAAGTCTATTAGTTGTTCTATTTGTTCCTTTCTGCTTGTCTGGAATGTAAGAATCAGACATTTTTTATCAGACTGTGATGTTACAGGATTTTAAAAAGCCTCTTTTTCGCCCACAGAAGCATTCAGTGCTTGAAAGACTGATTGTATGCACCTGTAGAATTTTTATTACCTACATTCTACTACAAAACTTGAAATCTGATGAACTCACTGAACCCAGTGAGCATTCCACCAAGCAGAGCAATAAACTATCTGCTATATCCATGCCTTACCAATTCCCCACAGAGTTGGAGTTACTCATCTTTCACCTTATTCTTTCATTTTTATAAATAGCAGGCAAATCATGCAGCCCTTTCTATATATTGTGTGTGTATATCAAGTGCTCATGAAAGCAGAATGCACAGCAGTAAGATAGGACAGATCCAGCCAAAGCACTACGTTACGTTTTAGGCAGCTCCCTTTTCAGAGCCTTTTTTAAGCTGAAGACATAACATGCACATTAACATAGGAACATTCTCAAAAAGCCAGAAGCATTTTGTCTTTACCTTTTTAAGTAATCTTGTGTCTTTGACTCTTGCTCATTAAGCAACTGTGAAATTCTCCAGGAGCAATGAGCATCTTGCTTCTAAACTGAGTAAACGTGATGGAGAAGACACTTTGAAGGTGGCTATAACAAGAAATATGACTTTCCCTGGTGAGACAATTTTTATATTTTAAGCACTTCGTTATTTCAAGCCTTTCTGCTTTTGTAGCAGCTCACCAGTTTCCCTTTCTTTATTCAGCCAACACTATGAAGATTAAAGTGTTTATCACAGGCCCAAAATAAATTAATCATTTTACTTTAGAGATCTGAATAAAAGGACTTAGTGAAAGCTGAATTGTCAGAGGCTGTTTTGAAGTTGGTTGGGTAGCATATCGTAATTTTAAGAAATACAAGGCAAATGCTTAACAAATCTCATTCCTGACTTCTACTTAAAGTTAGTTCAAAATAAATTTAGGATTTGATTAATTTTATTAGGGACACTTTAATGCCAAATTTAAACAAGAATCATATACTGATGTATAAATTTATTTTCCAACATAAACTAAATTTATAAATGTCTTTGATTTATCTGCAGATGTAGTTAAAACTGCTAATTAGGTTAATAGACTTAATGGTGAGCATGTGTAAAACCTCAGATCCCTGTGAGTGTTAAAAGCTTGGGCTAATACAGAGCAAACAATTTGCTGTCCCCCCGTTGGTATTAGCCTGCAACAGGAAATGAATCAGTTTCAGATAACCTTGTAATCTGAATAGTATCATATTATGATTGTCTGTCTGCTGAAAGGTATGTGTGTTCAGGAGTCTCCAAGACCAGGAAGAATGCAAAGACAAACCCATAAAACTGATAATTACTCTTGTGCATGAGATTTCTATCAAGTCTTGTCTAATTTAATTGCAAGAATTGTGCTATGTTTCTGGTTTTGCCTGGAAATCTGGGACAGTGAATGCCCAACAAGCAGAATATCATGCTCTATAATAGATACATCAGCCACACATCCTCCTATACAACCAATCAGTTTTATTTCTGCTGATTGTTTTATTGTTGTGTTGTTTTTTGTGTGTGTGTGTGTATACATGCAATCAATCTTCTTATAGAGAGAGCAAAAGATATCAACATTTCCCATAACAATCACAGCACTTTTCTAGAGGCACTGTACCCAGATGAGAGGGTTGTGCTGTCTTCTGCCTTGTCAGTCACATCATCATTACCCTCCCTGTGTCACTCTGCTCTGCTAGCAGCACTAGAACTTGACGTATGTAAGAAGGTGCTCTCTTTTTGACCTTGTAACATAGAATATGAGCCTGATTCGTGAGGGCAAAACAGCAACTCACTGGTTTTAGCAGCCATCACATTTTGGTATCATGGGTTCACGACATCTCACAGGCTGAACGAGTTGCCTAATGGTGAGGTGGTGCAATCACAGACTGAAAAAGAGGTAAGAAGGGAATTAAAAGTAATACTAAGAAAGCAACAGTAGTAGAGGTGAGTCAATGGTAAAGACAGTTTTTGTAACTATCAAATATGAGCAGTTGGAATGGAACAACTGGTTGCACTCAAACTTTTTAATACAATTAAGGTGAACGAATCACTGCTTCCCACATCATGCTGTGGACTATCCTACTGTGAGTGCACCCAACACTGGATAACAAGACCAGAAAGCCATTATATCAGCCCCTGAATATCTTTCCTCAGAAACGGTCTATAGTTGAACAGTAGAAATACAGTAATTAGAATTTGAAGGAATTACGTAGCAGCTATTCTGGAGATCCAGTATCATCTTGATATGACTTTTGGTAAGGCCTTTGGTGCTTCCTAAGTAAACTTTGTCCTATGTTTCCCAACTAAAGAATGATAAAATTAACTATGAGAAGCTTATTAATCAGTAGGACATATCTCAGTTTGTGCTTGCTTCCAAAGGTGTGTTATTTAATACAGACTGCTTTCTATACTGAAAACCACCCAAGTTATATTCAGTATACCTGTGAGAAAGCTTGTAAATACTTAAATATAAATGTGCATAAAGCCAGTTCTCACTTTGAAAAACATCCTCCAGAGAAGATTATGGCTGTTTCAGTCTCAGAGGGACTGTAGAATCCATTACTTTAGTTGCATCAAGAGATCCTTAGTCAAGCACTCTTTCTTTTTTTTTTCCAGATTTAGACCAAATGTAACACTACTTATTTTGGCAGGAATGTTTCCTATTTTAAATTGGAGTCCTCAGGAAAAGACCTAGACACCAGGAGTCATCTTTTCAAATTGTGTTGATGTGTCAGCTCAGCTAAAATGGATAAATCTCTAACTTTCTGTGCTAGTTGATGTCCTTGCTCAGAATAGCTGTCATTTTTCTTTTAAGGAGAGTATGTCTGATATTCAAGGTATGCCACCAATTTGGCATAACTAGGTTAACAGCTCTGCTTAATTTTAAGTAATAAATGTAAAAAAAAAAGAAAAAAAAAAAGTTGCTGGGTGATGTGCATAGTTTCCTTTTGTAGCAACTTATTGAGAACCTCAGTATAAATGGAATAGCTGTTTTGTTTATCAGATTCTGGATAAATCCAGATGCATTTTCTTTTCCAGCTCCTGAGCCAAAGAAATCTACTGTGAAAGGAAGAAAGAAAAGTATCATTTAAAATTCTGGTATGCTCTTGATAATTAACTATATTAGCATCACTCACATTCAATATCCATGGTAAAATAAGGAAAGGTAGTGGACAAAAGCCTGACCTCACCTGTGCTGTCTATGAAAAATGAAAGACCAAAGAATATAAGGGTCTGGAGAGAGGAGAAAGAAATCTCCATTTCTCAGTGCTATTGGTTTAGGAGCAGATATTCTACTAGTGGAGATGTTCTGAAGGATTATATCATACATGACTGTCTCCTAAAGTCCAACTGTCTTTTTACAATACCTAATAAAAATAACATTTGCTTCTGGAGGTAGAAATGAAAGACAGAAGCTCTCTCTAAAGGTTTGCTATTTGAGTTCTGATTTTGACAACTTTGTATATGAAACGCTGTTTCATTGATGTTCATAATGTATGGCTCCATTTATCCATCCTCCTTTAAAGGTCTTATTCGTTGTCTGAAGCAATAAAACAAAATGCAGTGAACATTAATATAGCCACAATTGCAAAATAAAAGTGTAAGCAAGCCACAAAACGACTTGAAAAAAGAGTTCAGCTTCAGCCATCAAGAAGTATTTGCAAATAGCATATTTTAAGGTGGTTACAGGAAGCAGCCTGTGAGACTCTGGAACATTTTAGCTACTTAAAATTGAAAGCACTACTACAGTAATGAAGTGTTTTCAGATGTGGCAGTGCTTTATAGAAGCACTGTGACAAGAACAGAAATTTCTGGTTTAATAGCATGTAGGATATGGAAACAAGCATTCAGAAACTGGGAAAATTGGTGTTAAAACCTTACAGCTGAATACTTAACCTAAGCGTTTAAGCTCTTCCTTTTTAAATACAGACATATCTATATGTGTCAAGACCACGTGCTGGAAGAATTGTGTATATTACATCAGAGAAGTCACCGTCTCGTCTATTATTTGTATGTTTCAGACCCAGTATTAACCCAATAGTGGGAGATGCTTGCATAATGCTTGCAGCGTTATCGATTTAAAGTCTAGGCGGATGCTCATTGCTGGAGAGTTGGACTCGGCGACCTTTAACAGTCCGTTTCAACTCAAACGATTCTACGATTCTGTGACATTCCTTTCGGTCGAGGAGCACTGGGCTGTCGCCTCGTGCTGACCACACCACAGTCCCAGCGTCGTGTGCCCCGACGAGAGCACGCAGTGGCTTCCTCGGCGGGTCCTGGGGGAGCCGGCCCCCTCCCTCCCCCGCTGCCGCCCAGCCGAAGTGAGGGAGAGTGGTGAAGCGTCCCAGCAGGAGAGGCTGCGGTGCTGTTATCTCTCCCCATCTCTTCCGTCTGGCTCCGGTGGGCTTCCCTCTCGGAGTGAAACACAAGGAGGAGAGTAACAGAGTGCTTCCTCTTGCTGATGTTTGCTTGTTATTCCAGCTAATTTGCCCCGAGAGGAGAAATAAACGGCGCTTTCAGCTGCACCATTATTTCCCGTCCTTTCAAGCCAACAGCACAACTGCAGGCATCATTTAAAAAAAAAAAAAAAAAAAATGGAATTAGGGAAAAATCCGTCTTTCTCTTTGCTAATTAAAAGAAATCCCATCTCCCCCTCCCCGGCTCTCCCCACCCGCGGCTGATTGACAAAGTGAGCAGAATCCGTGTTCTCACACCGCCGGGTATCTATTACATGAGAACTTTCTTCTGGCGCCAGGAGGTATTTGGAGAGCTTGCCTGCCTATCCCGCAGGGATACTGCTGCGAGCTGGGGATACCTGAGCGACTCCCCGGGCCAAACTGCGGGCAGAGCAGCGAGCCTGTCATAACGCCTCGTTGTCTCCCCGCATCGCTGCTCTGCATATGCCGGGGCAGAGGAGCCGCGCCCCGCGTCCCATCCCCTTCCCCACGGTCCCCGAGCGGGACAGCCCCAGGGCCGCTGCCGGTGGGCGGAGGGGCGATGCTAACCCGGGGCTGCTCGGGGGAACCTCGGCCGGGAGGTTCGCGCTGCTAGGCTGTATAGTGAATACACTTTCTTTCTCTCTTTCTTTCTCTCTTTCTTTCTCTCTCTCTCTTTCTTTCTTCCTTTCTTCCTTTCTTCCTTTCTCTTTCTTCTTTCCTTTCCTTTCCTTTCCTTTCCTTTCCTTTCCTTTCCTTTCCTTTCCTTTCCTTTCCTTTCCTTTCCTTTCCTTTCCTNCCTTTCCTTTCCTTTCCTTTCCTTCTTTCTTTCTTCCTTTCTTCCTTTCTTCCTTTCTCTTTCTTCCTTTCCTTTCCTTTCCTTTCCTTTCCTTTCCTTTCCTTTCCCTTCCTTTCCTTTCCTTTCCTTTCCTTTCCTTTCCTTTTTTATTTTCTTTTCTTTGCCACTTGCACGGCTTTATCTTTCCTCTCTTTGTTTATTTGGCGTGGCTTGACCCACTGACTAGTTTTTCGTTTTCCTTTACGGTGTTTCCAAGCACTTTGCGAAGCGACAGTAGGAACGAGCATCTTCCAGCGGCTCCCGATCACCCCGAGCCAGCCCCTTCCCTAAGGGCACTCTTATCCTTCCCAGGTGCTCTCAGCCACGCTGAGGTGCTCCTGCTGCAGGTGGCATTTACCAAAAGCTGTCACTCATCCACCTGCTGCCAGCGGTGCCCGGAGTCCCTTCGTGCAGGAGCATCGTGTGCCCCTCACGCAGCCCGGGCTCTGCTGCAGCCCTTTGCGAAGTAATCGAGGCCGAGATGTTTGCCAGGCTCTGTTCCTGCCGCCCCACCCCCCCGCAGCCGTTCCGCCTTTCCGACCGCCGCGAGCAAAGGAATAAAAGCGCCCTTCTTACACCGCGGCCTTTCCGAAAGCGTCAGTGCACTTTTAGGTGGGAGCGAAGTGATTCGGGAGCTCTGCTGAACTCGACGGGAGAACAAATGCCGAAGGGAAGTGTTACTTAAGGCACTTTATCGAGAACACATCTCCCTCCTCCGCCCTGCTTTGTCGCTGCCAACACCCCATAGAGTGAATGCTGCTTTTAGCAGCTCCCCCTCCTCTTCCCAGAGATAACCTGGCTTTTACGGACTTGGCCTCTGGAGTTGGTTTTTTTTTTTTTTTTTTTTTTTTCTCTTTCTTTCTCTTCCTGCTGCGCTTCTACTTTAGAAAGAAAATAAAAGCTCTTCCCCTGTTCTGCCCCATCCCGGGTACACGCGGGTCGCCGGCCCCGCTGCTCTGCACAGAGGGAGAATGGGGCAGAGGATGCTGCCCTCCCGGCACAGCGCGGGGCGGGCCGTGCTCTAACTTAGGAAAGGGAAAGGGATTGCACCAAATAACGTGCGTGAAACGCTGTCCCCATGTACCAGAGACATTTCCCCTCCTCAACGCGCGGAGAGCCTAAGGGATCAAAGTCTTGGCTAGAGGATAAATGGGAGCATGATGTAATGTCCCATCAAAGCCTTGAAAATGATCCTGAATCCGGAAAATGATACCTTGGCTGGGGTCGCGGAAATCAGAGGTTTGGTGGATCTGAGAGAAGTCCATACTGCTCAGCTTCTTTGGGTGTAAATCCGAAGTCGAGGCTCACTCCCGATTCACCCAGTTGTGCTTCCCATTGCCTGCACTAACCGAGACGCAGGCAAAGATGATCTGAGAATTAGGCTAATCCTTTATTTCCCAGACCCCCTTCTCCACCCCATCCCGACATTAAATGAGACAAAGTATTCGTTCTGCGTCGCCTTTAATCGGCTGAGGAAGAGGTGGGCGCAGAAGGTGAGATTTTGCCATTGTGGATTTTGAGACCGGCTACGATTTTCTCCTTTGTTTAAAGAAATTCTGCACTTTCTCCCATTAATCTTTAGCAGGGAAAGCGTTCAGACTGCACCTGTATAAACAATCCGGACTGGGGGGGGGGGGGGGGGAAGTAAACCTATATCTCTCCCTCTGCAGTATCTTTAAATGTACATATATGTATATACATATATATATGCATATATCGATATATATATATACGTGAATAGGGGTAATGCAGGCCCGCTGGGGAGGTCAAGCAGCCCCCAAGTCTGGTGCCCACCCCTTGCTCAGTACCAGCGAGAGCATCTCAGTGTCAACCCGAGTTCAAGAGATCCAGTTGCAGGATCAGCCGCGTGTTTCGGCGCTTCAAGCAATGTCAAGTTTCCCTTGGAAGGGTTGCTCCCATACCCGGCTCTGATGTGGTTCTGGCCCCAGCGGGCGAAGCCGAGGTTTACACAGCGTTAAGTGGCCGCGGGCCGCGGAGCGCTGGGCCAAATTACGGCCGCGGGTGCCAGGAAAGTCGCGCTGCGGCAGNCCGCACGGATTCTCCGCGGCGGGGCCGCCCCGCGCTACCCTTGGTCGCCCGCCCCGCCGCCTCCCCCCGGGGCCATGTCCGCGGGCTCCGGGAGCGAGGCGGAGGAGCTGCAAGAGATGGACCTGCGGGCGCTGCAGCTGGACTACCCGGCGGCGGGCAAGCGGCAGCCCCGCGGCGAGCTGTACCCCTCAGGGGACAACTCGTCGGCGGCGGAGGAGGAGGAGGAGGAGGAGGAAGAGGGGGAGGGGGAGGGCGACTGCGA
>VXAB01003927.1:26124-42180 GCA_013399175.1 Odontophorus gujanensis
GGGGGGGGGGGCAAAGAGATCAATTCCTTGGCTGTGAAGCGTGTGTCGTGTCCGAGGAAGGAGCAATTCGCAGCCCCAAACCAAGCGCCCACGAGGGTATAAAGTTGGCTCGCGTAGTGTTTCCGAAGAGTTTCTAGGTCTTCGCAAAGCAAGATGAGTGTTGCATGTCCGATGAGAACAGTTTGTTGCTGATTGTCGCAGCATTACGTGGAGCATTTCGTTATAATGAAAATAACGTAATGAAAATATTTGTTAGAGGAAGTCAGCTTTTTGGTGCTTCCCGCAGGGACTAAAACGCGATGACGTGTTTGCAAGCGAAACAGAATTAGACGTCTATCAGTAACATAACTCTGGTTTCACACTAGGATAAACTTCCTAACGCCAGATCCCTCTTTTTGCTTGCAGACTTGGCCATTTGTGGTCTCAGGACGACCCGACGCTGACACCAAAGACGTCTCCGCCGCCAGCAGATTATGTGGAACTACCGCTTAGCCAAAGTAATTTTTGTTTTCCTTGTTGATCTTTTTTTTATGGGCTGGATACTTTTAAGAGCTATGATTTATCGGCTCAAGACCAGAAGATAGGGACCAAACCCTGTCTCTAAGTGTTAAATCTGTGTTTCCCCTCAGTTCTTTCTCTGAGCTCTGAGGGAAGTGTATTTAAAGCAATAAAGAAAGGAGATGCTGGAAATGAGAGCTGTTATGAACTGGCTGCAGCCGCTGAAGTCTGAGATTTGCAGAAGCCCTTCCTGGGCTTTGCCATTTGTGCCGCTGCCCAAGGACCTGTTGTTCTGAGGCTATTAAACTAATGAAAGAGGAACGGAATGATGTAGAATTAACAGCATGGACCAAAATGCAACTCTACAAACTAACCCCAAACAGTGTTATTTGTATTCTAAAGCAAAGCAGTATTTTAGAGTAGCTTTGAAACTCAGATTTATAATATATTTTGATGGCTTTTGTATTCATGGGTCAGGTTTACTGCAACTATGCAATAAGTGTAACCATACTTTGTTTTTGTCCTTTTAACCGGAGTTTTCTTGAAAATATGTAAGCAGCTAAATTCTGAGTTTAGCCTACCACCCAATGGAATGAAACTCATTCCTTTGGTTATGCCTTGAAGTGCCACATGTGAGAATGAGAAACTGTCCCCAGGATGTGGCAGAGTATCTGTGTCTTAATATGGAAGAGAAATTCTGCTTACTGAAAGGCCAGGGTGCATGTGTTGTAAAGAATGAATTGTGTGATGCTGCAAGACAGCAAGGATTCACAACGTGTTAAACATTTCTTCTGTAATGCTACACTTCACTTTGATAAGTTTACCCTCAGATGAGTTCTAGTGATGTTTCTTCACTAATCCAAATACTGTAATAAAAGGAGGATGCCATCAAATAAGTTGCAAATGTAAATAACTTTATTTTTTTATAAATGACATTAAAAGCTTGGTTACAATGATTTCTGGTACTGTGACAGTGCTTTAATGAAGGACCACCTTTGGAGCACAGATCCCTGAAACCTTCTGTAGACACACCCTTCTCTTCCTTATGTCCTGAGCAGTTACATCTCCAGCAGCAGAAAAGGACACTTTAACCTCAGCCTATTCTCATAGGGTGCAGTACAGTCGGAGAGAAAAACACAATTTAACACCCTGTGGGATTTATTGTCATCATCTTTTCTTTGAATCAGGACAATAAATGAATTTAGATAAGAAAATTATTTCAGTCATTTGCTCTACAGCATGAAAGACAGTGTAATAACTCCCTTTGCAGCTCTTCAATTCAACTTTTCCATCAGTAGTTTTGCTTTTATTTATGTTTGTGCATTGGGATAAGCAGCTGTGTTTCTCTAGTTGGAAGAAGACTTTTCCTATTTGAAGAGCAAAACACCTGAGATAAGGTTTTCTTCTGCTCCAAACAATTTCTCAGAGGTTCATCCACAGTAATGGAGAAGAGTGAATTGCTCTGCTGAAGAAAAGGTCTTCTCTCCTTCATTTAAGCAGCCAGGAAGGAGAAGTGTTTGCTTAACAAGTACGAGTTTAGCGTGGTTTCAGGTCATCTTGCATCATGGATTTCCACTTTCAAATACTGCCTAGAAGCCCAGGACTGGCTTTTGATAATATCTTTCATATAGATGAAATGCAGAAAAGTGTTTTTTGCCCTGAAAAATATAAAACAGCCCATAGCCACTGAACGACAAAACAAGGGCTTAATCCACGATCTGCTGAAATTCTTCTATGTGATTCCAGGGCATGTTGTACTGAGGCTGCAGTTTCACTTATCTTCCAGTTCTACCCAGCGAAAGGCTGTGAAGAAAGGGGTATCCTAACTGGTAGTTGTGGCACTGAGGGAGGACCCCAAACAATCGTATCTATAAAGCTATATAAACAGAAAACAATACGAATGGTAAATCAAAAAGGAAGGACCTATAGGAAGGCATAAGGTATAAGAAAACTCAACTAATGTTTATCTAAACCCCAGAGAAAAGATTATTCAGCAGTTTAACTAAGGTGCCACTTGAGATCATCTGAGTTTGATACCGAGCTATTTTTGGCCTTGATCCCAGTTGTAATTGGCTAACGACTCCAGGAGATCGGAAAAACAAGGAAAGCGTGGAGAACTTTAAACAGTATAGAAAGGTCCATGTGAAATGATGGAAAAAAATGTTCAGGGTAAATTCCCAAATATGAAGTAGTTATATTAAGTAAATACAGTAGGTCAAAGTTGGGGGTGAGGAGTGTGACATGAAGAAAAACATAGTATTGCTTCCATCCATGCACCATACTACATGCTCTCATAATTCTCACGTGTTTGTGGCTACAGAGTCTATAAAAAATGCTTTATTTGCAAAATAATGAACGTGCTGTCTTTGTTACTGCAAGAGATGCATCCATGCAATGGTGGTGCCCCAATGGACCATTGCCAGTTTTAGAATAGAAGCACACAATGGTCACAGTTGAGTTTTAAGATCAAAATCAGGAGAGAAAATATGCAGCTTTTAGTAAGCCTCATTTCTTTGTTTCAAATACCTCTTTATAGAGATACATGCCAGTGTGTAATTACTTAATAAGGCAATTAAGCATGTTTGCATTTCTCTAACGAGGATGTATTCTGGTATTCCAAATCATTCATTTTAATCCTTGGGTTCATAAATATTTTTTGTAAAAAGTAAAACAACATTTCTTCTTGTCTCTCAGTGAGAGATGCTATTTGATTAGGAAGAAGTGGACACGCTCCTTGTGAATCTGTCCTGAGATGAGGGTTCAGGGAAATGCCAGGCAAGCCATGTGTTCTGGCATGCCTCACTTTCAAAATTGCACACAAACGCATGCACACATTTTTTTTTAAACTCACAAACGGATGAAATTTAGATCTGTGCTTTATATGGTCAAATACTTTTTTTAAGCATTAACAGATTCCATAGGAAGACAGTGTGCTGTGGCTCGTTACTTTTTTATGATGTTTTTGCCCACCCGATAGAGTAAATTCATTTCATTTTCAAAGTTGGAGTGTTTCAACTGGATGAAGGGGAAACCTAAAATGAAAAACCACCTTGTATTTCTGTAGTTCACAAATATGGAAGCAAGCAGTCCACATACATTTCTATTATATTTGGCGAGTGTGTATTTGATGATTATTTTGTTACATTAATGACATCTTTGTTCCTTGGCAGAAGGCGAACCCATCTTGTTTCCATAAAGGTATACAAATTAATTCATATTCAGCTGAGACCGGCTTCATGTGCAATCATAAATGCAGAGTACCTGTGCTGACTTTCCTGGCAGACAATCAGGAGGAACGTGTGCCTCCCAAAAGTATTTTTAGGATGTTAAATTTATATAAATGTTGTGTGAAATTTTGCTTTGTGTCTACTTTATGTGGGATGCAGATCATCAGCCAAAAAACTCGTGTCTCCAATGTGAATCCATTCCTTTCCGATGTTTCCAACATATATGTTTGCGTACACAAGGAAAAGGCATCTCCCATACTGGAAATGTTAACAATTCTGAGTAAAAGAAACATGGTTTGCATTTAAGAAATACCTAACCCATACCCCTCCCATTTAATAGCTTTATACACAGGCTACTTTAAAATCTCCCAGACATGCTATGCTTTCCAAACAAAGATTTTTTCCCAGTTCAGTAAAGATGACTATGTTGCATGTTCAGTTGCAATAGAGGTCTCCCAGGTAAATGAGGGAGAATTCATTTTAAGATCTCATGATCTTAAATCTTATCTAGAAGTTCCTCTGTCTCTCTTCATTGGCTATAGAAAGACCCTAATGTGACCAGCTGGATGATTTGGCCAAATGTCTAAAGTTTGAGTTAATCATCTGAAAGTGGGCTGGATAAATTCAGGTTTAAGTGACTGAACTTCATACGAGCCAAGTAAGATACAAAGAAGAAAGAGCTGGGATGTGGGGCTATCCACCCACCTGAGCTTATGATTTAACCAAATATATTTCATATTATAACCAAGTAATACTTACATTATTTGAATGAAACTACATGGAAAGCTATTCATTCTACTGGAGAACAGTCACTGTCACCATGAAGTAGCTAATTGGAACAGCACATGTGGACTTGGTGTTGCAGCACAGATTCTCACCAAGGCTAATGGCAATTACACCTAAGAATTAGGTTCCACCATTGAGCAGTGTTTACTACTTTCCATTCTGAGAACTGAGAGATTTGTACACAGACAGATTTGTGCACAGAGTGTGGATGCTTTGGCCTTTACCCATTCAAGAAAAAATATCATGAGGCACTCAGTGCAAACTGTGGATAATCCTTGGGAAGGAGTTATTTTAACAACAGAAGCTAATAATTTCAGAAGGACTATTAGGAATGTGCACTCATTTTCAAGTGTCTGAAACATTTGGGAGAGTAAACCCTGTGACTTTCAAAAAGATTTTCTTCCCTAAGTTTAAAGCAGATTTTTAAGCAACTGAACTTAAAAGCTTTCAGACGAGGACTTTGAAAACATGGGTATGGTCAAAAAGGATTCTTGTGTTTTTTTGAGAAATATATCCATTTAAGCACATGCTTGTTACAGAAATTGATATTTCTAATATATTCTGACAAGAGTGCATTGGAATCAGCTCCTGTAGCTTGTGTCCCCACAGCACAGGCCGATTAAGATTCAGGTACTGAGAAGAAGTAGGTTTCAGATTCTTTGTTGGTTCTTAACAGTTTGCAAATTAATTTCAAAAAGTAATTTTAAAGCTGCTTCATGTAGCACATGAGAATCCTACCAGAGTTAAAATTCCTAGTAAAGTTAAGACATCTAATCTAGGTGTTTCTGCTCTGGCAGGGGGAGTGGACCAGATGATCTTTTGAGGTCCCTTTCAATCCCTTACATTTTGTGATTCTGTGTGATTCATATAGAATCAATCCAACAAGACAGGTAAAACTGAGAAAACCTACTGGCTGATTAATCACTCCTCTAATGCTGGTGCTGGGGGTCTGAGAGGGTCTGGGACAAGAAACATGCTGTCATACTATTTGAAGAACTATAATTAACCTTGATGATGTGATCGGAATTTAGCAAGCAGAGGAAATCACTCAATCCTCTCCTGCTGGTGGAACTCTTAAAAAGAATTAAAATTTCCAGTGTTGAAAAGAATTTGTAATGTAGCAAGAGTTCCAAGACAACAAAACAGGCGGAGCTGAAAATCTGAAGATATGAACAGGCACAAACCCAACCCAAGGAAACTAATTGCTCAGCATCTGGAGCAAAAAGTTGCAAGAACAGCAAAGGATTGCATCACTTTGTAGGAGTTTACAAAGTTCAGTGCAGTGAACACAGGCAGCATGTACATAGCAGATAGAAAACTGCAGCATTAGCTTACAGGAATTTTCATATGAACAATAAGCTACATGGATAGGAATTCTGAAAACAAATTGATCATTTTTTAGTATTTATTTGCCATGATGGAAGAAAGAACAGCATTAACACTGTAAATCCTAGTCAGTAGAGGGCAAAATTCAGGCCAGCAGAGGGCCTCAAAGATGATGAAGGGTGTGGAGCATCTCCCATATGAGAAAAGGCTGAGTAACCTGGGTCTGTTCAGCCTGGGGAAAAGAAGACTGAGATGGAATTTCATTAATTTTATAAATATCTAAAAGGAGGTGGAAGGCAAATAGATGAGGCCAGGCTCTTCTCAGTGGTGTGTAGTGATAGGACAAGGAGTAATGGCCTAAAACTTGAACATAGCAAGTTCTGTACTAACATGCAGAATAACTTCTTAATAGTAAGGGTGATGGAGCACTGGAACAGGCTGTCCAGAGAGGTTGTGGAGTCTCCTTCCATGGAGATATTCAAGACCCATCTGGACACCTACCTGTGCAACCTGTGGTAGGGTACCTGCTTTAGCAGGGGGTTGGACTCGATGATCTCTTGAGGTCTCTTCCAACCCCTGCAATTCTGTGATTCTTACTAGAATGTACCTTTCGTGAGGGGAGATTTTGAATAAATGTTAGGAGTAAATTTTTCACACTCTCAGAGGGTGATGAAGCACATCAGCACACTGGATGCCCCATCCCTCCCTGAAGGTATTCAAGGCCAGGTGAGATGGAGACCAGGGTAGCTTGATCCAGTGGGTGACAACCCTGCCCATGTCAGGGGATTGGAACTAGACCATCTTTAAGGTCCCTTCCCAAGCCATTCTATGCTTGCAGTGAAGAAAAAAAGTAAATAAAGTGTAAATATTCACAGAAAATGTAGGTTGTTTGTAATAGCACAAGGAACTACTGTATTCCTTGAACACAAGCAGCAAGGAGTTCAAAGCAGTTCATGTCCTGAGTATTATTCAGAGGGCAAGTTGTTTAGAGGACAAGGGGACCAAAGTGAATCAGAAGTCTTTCGCAATAAGGAACTGAAAGATCCTTTCTACCCTGTGATTCATTTCTTCAGGGAAGTCCCTCTTGCACTGTGAAGAAGGCTGAAGAGGAGTGGAGTAGTTTAATATTCTGGGAAGCCTCAAGAACAGATAACTGCTAGAAGACATATACAGTCTGTGGCCATCACGGGAAAACAAAACCAATGTCACTTTTTTTTCTCCTGTAGAGGCAAGTCATCTTCCCCACAAGACAAACACATATATTAAATGTTTTGTACTTCAAAAAAGGAGACCTCAGAAAGATGGTTAACACCAAATCTTTTTACTCAACGAATGAATATCTCATTGTTATTCTGATATCCACATGGTCTGGATGTGTCTGCATCTCTTTTGGAGAGACAGTGAATATATGCATTGATGACATTTGCTCCAGGCAGCAATCTGTGATTCCCACCCCAAGTAGCAGAGAATGCCTTGCATCATTTTGTTCTGATTTCTTTCAGATCAGACAAATGGGTTGCGTCCATCTTGGAAACCACTTATATTACCCTCCTCTGTGTCCCAGTGGGACATCAGTAACATTTTTTTTTTAATCTGGAAGGGGGAAAAATAATACAAAATTGTTACCATTTACTAAGAAGGAGATTTGGTACATTAAAGTCTAGTGGAAATGTATTATATTCCTAGGTGTGACATTTTCATACGAGTACGCCTGGGGTTTGCCCGGCTTGTGAGAACAGCTTTGCAGAACTATGAAGGTTAACTATGGCCTTCTCTCCCTATTTAGAAAGATTTCTGGGGCTGTCCAACTCAAGAATCATAGGTAGGTTTCATCACAGGAGGAACACTTATCACATCTGTTTGGGTTGTCCCCAGTTCTTGCAGTGTTTTATAGGAAACAGAGCAAAATTTCCAGTATTTGTGGGAGATCTGTTTGGCTGGATGAAATTTTGACATTGTGAAAATAAGAAAAGAAAGCAAAGAGAAAATGTAACAACCTTCTGTAGGGCTGCTGGATTAAAGCTAAGCTGCCATATTGGTGGAGTCCTGTGCATCACAAAACTGGAGAGATTAAGAGACCAAAATGTACAGGTAGGACATCGTAAGGAATAACAGCTCAGGAATAAATCTGACCGCATCAGAAATGACAGCTGATACACAGAGAGATATATGTACAATTAATCTGTCTCAACCTTAGTAAAGATATTCAGATTGCAAGTCTAATAGTTTAAGGCATGACAATGACGTTCATAAAACATTAACAGACAAAGTTCAAAGGAAATAGTAAGGTCACAAATGATCTGAAAATTCTCTTAAAAGAAGGGCCTGAGATGCCTCATTTTGGCTAAGACATAACGATATATCATAAATATGCTTTGAAGGTTATTTCTCAACCCATTAATCATAGCAAAACACTTGTAACCACAGGACTTGCTGCCAATCTAACAGTAGCCTTGTTTGAGGTGTTTGCTCATCCTATGATACAGACCAGAACAATTCCTTTATCTTAGGGGACTATTTCACATTTCTTTTCCACTTTATATATTCTGCCTGAATCTGTGATGCAAATTATGTCATAAACATAGTTCATCACACTTCAAAGGTAAGAAAAAACTGATGTGGGTGGAACAGCTGTGCAGATCTGTTTTTTTTTTCTTTTTTATTTTCTTTTTTCTCATTCCTTACTGTGGGTAAAAGCACACAGTTTTCTTCTGAAAATTGCACATGCGCATTGCTTGCATAATCTGAGGCTATCCTGAGTTTGTAAGAGAACAGCAGCTGCAATAGATTACCACCACAGGTACTGTGTTTTATCATCACTTGGCCACTTCAGAATTTGGAAGAGAGGCCAAAGACAGCTGATAGCTGAGTGTCCTCAACTCTATGTTCTCTGGAACCTCACCTTGAAGCTGCGAAGGGGCTGCAGCTAGGCTCCTTCAGAACTGAAACAGTATTCACACCGTCACTTTATAGTTGTACCTCAGACTGGACTAAGTTTGCCCTGTGTCGAAATAGAAACTAAAAATAATAAAAACTTCCTTACATGGCTTATAATTTTGGCACAGACCCTGTGCCGTCCTCTTGGGTAATGCCAAGACATCCTTTGTGAGCCTGTGGCACGCAGGGATCATCCACAATATACAGTTTACATGGTCACCTGATCGTGGAGGCTGAAAGTGCATAGGCGTGAGAGTACGGACCCCACTGGGCTCCAAAGCCAGAGGACAGTCCGGGCTCCGAGGGATAACACTAGCTCTGCGTTTCCAGATGGAGCCTCCAGTTCTCAGGCTCTCCGCGGGCCCTTACTGCCCCCTTTCGCCTCTTGCGTGAACTGCACTCTCCCCCGAGCCGGTCGGAGAGAGGCAAAGCCCCGCTCCACGCGGCGGCCCCCGGCTGTTGTAATGGGGCAGCCCCGCCTCGCTCCTCCCGCGGCCGCCGAGGGGCGCAGCGCGGGCGCCACCTGGTGGTCGCCACCCTGAGGTGCATCCTGCTCGTCCGCTGGAGTGCTGCGTCCTGCCTTGGGAGGACGTGCTGAGAGCTGGGGCTGTTCAGCCTGGGGAAGGCTCCAGGGAGAACTGATACCAGCCTTTCTATATCTAAAGGGCGGCTGTAAGAAAGAAGAGGACAGACCCTTTAGCACGGTTGTGATAGGACAAGGGGAAATGGTTTCAAACCAAAAGGAGGCAGACTTAGATTTGATATAAAAAATTTTTTACAATGAGGGTAGTGAAGCACTGGAACATATTGCCCAGAGATATGGGTGCCCTGTCCCTGCAGACACTCAAGTCCAGGCTGAACGGGGCTCTGAGCTATCTGATGTAGCTGTAGTTGCCCCTGTTCATTGCAGGGGGTTGGACTAGGTGACCTTTAAAGTTCCCTTCCAACTCAGAAGATTCTATGATTTTTTTTTTATTTTTTTTTTTCCAGCACAGACGCCCCCAAGGAATTTTTTCTCTTATTTGTATTATGTATTTTATTTGGTTAGTACTGAAAGCTTGCATTCTATAATAAAGGGTCAATACTGAAAGAGATACCTGCATCCCGTGGTTAGAATGAAAGATGGGGAGTGCTCCTCCCTCCTGGTCTGTGTGGTACCGATCTTCTTGCTCCTGACTGATGCATTTTCCCAAGAGTTTTCAGGCATGCCTTGGAATCTAGATACTGTTCAGGCCATCTAGTTAAAATCAAAACACTTTAGAAATAATGCCAACATTTTGTTACCATGACTATCTTCTAACAATTGATGTGCCTTCCTGTTTGTGCTGCCATTTTCCTGGATTAAAAAGCTCTTTAACTTCTCTTTCCCCCTCTTTTATTTATTTATTTATTTAGATCTTAAATGTGAGAGGATTTTTCTGTGTCTCCAGTATAACAGGAGGCTTGCCTGAACAAATTCTTTTGTGTAATTTTCTAAGCTTTGTAATGGAATAAACAGTGTTCCTTGTTCATTTATTGTTAAATGCTAGTTTTAAACACAAATAAAGTATTAAGGGGGGAAAAGGGGAGCTGATAATTTTAGATGATCACAGATCCAGCAATGTATCAAAAGCAACTTTGACAAATGTCAGTGCCATCACAGCTGTAGGGCTGCCGCAGTAGTAACTCAAGGGAACATTCATGGAACAGGAGACAGGGGAGTCAAACATACTCTTGCACGATGTATCATGGCATCTTTCAGCTGCATGCCTGGTAACATGACTGAAGCCTCATATGTTCAATTCCTGCAGACTTGAGCCTGGTAATCTTCCAGCAGTGGCCAACATAGCAGATGCAACAGCAATATCATTTTTTTGGACATTATTTCTTTGAATGTAGGAATGAAAGAAATAAAACTTGTCCCACTGCTACTAGTCCTGTCTTGGAGCTGCTCATCCTTGCACAAAATATATACATTTTTTTCTCTTTGCAATGAATGCTGTTTTACATCATCTCATCCTAGGAGTGCTTTCTGTCTTCTCTCTGCAAATACTGTATACAAGATACAGTCCAAACAGAGGAGAGTACATATCATTGCTTAAACCTGAAGATCTGTGTCATATCAAGAATAATTATGGAAGTGTTTTCTTCCTGTTGTATTCCGAGACTGATTCAGAAGAGATATTCTGACTGCAGCTAGTAAAATCTACTGGTATCAGATCAGTACCAGCCTGTAAGAGGGGAAATTGCAATGTGAAGACACCTAGAATTACTATGCCTCTGTGTTCTTGTTCACTACACAGCCATTCCAGAAATTGGAGATGTCTCCTTGTACCTTCACCTTTTCAGTTTGGCTCTGTGCTGATAAGCTAAAATCTATCTTGTCTGGAAAATGCAGTAATGAAATACTGACTTAGATGAAAACTTTCTGTCAAAATTCCTTCTGACAGCAGCAGGTTAGGATTTATTCTAAGAATTTAGTACATTCAGCTTTTATCTCTTTCTGCTTTTCAAGTTTAGGTTAGGAAAATAAAAACTTCTAATGGTGTAAAAAGTAATTTTAATGCATCCAAAACAAATTTGTTCAGCTGCTGAGAAAATAAATTCTACCTTCTTAGCCTTTATTTCTTCAATATTTAAGCAACAAAACATCCCTAAAAAGAGACAGTTTCATCAGTCATCTTGCCCTGATAGTTTATCAGTATCCCTGCTCTGTTAAGAATGTGTTCCTGATGTCGGGGATCAATTTCCGGGACTAAAGAAACTCTGTAAACCACTACTACAGGCTGTGAAAATAACATTCCTTGCACAGTGGGAGCGTAGATAAAATACAGACAAGAGGCGATGACTGGTCTTCTGATTTGTTTTGGTTTTCTGTATCCTCTTCTGACACTGCATTAAGAGGATAGGCTCTGACAGTTTCATTAATGGACTCCCTTCCCCCTGCCTCTAAGGCTAACTTTCCCCTTGTTGAAAACAGTCTCCCTTAAAAGGGGAAATCCATCCAGGCAAAGCTGCATATTTCATCAATAGACAGTACGTTTCTACTGAAGATTTTGACTGCTTTAGGTTGCAGAAACCCTTACAGAGCTGGTAGTGAAATCTTTAAGGTGAGCCCATTTCATACATGCCAGATTGGAAGGGGTGATACTGCCAAAATGTAACATGGGGGCATGGAAGGATCTCACTATGATGGTGAAGAAGATCATATACCTGCTGTCTGAGAGATGGATGTCCCAGAACTGTCACGGAGGTGAGAACTTCAGCTTCCATCAGGCCTGCTGGGGCAATGGGGAGAAGGGATGCAATGTACTTAGAGTCAAGGGGAACACGCGATGGAAGAACCTATCTGCATCTACAAGCAGATGATGAGCCTGATATATGAACCTGCATTAGCATGTGTGGAAAAGTGTTTTCAAATCAAACCACACTAGAGCCAAAGTACTTGCACGACCTTTTAAAGCTTAACAGTAACGTTGTTTAGACTCATTTGTACCTAGAGCAGTCCTTTGTGTCCAGCACTTCATCATTTATGTCATTAGGCACTTAACTGTGACAAGCATTTTTACAAGGAGTCTGAACTTGTTATGACAAATATATTTCAAGAGGATGCCTTTAAGCTGTGTGGGGAAAATGGTACCACCAACATGTGAGCATGTGAAATTTAACTGGACATTGAAGTAATATGCTTAAATAATTGTTTGGTTTTTATTTCATGTAGTCCGGAAGAACTCAAGCAAAGAAGTGGGATAGAATGTAATCTTTGTAAGGGACTATTTCTGAACTCTGGTGCTCATATTCCCTTGTTTTATAAAATTTTAGGTAATAAGAGCTATGGATTTTACTTAGACTAGGTCATCAAACTCACATAAGCTGTGCTTCACCCCTTGATACGATGGTTTTATACTTCAGTTCATGTCAGTAACAGACTCACACCACAGCATACCACAACTTGCTTTATTTACCAGAATAATAGCAGCTATTTGAGAGTTTAAATATACTAGCTGATACTAAATTTCATTACCCTATGAGTCAAGAGAATGAAAAAATGAAAAAGAGTATGTTTAAACTCTCTGAACTAAATTTCAACTTATCCCTAATCTAATAAATGCATTTTCTTTAAAATTCTGAGACAGCAAGTGAACAGCGTCTGTGTATCTCACCCAAACATACTGAATCCCACTGTACAGTGTCCTGTTTTAATACACTACTCTGAACAGTCAGTCTGAACAAGAGTGGTTTTCATTCTTCCTTTTTATTCTACCTATGTATTTTTAAGTAGTGCAAAAGTAGTGAGAAAATGTTTTATTTCATTTTAGAATGGAAGAAAAAAACTTTTAAAAAAATCTGCCAGGGTTTCAGAATCCAAAGTACTATACTTAAAAATATGTGCAAGTAATGAAATTTCTCTGATATCACTTGTTCACTTCTGAATCACTTGTTCAAGTGAAAGTCTCAGAATTATCCTCTAAAGTCACAAAATGTTGTGTTTGTAATTATATTGTAAGTTATATAGTAAAATATTAATAATAACACGGGTTTTCTATTTTTTCATATAAGTTGTAATATACTCCTCTATATGGTATATATGAAAGAATGATTTAGAAACACATTACACAGAAGTCTACAAAGTTAAAGGTATGCAAACATTCAGCACCCAGAGGCTGGCATGTGGGAGAATTTAGCTTTTCCAGTGGTCAAAGGTATAAAAAAGAATTTATTTTATTTTATTTTAGTGGGTTTTGTCTGCACATTGTCAGGTAATTGATTTCCCAAACTGAGTTCCCATACCAATATGAAGCAACTTTATTAAAAAAATACTGTAGGATTTTTGAAAGTTTAGAATCTTCAGTGATTAGTTTGTTTGTTTGTTTGTAGTACTGTTCTGATATCTGAACCTCCTCCTAATTTGGTCAATTACAGCTATGACCATCTGGGTTTCTCAGAACACCTACTGATCAAAGATCCAAAATCTACCTTCACAGAGGAACATAACGTTTTGTCTTTGCTAGAAATGACCTTCAGTTGTAAACATGGCTTTAGAAGCTGCAAGTTCCTGTAGGCTATGGGTGTCCGACATTATGGCTTGCCTTGGCTGCACTGAGTGAAGAGAAAGTGTCTTGGCTGCATACGCAAAGACCTTCTTATCTCCATGGGAACTACAACTGATATGAAGAGCACAATAACAGTGGTTGATAGAGCAAAATCACAGCTACAAAACACAATTTTTTAACATAGTCACTGGCATTGCTATGCATTTTCACCAGTGAAGAAGAACCTGCATGCCTCATTCATAAATATCCGGACCAGTAAAGTGACCCACTCTTGCTGTCACCATTGGGAAAGCACACCACCTACCACCTCATTGTGCTCACATCCACCATTTGGTTTCAGTAAATGTTCAACAGGTGCCAGTGAATGTCAATGGGTATCTTTATTTTTGCATAGAAGAATTAAATTCCAGACACACTTCCATGTCAGACATCATTTTGTCAGACTGCCCCTCTGATGTCATCTGTCACACAGCAACAACATTTAATGGAATACTGGCAGGAAGGTTCAGCCTCTACTGCCATATCACCATAGGTCAATATAATAAAACAGGATGCATTACTTTCAGAGCAGCCCTCATAGAATATATACTATAGTTCATGTATATGAGTAGCAAAAATTATTTTAATCTTTAATTATCTTTTTTTTTTTTTTATGAAAAGAAAAAGAGAGCAACAAGAATACAGAACTATTGGGATATGTGACCTTGTTTCTGTGAAACTAATGCATCAGTATCTGGTTTGGTATCAGTGGCTGCAATTCTTAGGGAGTTCTCAAAGTGTTCACCAGGGATTTTTTATAAAATAGTAGTCTTCTTATGCTTCCTTCTTGATAACAATTTTTCACAAATGTATATACTGCCAAAAAGCGTTGACATGAATAAAGCATGATTGTGAATTGAGGAATATTTTCTCTGGTAAGAGAGGACTTGTAAAAGTAAGCAGACATGGTCAGGTTTTTAAACTGAATGTCTGACAGCAACTTTATACATTACATTTGAAAATTCCAGGTACTGTATTTATGTTGACTGAAAATGAAGTTGTAAACATAGAAATTTTTTTTGTAATCTTGAAACATGTTCTCATATTCCTATATCAAAATGGAAAGTACAGCTGCATATTTTTTTGCTATTCACAGGCCTGTGTTTAGCCAACAAATCAAAATGCAAATATAACTTGAGCTGACACTACATTGCACCCTCCCTGTGCCCTAATTCCAGCTCAGACTTCCATTTCTTCTCTAGTTATTGTAGCAGCTGTTAAAAATATGCACATTATTCCAATTCATCTAGTCACAACTTTTTATTTTAGCTTCAGGAGCCCTTGAATTTTTTTCTTACCGCTAAGGCTTTTCCTTCACCTATTACTATATTCTTTCCAGAAACCTCTCTTTCCAGAAAATTCATAGGTGGGAAACACAGGTTGAAATTATGTTTAGATTTTTTTACTGCTCCTAGACAGTACAGAAAAAGTCATCCCTTTCACAACTGATCCCAAGAGTCTCCTGTGATCTTTCCTGCCCTTTCCAGAAGCTGGTGTGTGATAGGGGATATGATAAATCCACTCAATGCCATGATCTTTAGATTCATAGATTCATAGATGCATTAGGTTGGAAAGGACCTACAAGATCATCTAGTCCAACCATCCTCCTATCACCATCCCTACCCACTAAGCTACTAAACCAAATCCCTTAGCACCTCATCTAACGCTTCTTGAACAGCCCTAGGGATGGTGCCTCAACCACCTCCCTAGGCAGGCCGTTCCAATGCCTGACCACTCTCTCAGAGAAAAGATTTTTCCTCAAATCTAATCTAGATCTTCCCTGGCGCAACTCGTAGCCATTCCCTCTCGTCCTATCATTAGTTGGTCTCATGACCATTAAATTTTTTATTTCATTAGGCATGGGGAGATAATTAATCCATATTTGAGCAGGTAAGAAACCATCCATAAAGGAGACCATTTCTAAACTACAAATGAATGTAAGTAATCTATACCTCAGTAATTTCTTCCTAGGCAGCCATCTAGAAAATACCCTTGCATGACACTAGTATTATTTTTTAGTAGGAAAAAGAGATGTTATACACAATGTATGATTTCAGAGAAAAAGTAAAATAAGATTCATTTTCTCTTGTAGGGGTGAGCATAAAATAAAGAGTTTGCATCAACAGATTGTGATACCTGAAATCTCCTATTTTGGCAGTGTTGAGCACATTTTCTTTTCATTTTTTCCTCTCCTTCCTTCCTTCCTTCCT
>VXAB01003928.1:0-10680 GCA_013399175.1 Odontophorus gujanensis
TTACTTATATATGTTAATTATAGTACATATTTTCTGAGGGCTGCTCTAAAAGCACTGGTTCCTGTTTTATTCTCTTGGTCCATGACATCAGAAGCAGATGTCAGTGGTATGGCAGTAGAGGTTGAACCTTCCTACCAATATTCCATTATATTTTCTTGCTGTGCAATATATGGTGGAACCAGACGACAAAGCGATGTCTGACATGGGAGTGTAGAATTGAATTCTTCCATGTGGAAAAAATGTTCTTTATCTTCATCAATGCTTGCTGAATGTTTCTGGAGACCAAACAGTACCTGTCAGCAACTCAACTGGTACAAATTTTTGTGAGTGTGGCTTGCAAACTCATGGTCATCACTGGCAAAAGTGTACCACTAATGTTGTGACTATGTTGAAAAATAGTGTTTGTAGCTGAGAATTTGCTTAATTGTGTAGCGCTGTTGTGCTCTTCATATCTGTTGTAGTTTTCCTGGAAATGAATAGGAGTGGTTCCTTTCAGAGTAGCCTACATATATGCAGCCCAAGACAATCCCTTTTCACTCAGAGTGGCCCAGGGAAGCCTAAAGATTGGACACCCATGGATTAGGAGGAGAAAGAATGCTTGAATGTTAAAGGTTTCAAGTGGTATCTAACACAACTAATTCTGCTTTTCTATTTTATTTATTTTTTTCTGTTTTGTTTCTTGTCATCAGAGTTCATGGGTTAATTGAAATAATTTTAGGACGTTTCTCCATGAAATTATGTAAGCAAATTCTCAGTTATACCATAGTGAGTCTCAGTTTGAAAATACTGGAAGATGTTGTACTGTGGGACATAATTTAGTAGGAAATATTGCTGTTATGCGGACAGCAGGACTGGATGATCTTAGAGGCCCTTTTCAACCTTGGTAATTCTATTATGCTAGATTTTAAAAGTAGAGTAAATCAGCTCTGATGAATTTGATATACTATCAACATATGCATCTGATTTTCAGTTATGTACAGCTAACATTTCTTGCTAAACTTTAATATTATATAGTGTTTCATTATGATGCTATTTGAGATTTTCATTTTTTATTTCCTGAGGATTTCTTGTTTTATCATATTTTATAGATTCTAACAGCTAATTACTGCCATCATGTAAACTTTCCCCCTTTATTTATGATTATTTCTATACTGCCTGTGCTGTATTTTGAAATTAAAGAAATTCAGTTCACTTTTAACATTTGTAGTAGCCATTCTTCTTTTTAAAGAATATATTTTAATGTATTTTCTACCCTGTACTTCTTACATATATGTTATACTTATTCAAAGAATCACATATTCACATTATTATTTAAGTGTTAGTAATTCACAGGATTATCTGAATTTATAGTTTGTCCTGTACAGTAGTTCCTTTCTACAGGAGTATAACAGACTTCAGACAATCATGTAGAGTATATCTGCATTTGGCCTCCAGATCAAGAGACTCAATCAGGCAATCTGAAAATTTCAGTACATGCATCTGCTCAGTGATGGACAGAGTAGAATCTTTAGCATCTGGTGCAGTAATTTCAGTAATTTCCTATGACTAAGAGGAGAATCATCCAACTACAGATACATAGCACAGAATTAAATGGGGCATAAAAACATCCTAAAGAGCTCTTGATTCCTTCTTGCACAGATAATAATCAAGCCTGTAAGGCACCTCCAAAGATATTTGTAAGCTTCAATGAGAAATGAGTAGATGAGCATCATTGGAAAGTGCAAAGATGTCACATGTTATTTACATTTTAAGATAAGACACATTAAGTCCCAGAAGGTTCTGAGCTTTAACTATAGTATTCATGTACCTTCATTGTCACATTGCATCATTTAGAAGTTTACCTCTGGGTTTGTTCTTTTTTTCCTTTTTTCTTTTTTCTTTTTCCTTTTATTTACTTGCTTTTTTTTGGATGAACTTTTAAATAACTATTTTTGGGGACAGGAAATTTTCTAGATTACATATGTTAAAAAACAAGCAATAATTATGTCTGGGGAGATTGAAGCTCTCTTAAAAAACATTTATACAAAATATAATATTTTCTAAAATACTTTGTTAATATTTCTCTAAATAATTATAAACCAAATGCTTAAGCATCAAGTGATGGCTGTTTTATTTGCTAGCTCATATTCCTTCTAAGATCTAGATATAACATGCAGTTGTAACATGATGATTTATCTGGGACAAAAGAGGTATAGGTTGAGCTGTGTTTCAGAACCATGCTTTTCACTGTATTAAGGAAAATGCTATTCTTGACTGTTACATTTAAGATTACCTACATACCCAAATGGCTATGCAACACACATTAGTGAGAAAAAAGCAGTAATAGTAAAAGTAAAAAAAAAAAAAGTATGTATGAGTTTTGATCTTCTTCATGTGCTATATGCAGTTTTGCTTTAATTTTGCTTTAATTAAATGGCATCCATGAGAGTTGTAAAATGGATGTCAGATGCAACAGTTATCCTCTTGCTGACCAAAATATTTCTGGGAACCACCTGAAATATGTCAGAGAAATAAACTAAACCAGTCAATTTCAAATGAATGATTAAACAGATTGTTAACACAAGTTGTCTTTAAATCTAACTAGCAAGCAAAGAGTACATTTTTAAATGTGTTTGGATCATAAATGTATTTTTGTTAATGGTTCAGTCCAAAATCCAATACAGGGATAGCAGGAGAACACCTTAAGATTGTTTCAGGTAGAACTTTTATCTACAGGACCTAATAGTAATTTGAAATCTTGAATTCATAAGTATTAATTATTATTGGCAGAAGGTAGGCAGATTGTTTTCAAATGGATACAACCATAGTGCATTTTTCAATTATTGATGTTCATAACATTTTTCCAATTAAAAATACACTATGTATCAGCAGTATAAAGGATACTCATTCTATGCAAAACTCCTCAGGAAACTACTGAAGTATTCCATACAAAGGTTTTCTTCATACTAAAACTCCAAATATTTATTTTAGAATAAAAACTTAAAGAGATGATAATAAAGAAGTATTCTTTTTTTTTTTTTTTTTTTGGAGGAACATTTGGATAATTCAAAATAAGTTATGAAACTTCTATGCTCAATAACATGTAACTCAAGAAAATTTGAATACAATTATTTTTCTGTTGAGTTTTTTTACACAGCTATGGTAGGTTGATAAAAATTGATTTTCTAAAACTTATTATACAGTAAGTTCCAAAGTTTGATTCCTTTTGCTTAGTGTATCAGTAGCTGAGACTGAGCTATGGCTGTGTTTAAAGTCCTTATCTCAACTTAGAATATAGATCATTCAGAGCACATCATTTTGCACCCCTTTGTGTCTGACTGTTAAACCACGTTGTTAGATAACTTTCCATGTTAGACTAGCTAGGAGACTAAATATATATACATATTTATTTTCAATAGGCTGCTCTATAATGCTTTCTATGCCTTTCTATCTAACTCCTTGGTTTTATATTAAGATCTTCAACAGCAGTTTAATTAATAATGGTGGCAGCTGCACAGAAAAGCCTGTTTTTAAAATTATCTATGATCATTCACATAATAACTAACACACTTTCTAGCCTGTATCATCAGTAATAGTAATTCAGTAGATATTCTGTATCTTTGAAGGATTGCTGGTCAGCCAGTACACAGATAGAATGGAATCAAAGAAAAGAATAAATAAATAAAGACTGAACAGTATGACTGAATTCCCTGTTTCATGAGTATTTATTGATAGTTTTCTTTTCACTGAGTTGCTCCAAGAACTGATGGTTGACTTTACACCTCTTCTGCAGCAGATTTCTTGGATTGTTTAGAGGTATCATGTGCTCTTAACTGGGAGGATCACAAGGTCATCAAACTACAGGTACTGCTTTGAGGACTAGCAAGCTCAACATTGTTTAAAACAGGACTATGAATCTCTACCAGCCAGAGTAGATGAATGGGTCTCAACTGTTTCCACCTGTGTTTTATGTTAGTCCTGCATGTGACTGTTGCTGAGTGTAGTCCTTAACCAGGGCATCCTACGTGACCAGTCACATCACTGTCCTCTACCTTCATATGTCTATGTGTCTCTGCGATACAAGCTAATCTTTGCCACTCATCAGACCTACAAAAAGGAAAATAGCAGCCATATTCTAGCCTTGGAAAACACCCCAGGGCTCTGGGCAGTCACACCACCTCAACTGGGGTGCAGACCCAGCCATAGGTGTCAGGCAGTTCCTCAAAGACAGGGCAGGCCAAGGCCAGGCTAGGTTTTTGGCCTGGGGTGATCGTGACCATGCCAAGTGAGGAAACGTGGGACATGATGACAAAGAAGCTGAGCCAGTCAGTTGGGATGGGACTGAGACAAAACTGGGGTGTCAGCATGTGAACTGTGGTGACTATCAGTGAGTCCTATGGCTAGGCAATGTGGTCTCATGGTTGTGCTGCAATAAGACAGGAGTTGTAGCTCTGGTGCAAGCTCAGTTTAATAGAAATTCCCATGAGAAGGTGGAACAGATTCTCAGTGAGGCTTTTCAGACTTTGCCCTGAATAGCCAGATCCCCAGAAACAGATGGACATGACCAGGACTCTAACAGGATATATGCTGTGGAAGATGTCATCTTCTACAAACTACAGCCAAACTAGTGACAAGTGCTTTGCTAAACAAGTACCAAATGTTTCTTTTCAAGCCTCAGGCATGGTCCACACTTGATCATGCTGTGACCTTGATTACAGTGGTCTAACAGAAACAGCTGAGGTAAACAGATGCCAAAATCAGGATGCATAACTATCTTCTTACCAAGTTACTTATATCAGCATGGGGTGATATCGTATGAATCCTTTGAATGACTGCACGTGCCATCTGCTATTCACTTGCAAAGTAGTGTGCTTATGCTTAGCCTCCCTCCACACTTTCAAGCAGTATTCATCTGACCTCAATCATTAGCAGGAAGAATGTGAGCTATTCCTTATAAAAGCAACTGTATTTGGTAATACGGCGTGACCATGTGATTGTAATAAGCATTTAATGTTGAAATGGGTTAAAACGGTTTCCTAGTTAAATATTTTCAGATCATCTAGAGCTTACCTGTCAGCAAGCTAACATTGATAGAATCATAGAATCATTAAGATTGGAAAAGACCTTGACATTTATGTAGTACTGCTACAAACTCATCACCACCATGCCCACTAAATCATGTTCCTCAGTGCCACATCTGCTTTTTTCTTGAAAACCTCCAGGGGTAGTGGCTCCATCACCTCCCTGGGCAGCCTGTTCCAATACCTCACTTCTCTTTCTGTAGTNGCTTCCATATTCAGATGTTAAAAATACTTCATAGCACTGACTTCCCTTCACATCCTGTTCAAGACCATCCTGGAAACAATTGCTGTCAACATACCAGTCCTTTTGTCAATAACTACTGGCCTCAGCTGCTGACAAAACAATACAGTAAAAAAAGTAGTGTCTACATGTATAATTGTAGGACTATGTAATTTTATGAATAGAAAAAGAAAACTACTGGCTAGAAGCAAATTCACATTCAGAAGAAGCAAGCACATTTGATGTAGAAGAGAAAATGTTAACCCAAAAAAAGATATTTTCTCTTTAGAAACATGATGTGATTATGAAGCTTTAAAATATAAGAAATAAATTTTTGGTGCTAGAAGCAGCAAAACTTCAATGACAGTTTGCTGATCAAAAATTGAAATCTATATGCCACCAAAGTGGCATAATTAAAGTATTGTGTGAACATAAATATATTGGTTAGTTTTCTTTGCAGTTAATAATAAAAGCAAGAGTCTGTAAATATAAATAATTTTGCACTGACTTCTTGTCTTAATGGAAAATAGTATTGGAGATATGGTTTTAGTAATATCTCACTTCAGTTTAGAATCCTCATTTTATAGCATTCAAATATAAGAAATTCTTTTTAAGATGGATTTCGTTATACCTCTATCTTGTGGCAGTGTTCTTCATTTCACCTGATTTACTACTAGATTTTTAATAAAAAAAGTCAAGATGTAAATGAATAATTTAATTTATACTGTTCATATATAATGAAATAAATAAATCAAACATACTATTGATTACTGCAAAATTGAATTAAAACTATTGTTCTCCACTAGTGATAATATTTTACTTTGACAGTATTTTGTTGGCTTTGCATATTTATGTTGTTTGAATCCAGGAGTCATCTCCTATCACATCGCTTTCAAATCACTGTAAATTTTTGTTTTAATTTTACTTCTGAGATCTGCTCTGGGAATGGTAGGACAAATAAGAATATTTGCATGTATAGAGTTCTGACTAAAACCAAAATCTATTTGCACTAAAATCTATATATCAAGACTACAGGAAAAATAGATCTGTGAGAAGGAATGATGATTTTTCNCTATTCACTTGCAAAGTAGTGTGCTTATGCTTAGCCTCCCTCCACACTTTCAAGCAGTATTCATCTGACCTCAATCATTAGCAGGAAGAATGTGAGCTATTCCTTATAAAAGCAACTGTATTTGGTAATACGGCGTGACCATGTGATTGTAATAAGCATTTAATGTTGAAATGGGTTAAAACGGTTTCCTAGTTAAATATTTTCAGATCATCTAGAGCTTACCTGTCAGCAAGCTAACATTGATAGAATCATAGAATCATTAAGATTGGAAAAGACCTTGACATTTATGTAGTACTGCTACAAACTCATCACCACCATGCCCACTAAATCATGTTCCTCAGTGCCACATCTGCTTTTTTCTTGAAAACCTCCAGGGGTAGTGGCTCCACCACCTCCCTGGGCAGCCTGTTCCAATACCTCACTTCTCTTTCTGTAGTCAGTCATTAGTACTCACTACTTTATTGTCATTCTTTGTAACATTATTTATGGAAGTTTTAAAATAGTTGCAGGTCTGGCTAAGGTTGTTACGCAGTAAGCCTTTATCAATGTAGAAGCTTTAAGTTTGCAGGCTCTATGGTGATCTGAAGACAGAATACAGCAATGGAAAACATGCTGTTCCCTAAAACAAGATATGCAGTTGGATGAGATTGATCTACTGAAGCACAAATCAGCATTCTGACTTTTAGAATATATTAAAAAAGATTCAAGCCTAAAGGCATGTATAAGTATGCAGCAGTAGTTCCCTGATGCCTTTCAAAGTATAATTTACTAGTCAAAAGCAAAACAAAATCCTACATAGAAAATATTTTTAGTACTTTTGAAGATGTTTTGTATCATGCATAATGATGTGAATGACTTTTAAAATGAAATTTATTTGATAGTAAGTCTGTTAGCATTCTTCTTATACACTACTCAGACTTTCAAAATAAATTTTTATATCTGAAAATATATAAAACTTTCATCTTATACTCCCCCCAACTCNTTAAAGTATTGTGTGAACATAAATATATTGGTTAGTTTTCTTTGCAGTTAATAATAAAAGCAAGAGTCTGTAAATATAAATAATTTTGCACTGACTTCTTGTCTTAATGGAAAATAGTATTGGAGATATGGTTTTAGTAATATCTCACTTCAGTTTAGAATCCTCATTTTATAGCATTCAAATATAAGAAATTCTTTTTAAGATGGATTTCGTTATACCTCTATCATGTGGCAGTGTTCTTCATTTCACCTGATTTACTACTAGATTTTTAATAAAAAAAGTCAAGATGTAAATGAATAATTTAATTTATACTGTTCATATATAATGAAATAAATAAATCAAACATACTATTGATTACTGCAAAATTGAATTAAAACTATTGTTCTCCACTAGTGATAATATTTTACTTTGACAGTATTTTGTTGGCTTTGCATATTTATGTTGTTTGAATCCAGGAGTCATCTCCTATCACATTGCTTTCAAATCACTGTAAATTTTTGTTTTAATTTTACTTCTGAGATCTGCTCTGGGAATGGTAGGACAAATAAGAATATTTGCATGTATAGAGTTCTGACTAAAACCAAAATCTATTTGCACTAAAATCTATATATCAAGACTACAGGAAAAATAGATCTGTGAGAAGGAATGATGATTTTTCAAATGCTGATACTTTGGATTAATAAAAATTCACTAATTACCTTCCGAGATTCTAGGAATGAACTGTGAACTTCTTCTGCCCCCATCATTTTAAAGTGGTTGCATTACTAATATATTTCTTCACATTAAACAAATAAAAAACCCAACAATCAAAAGACTTTTTCCTGCTAATTACATTTTAAAATGATTGAACTAATTGACTATATTGTTTCCAGAGAGAGGTAGTTAACCCCAAACATATGTATACTTTAGGATAGATCTTATCAACCTGAGTTAAAATGAATGTATGTTTGAGGATCAGGTGTATATTAATAAATTTGTTTGGTAAACTGCCTTAAATAAATCAAGTTGTTCAAGAGCTCAAAATAACAAACCCAGCAAATGATCTTTCGGCTTCTTTGTGTTGTTAGTTGGGTCAGATTATAACAGAAGGTACAGGAAAGTTAACACTTCAAATGAAGTACTTCAGTACTTTGACTATGTGGCATACTAAGTTTTTTCACATTTTTCTGGGTTTATTCCTAAAAAAAACCGTTTTGAAGTAATTTTGTACAAACAACTTATTAATGGGACTGTAGCCCTTGTACTACGAAAACATGAGTTACCACATCTTTTTAAAGTTTCTACACATTGTTTGACTGAACTAAGATATGACCAAATTATTGAGCAAAAGGAAACACGGAATGTATGTGATGGTAATAACATATTAATATTCTCCTTAAAGTTTTAACAATCTAATCAAAGTAAACCAGTTAATAATACTAAAAGTGCAAGTGACTTACAGTGACAATACTTCTAATTCAACTTAATGTTAAAAAAACCACTGTTAATAATATAGTGTAAAAGTTATGAAAGTTAAGAATATGGATGGGTTATGCAAGTAATTGTCATACAGTATAGTTAAAATTTGAACACACCTAATGTAGTCTGAAGAGAACATTCAGTTGATCCTTTCAAATAATCTTTTTCAGAAGTTGCTAACTGTATACTGTTACACCAAAATACATGCCATTAATTCATGAGAATGATCTCCTACTGTCTGAATATCCACATCCTTCCCAGTAACTAAAAATTATTTTAAGAAATAAAATCTGAAGGATCTATAATGTATTCTTATGTTTTTAGACCCAGATTATGTATGACAATTAAATGTATATGTGTGTATTTATGTCTTCTGGTTTCTGTACATGGCAATTTCTGTTGATAGCTCTGTTTACCAGTTGCAAACCTCAAATGAAATGTCTGAATGCACTCTTGAGCTGCATGTATTTTGACACTGCAACTGTCCTTAATGGGTTTCCCATGTGCCCAGTGGAATATATTCTGCCTTGTTGGCAACCAAATGCACACACACATAAAATATTTTGGTTTTCTTTTTTTTTTTACCTTTCTTCTATTCAGGTAATTTTTTGGTATATGCAAATCAAACGTTTTCCAACAGAGATGCACTTGAAATAATGGGGCAATGAAATCTCAGAGGAGGGAGCTTCTGCAGAATGAGGAGAAGGTTTAGATCTAATTTGCACAGGGGCAATCTAAATGTACATTGTTTTGTCAAATAGTGTGCACTGAAATGGAAAAAAAAATGTCTCTTACAGAGACAGTGCAAGTGAAAGATGAATAACAGTGTGGACAGTCCACGATGAGTGTTCTATAGGTTTACTGAAGGTAGGGGAATCCTGGCAAACCTTCACTGTCTTGCAGATTTTACCGTTATGAAGGAAAATGGGCTGTACAAGAGCTCTAATCAAGCTCCTGACTACATCATGTTTGTTACTTCCCAATTTTATAAAAAGTCCACCAGGGTTACATGCTGTATTTCTAGCGGTGAAAACATGTTTATTTCTGAGTCATGGTTCCGCACTGTGATGTAAAGATATAAATTAATAGGCTTTACCTAGTTATACCTCATGGCTCAAACATTCGTGCAGCAGCCTGACAAATTTTCGGTGATCTTTCTGACAAATGGTAAAATGGTTTGCATACAATAATTTTATCAAAACTTTAGAAAGAGTTACAGTATTCAGTCAAGCCATATTATCTGGATACTTAATTTAGATGAAGAAATTAACACAAGCTGTGTATACAGAATCATAGAATCATAGAATCACAGAGGTTGGAAGGGACCTCAAGAGATCGTCGAGTCCTATCCCCCTGCCAAAGCAGGTTCCCTACACCAGGTTGCACAGGTAGGCGTCCAGGCGGGTCTTGAATATCTATAGAGAAGAAGATTCCACATCCCCCCTGGGCAGCCTGTGCCAGTGCTCCATCACCCTCACTGTAAAGAAGTTCTTGTGCACATTCATGCAGAACCTCCTGTGCTGCAGTTTCTGGCCGTTTCCCCTTGTCCTGTCTCCACACACTTCTGAAAAGAGTATGGCCTTGCCACTTTGTCCCCCACACCTCAGATATTTTCAACCTGGATCAGGTCCCCTCTCAGTCTTCTTTTCTCAAGGCTAAAGAGACCCAGTTCACTTAGCCTTTCTTCATAGGGGAGATCCTCCAGGCCTCTCACCACCTTTGTGGCCCTCAGCTGGACTCTTTCCAAGAGATCCCTGTCTTTTTTATACTGGGGAGCCCAGAACTGAATACAGTAATCCAGATGAGGCCTCACCAAGGCAGAATAGAGGGGGAGGATCACCTCCCTTGACCTGCTGGCCATGCTCTTTATAATTCATCCCAGAATGCC
>VXAB01003930.1:0-24219 GCA_013399175.1 Odontophorus gujanensis
GCATCGCTCAGTGGGATTTAAACAAGAAATATCTTGTGGTAAAGGACTTGATGCCTCCTGGGTTGGTGACTTGAGAGCTTTGGAGGTGATTTCCTTTCCAGCTCAGGCTCCCTTACAGCTACGCTGCCTCCAGTGCACGCTTGTTTGACTGATGCTTGGTCCTGGCTGCTGAGAGGGCTGGCTGAATGAATGCAGACCCACCCCCTCCTCCTTTCTTGTTCTCCAGAACATGGTTCCAGTCTTCTGCTGAAGTGTAGGTACCATCAGAACAGAAGGAGGGGGAAGGTGCCCTGCATTTTGCTATTAGGGGCTGCTTGAAGCTGGTGCTGAGCAGCTGCTCTTACAGTGTCGGGGAATTCCTGCAGTGTGTGTTCACGGGCATGGCATTGTGGTGTGTGTGGGATTGAGGTAGGATTGCACATGGGTCATTTCGGTACTTTCCTCTCTTTGACCACCTTCATGCAGTTCTCTCCGGATGATGCTCCTTCAGAAATGTCTTCTGGGAGGAGGTGAGGAGCTGGGAGCCTGGCAGGGTGCTTCTGCTCTTGCTGAGGGTGGGTAGGTTGCATGATAGAGGCAAGCTGCTGTGAGAAGAGCTTTTGGCTGATTGGATATTAATTAGTTTTGGAGAGAATTATGAGGAGTGCTAGAACACTATTTTAAGCTTCAACTTGGCTGAGGGAAGGAAGGAAGGAAACGAGGCCGTGAGGATTAATGAAGTGATTTCACTGATGTTTCTGTGGGGCAGTTAGCCTGAATGCAGAGTGCTTTTGACTTGCAGTGCTTGCCTGAGGTCAGGCTTTCACATCTAATCTCCTCTCAGGGCACTGGTGCGGTGGGTTTATGAGGCTCAGCCTCAGGCAAGCTTCCCAGCAGATCCTGGTGGTGCAAGAGGAGCACGAGGCTTCCAGCACCAGGGACTTTGCAGGTGTTATGTGCCGTGCAGTAGCACGGTCACTCATGTGCAATGCAGTGGGGACTTGTCTGCAGGTAGGGGCTGCTGGAGGGTCTCTGTGCAGAGCAGGGATGTGCTTCTGCTGGCTGATTCAGCTCTTGCTGTAAGCTGGTTGAGCTGAGGCACAGTGGGGCAGGGGAAGGGGTGGGTTTGGAAGCCTGAGCTGGGCCGCTCCTACGAGTGAGCGCTCTGTTTTTCAGAGCTGGGTTTAGCATCTGTCAGCAGCACTAAAGGAGCTTTGGAGAAAACCAGTACCCAATAGCGTACTGCAAAAGACCAAGCAGGAGGGGCTGGGGAGGGAGAGAAGAGGAAAGGTTGATTACAGGAAAGTGTGATACATATACAGGAGTAACCAAGTCAGAAAAAGTTCAGCTCCTCTGACGTCCAAGTAAAACAAGATGCATGCATTAATGAAAATACACCTTCCACGGGCTGCCGCACAAAAGTCGGATGTGTCAAGCCCCTGGTTCTGGCTACTACACCCAGGCATGAGCTGAAAAATGAGGCCGCCCTGAGGGGTCACCTCTGCAGCTGCAGCGGGTGAGAGTGGGGATAGAAATTTAGAGCGGTCACATTTGTTTGGATGCCTTTCATAGCAGCGCGGTAATATTCTGACAGCCCTCGCTGGTTAATCGTGTACACGGGCAAATGTCACGGAAGGCAGGTGTGAGATTTGCTGCTTGTGTACAGGCGGGCAGCCGGAGCTGGAAGTGAGCCACTGGGTCCTATCTGTCTTTTGGTTGAGGCAAAACCCATTCCTCATGTCTATTGCCTCCTCTTTTATCCAGTCTTGTTTTCAAAGCTCTGTGCAGCAGAGCTTCCAGCCTACTGCAAAGGAGACTATTCCCATCGCTCATAAATCTACTGTCAGGAAGCTGTTTCCAAGATTAAAGCTTAAACGTTTCCCCTTCTCTGGTTTCATCCCCATCTCCCATTCTTCCCAATCACCAGACCTCACTTTCCTCCCAGTACTGGGCATTTCCCAAGGATGCACATAGGGAATTCAGTGCCCTCAGGGAGACCTCTGTGGGGTGCTGTGGAAATGGGGTGCACTCCTCAAGTGGTTGTGAGCAGCATGGCCAAGCTTTGGGCAGACAGCTGCCTAATGGCATTTGGCAAAGTCTCTTTTGTCGTCGTTTCCCCCTCGGCTGCTTTACGAGCTGCTCAGAGCGCTGACTTAGCGTTTGGCCCACGGGTAGGAGTTGTTAAAGGTCATTGTTTGGGCAAGGCTGATGTGGTTTTGGGATGGGCTGTCAATCCTCTGGAAGGAGGTTGTTGGAGTTTAGGGTCTGTTGGGGGTGTTACGCTGCTGTGATAAGTGCTAGAGGGGGAGGAAGTGCAGTAATGAGCTGTGGTGGAGAGTCTGGGGCTTGTGACGTCTGCGTGGTGCATGGGCAGGGAATTCCAGGGGATAAGGGAAGGAAATGGGCAAGTGATGGGGAACAGTGGGAATCTCTTGGCTATGACACTCAACTCCCTCTTGGTAGAGCTTGGATGAGACCCCCAACCAAGGAGACCCCAAATCTTCTCATGAAACCAAAAATAGTGAGGGGCTGAGTGCTTGGCAGGAGGAGGCAGGATGTGGTGGGCACGGCTGTGCTCACTGTGTTCTCCCCAGGGCTGCTATGGGGCAGCTCCTTGGGTTGGGTGGGTGCAGAGCTCCTGTCCTCTGTGCAGGTCAGCTCACCCCAAAGGGCTCTGTGCTCTCCTATGGGGTCAGGGAGGTGAGGGTCGGTGCAGGAGTGGTGAGTGCCATCAGCCCTTTTGTTGGCCTCTTCTAATGCCCTCTATCACCAGATAATTATTTTTGTGTACATTTTAAGAACTCATTTTTTAATATTTTTACTTGAAAAAGCAACACTGAGATTTCCTCCTGACATTTAACTCAGTCAGTGAGTGACAAACCGAATAAACATTCCTGTTTCTCTGGGATAAATGCTCCAAGATCCTGCTGCGACTGAAATGTTTCATCATTTCCGAAGTGAAATGTTTCACTGGGGGGGGGGCGTGGGGGGTGGGAATTAAAAAACAAAACCTAAAAATGATGCATTTCAATGTTTTTCTAATTATTTCCCCCATTTTGGCTGAAACTATGAGTCCAATTTGGCCCCACTTCATGAATAGTTCTGGAAGCTTCCACATCTTCTATTTTGGTGACTTTTCCCGTCATTGATGAATAATAGCTCCATCTCTGCCCTGCTGAGTTCCCATTCACCCCTCTGTGCTCCTCTTTCCAGATTTGCAGCTGGGTTCTGCCCAGGGCTGTGTGGCCTCGCCGCTGCTTTCCTGTGCTGGATGCGTGCACCCACATGAGTGCTGGCTCTTCTGCATCTCAAGGAAGGAGGTTTATCCTCATCCACGCCCTTCTCAGCAGTGGAGGAAGTGCAGGATCTTTAGGAGGGCCGTAGGTCCTATGGGACAACCTGAGCTCATCCACATGGAGCTCCTCCTGGTGCAGTGTGTCTGCCCGATCTCAGGTGAGCAATGTCTTCTCCTCCAAACCTATGAGCAACTTTTCCCCCACACCACGAGCCGGGGAACCTGCAGGCAGACCGAGGTCTTGGGTACAGCCTGTTTGTCCCCACGCCTGTTTTGTACAAGTCAGAGGGGAACAACACGTGTTGATGTTTAGGGTCGCAGATGGCTTTGTTTAGTTTAATCACAATAGCGTGGCCTGTGACTGCTCCCAGCAGTGGGTACTGAAGCACTCTGCACGAGCTCTACTCGTTTATCAGGGTGTTCCTGAGCTTCCACCCTGCTTCAACCCCTGGCAGGGTCCCTGGGAAGTGCCCTGCTTGGGGGCTGATGTTGCTCTGAGGACATCAGTGAGGAAGCACAGCCCCCTCTGCTCATGCACTGCCAGCCTAGGAGGGGCTGAGCATCTCAGTGCTGGCTTTACCCAAAGCCCCTCCCAGCCTTTTTGGCTCTCTGCATATTCAATGTGGGTTTTTTCTTCCTCCTCCTGAACAGGAGATGGCACCCCTTTGTAGTATGGATCTGTTCTATATCTGTGCCCTTCTAGACTTTGTGTTGCCTCAGAGTGATCTGTGCTATTGCAGTGACTGCAGCCATCCTGTACCATCTGCCTCCCTGCAGCTCAGTGCAGGGCATGCCCTTGGCCAGTGTCGGTGTAATTTAAAGGCTGCCTCAGCCCTACTGCAAAAAAGGACCTATGGTCTATGCAGGTGCGTGGGGAGAGAAGCAAGGAGCAGGCTGCTTTCTCTGCAGAAAGCTTTGTTTCCTTTGGGATGGAAGGATGTCCCCCTTCCTTCCCACAGTGCAAGGGAACAGTTTGGGTTCAGCAGCCCTAATGAATCTCGTATGGGAGCTCTAGGGTGCTTACCAGATCAAACCACCCCTCCTGGCTCTCTGCTGCAGCTCGAGCAGCTGCTGGCAGCAGCACTCACACAGTTGAAGGGTGAAGGAGCAGCAGCACTGAGAGCAGCCGCCAGCTTCTTCCACGTCGACCTTGGCGAGTCACAGGATGTGACAAGTCCAGCAGAAAGCAAATGGGCTTTGGCTGCGCTCTCAGAGCTGGAACGTGAGCAGAGCTACCAGAACTTGCTGTACTGGTGGGGAGCAGGGAGGCTGCGGGGTGTGCAGTGAGCCCTGACATCCCCTTCCCTCCCTGGCAGGCTGCCTGCTCCATGGCTTCCCTGCCACCCCCCACCCCTCCCGCGGGGATGAGCCATGTGCTGTCTGTGCTGGCTCAGTGCGTGTGCTCCCCCTGTCCCATCAGCAGTTAAATCCCTTGGCTGCTCCCAGCAGCATTTGGCAGATGGGAGTTATGTCACAAGTACTGAGTTCCTGTGGGGTCCCTGAAGGTGGGCAATTGGCATGGGACCCGGATTTGCCCCTCTCCAAGGTGTCTTCCCCATCAGTGGGCTCTCATTTGCAGTGTGACTGCAGTGCTCACATCCAGGGAGCAAGTGTGGGGTGAGATGGGCACTACAAAGCACTGAAGGAGTGGAGGGTTTGGACCTCATCAGTCCATAAGGACTTCTCCCCATGCAGCCCATGCTCAGCAGAGCAGCAGAGGACAGGTTCCATGTCCAAGCTTGCAAGCAGCTTAGGAAAGCACTAAGAATATAACCTTGCTTTAAGTAAATCCCTGAAAGCCACCCTAAAGGGAGTCAGGGACAGGCAGGTGGAGCCTGCTCATGCATTTGTGACCTACAAGGCAGACTGCTAACACAGACACTTAATGTCAGCAGCAAAACAGCTGTCCCAAAGAGGCAACCTGTTTCAAGAACAGGTGAAGATTTTCCCACAGCTTTAGTTTAAGGAATGGGGGAGAATGGTTAAAGGTAGGATTGTGGTTCCCCTGTGTGGGATTGCAAATCTCAACACCCTGTGCCTGCCTCTTTCCCCCAGCTGCAGTGCTGTGCCCCAGTGATGCTCATCTGGAACCCACCTTGGGGTATGGGGCTGGAAATGCCTTTCCTGCCTGGGTTTGGGGCACGGGGGTGGGGGCTGTGTGCTCCTGGTGCTGCAGGCAGCATCTTTATCTCACCCCTGCAGCTTTGTTGCTGTGAAGGATGGGATGAGGGTGGATTAAGATGCCACATGGGCAGATAAGTGCTGCTGGACGGTGCTTAGCAGGAGCAGTTGCACCTGTGAGGAGGAGCACTGTCCTTGCTTGCCCTCAGGGTCCTGCTCCCGGATGACCTGGTGTGGGAGAGCTGAAGCAGAAGGAGATTTTCCTGATTGTGATCTGGGCAAGGCGTTCATTGCACCTCCTCATCTGATCTGGTTGAACATCACTTTCCTTCCATGCGTTTTTCCCACGAGCTGCCTCACCACCTCTTGCTGTTTTTCTGTCCTGATGCAGCCGTTGGTGTGATTGCGGGGAACCAACGTGGCAGATCCTATTTGTGCTATCCCCCCTTTCCCTGGGCAGGAGCATTTTCTTCGCAGGTGTTTTCTAGAGCATGCTGTGGTCTGAGCTGAGCTGCCAGTGATATAGAACTGAGACAGCCTGAGTGTGAAATAATCCTGTCCTGTTGTGCTGTGTCTCCTTTCTCTGCTGTAGTATAAAGCCCTAATTCCTCCTGCCAGGTAATCTCCAAGCTGTTCAGATGGATATAGGTACAAAAGAGCTTAGAGAAGTTGTTTGGTTGCAGCTTGGATACTGCACAGGAGTTGAGAGGTTTGGGTTTTATTCGAAGCTACTCTTTCTTCCACCGTTTCATAAACACACGTGAAGAGTAAAATGCTTGAGCAAGAACCTGGCCTGCTGAATGTCATCCTGGGTTTTCCCTCCTCTTTGCTGCAGCCTCTCTGTCCCTTTGCCCGTGCATTTACTTAATTCATCGCTGCTCTGAAGTCTGAATTACCTCTAACAATGTTTCATCCCATTGCAGCTGAATTCTTCTGCACAGCACTTTATTGTGCCTGCATGGGGATGAGTAATAGCCCCCAGTCACCAGCCATCCAGCATAATTAGTTGCATTTCCTAATGAATCCTTGGACTGCCTAGGTGGGAGTTGGGAGGAAGACAGAGTGAAACCCACTGCAGTTGTGATGGAGTCAGTGCTCTGTGTGCCAATGCTGAGGTCCTGCTCAGGGAGTGGGGCTCCTGCCTCTGCCTCCCATGATTAGAGGCATCGTGGGCAGATCTTATCGTGTTTGTTTTTCCCTGGAGTGGCTGTGGTTTATTTTTCCCTGAGAAAGGATTTGGTTTTTAGAAGAAATCAATTAAAATCTGAAGCTGTTCCAGAGAGGGTGTTGGTTGGATGAGTGTATTTTAATAGTTTTTGTTGGGTTTGACGTTGTTGACACATCCATTAGGCCACGTACCAAGGAAAATGGGGAGGGGAAGGGTTAGACTAAAGCAACTTCATCTCTTGAAACACCCATTAATCTCCATTTATACAAGGACTTTTCTTCCAAAGGTTGCAATTAAAACATGTTCCAGCTGACCTGGTGCGTTGCCCCACTTGCTCTCTTGATTTAGTGCTTTAACAAAATGCCCCAAATTTGGCTTTTCCTGTGATTTGGGGCTCCATGAGTAGGTTTATTTTCTTAATTAGAGATCGTGGGATGTCTTGCAGGGTAGGAATGGTATCCCTGCACCTCTGGATGTGTGGTGGCTCAGTGCTGTGCAGCTCTGTGGAGCAGCACTGTGTGGGCTCTGCAGGATTTACCCTTCTGCAGTGAAGTTCTTGGCACAGAAGCCAAAGGAAGATGCTTGCTGCTGGGGTAGTGCTGCAGCTGCTCAATGGGGGCACTCTGCTTGCCCAAACTCTGCAAATCAGTTGAGTTTGGACCAAGTGCATTTGGAACCCAGGAGTCCTGGTCCTCCAGGTATTGTTGTGTATTTTTTTTTTTTCCTCAGGACACATTTTGAGTGAGGCTGACTCTCCTCCCTGGCTTTGCTGCCTTAGGACTCTGACTGGCAAGTGTAATTAACGTGGGCCAGGGTTTGTAATTCTTGGCACAGAAACAGCATTAATGGATTTGTTCGGTTCCCTTTTATCAGCCTTCCCAGCCTGCCTCTTATCTCAGCACTTTGGGGAGGGCTGAGATGGGATTAGGAGAACGTGAAGGCCTGATAAATGGAGATAGGAACCTAAGAGCTGGGGCAGATCGATGCAGGTCCACCATGAAGCTGCAGAAAGCTGCGGGGCTGACCAATCGAGGGGACCAAGAATGTCACAGGAGCTTGGAGACCCTGTAGGGATGTGTCACAGCACTCAAAAACCTGTTGGGATGAGTGAGAGTGGAGCTCGTGTTGAGGCACCCAGCCCTTGGCTTCCTGCAAATTGATGCTGCGTTTCTGTTTGCCTGAGTTGGCAGTTTGTGGCCGTGCTGATTTAACACTGTGGTTGGGTGGAACTTGCCCAAGCTTTGCAGCACTGCAAAGAGCTGCTGGTGTCTAAAGGTGCTGCTTCTGTTCTCTGTGCTCCTCTGCCCCACCAGAAGTGGGACAGCAACCCCTGAGCTGGGGTGTGGAGCTATGGGAAAGGCTGGTAGTGGGCCACATCTCCCAGTTGGAGTGGGATGCAGAGCTTGGGAACCTCTCCAAACCATCCTGGGAATGCCAAGGGTGGGGAAAACAAGTGTTGTGGGAGGTTTCTCCACAGCTGGAGCAACACCTGGGAGTGACCTTCACCTTCATGCCTCTGCATGCATCCTCCATTCTTATCCTTGTGGACCCCATCTTCCCTCACAGCAGCTCTTCCACTTCTGCTTGGAGGTACTGGGACCCCTCTTTTTTTTCCTCTTTCAGCCTTCTGTTCCCCAAGCATACCTCCCCAGGAGCAGAACTGCTTTCTCTCTCCACCTTGCACTGCCTGTAGCTCTCTGTTCAGCCTCTTTCTCCCTTCCCCCACTTCCCTCCTTTAATTTGCCTTTGCTTATTTGGAATACAAAGCCCTTCCATCACTGTGTTTATTCTGCAAAGCCCATTGCTTAATTATCCTCCTTATCTCCCTGCTTGAACACCGGGCTCCTTGTGCCCTTTCCCTTCTTCCTGAGCACCCAGGATGTGTGGCAGCCCCCAGTTCCCCACCCCTCTTGCCAACTGCTTCTCTGCCTCATCCCATGTAAACTGCTTTTTTTGCAGCTGGCAGATGTCTTTGCATCTCTCTATCCATCCTTTCTTCCCCAGTGTGCCCAGAATTCACCCAGCATGAGTTGGGTAAAGGATGTGGGCATCCCCCACTCTGTGCATGTCTATGATAAGTGTGCTGGGGGTGGAGGGGAACTGGGACCAGCAGTGAGCAGCGATGTGGGATGTGGGCTGCAGACCCCTAAGATGTGAGGTCAGGCTTGTCCTAAACCCATTGGGATGGCAGCCAGCCTGAAATAGCCTCCTTGTCAGAGTTCCCACCAGACCCAGAGCTCCTTATCTCCCCACTGCTGCAGGATGAGCTGCAGATGGAGCAATGTCCCTTTGGTCACCACAGTGTCCTGTGACCTCATCCCATGACTGTCCCTTGTAAACAGGGCTTGTTAGGTGAGGGAATAAATGTGCCTAGTGTTGTGGGGCAGGGGAGGATGTCTGGCTTCAGAGCTGCTTTCAGCAGTGCAGAAGTGAAGGGGGTGGCTCACAGATATCCACTTATTTTTAAGATGCTCACAGGTAAGGTCTTTGAGGTGGTCCTATGCAGCACTTCTGTCTATAAGTTAGAGAGAGGTGAATCCAATGGATGGACAGTTTGTTGGATGAGGAATGGGATGCATGGCCTTTAGCTGGGGTTGGATGAATTGACTGTTGAGATCCACCCCAACATAAGCAAGGCCATAATTCCTACTGGGAAGTGACCCAAGATGCCACTGTGCCCATTGGGAAACCAGGCTGTCCCACTGCCCCTCTATGTGCCCCTGCACTGCCTGCAGTGATCACACCATGACCTCATGGTGCTTCCAGCCGTGCTCTCCTGGCCCCACAGGATATCCTGCCGGCCTTAACAGGACCCCTGGGGGCAATTAGTTCCCTGCTTTATGACATGCCTGGCTTTTCTCAGCAAGAGCACAAGTTTTGCAGCCGCATCCTGCCTGTAGGGAGGCAATGGGGCAGGAGGAGACATCAGTCTTGCAGCACCTGTCCTACACTGCAGTCTTTGCAGGCACAACTTCCCACCCACAGCATCCCAAAGTTTCCTGGAGGAAGAGATTACAGAAGAGGATTAGATGTAAATCTCCACTGCTGCAGTAAATCATTGTTTTCGCTGCTGCCAGCTCTGCCAAAAGGAGAGCAGTGCTCCCCGAGGAGCGTGGCAGCACTGCTGACCCCAATTATTTCAGCACGATAAATCACTGCCTCTCCCTGCTCTGCCGTAAAGTGCTGCTGGTGTTAAACACCAGGCAGGTGAGGGAGGAAAGAGCCAGCATCCTTTTTCACTGCTGCTTAGTGGTAGGGCTTCTGGGGGGAGGATTCTGGGGTTCTTGCTATGACCCCAAGCAACCTACTGTAGGAAATGTGCTTTGGGGGGGCTGGGATGGGTGAGCCCTGGATCCGCATCAGTTCTGACTGCTGTGGTTGATGTAGAAACTTCACTGAGAGTGGGATTGATCTGGGAATGGAAGCTTTGAGATTGGCACTGCACACTGGCAGGGATCAGCTGCAGGGAGCTCTCCATGGGTGATTTGGGACTGAATGGCTGTGGTATTTATTTTACAGATGGGGAAATTGAGTCACAGAAGCACTGTCCCTCCCTGCAAGGGCATCCTATGGGTCCCTGCTCTAGCATCTGGGGGTTTACACTGTAGGTGCTGAGTTCACAGCAGAGGTGAATCCATCCTCAATGGGAGAACCAAGAGGAGAAGTAATGCTGCACTGCCACTCAGCAGTGATTTTTGGGTGGATGATGCTTGTCATTCTGTACAGCAGCTGATAATAGACTGATGCTTGTACAGTCCTGCAGAAAACATTCTAAGAAATGCAATGGAGATCTTGCATGGAGGAGCAGGCACTCGAGCAGCTCTGCTGGGAATGCCAAGAGGCTTTCTTGCCTTCTGTGGTTCACACAATCAGCTAATAGCTTTGCTGACGGATATTTATCAGCCTGAGCACGCTTTCCCTGGGCTTGGAAAAATAGAAACCTACTCCTGGCCCCAATAAAACTCAGCCTGATTCCACTGCATATCAGTCCTCCTCCTGGAATCGTTAGGAGCAAAATGGCCAAAGCAGAATGCCAAGGCACTCAAGGACATTGGGGTGTTCATTCCAGTGCTAAGGGGAAGGAAGATGGGTGGACCCTCCCAGCAAGCACTGTGCTCAGCCCTTTCCAGTTCCCAGCTCTGAGAAGGGAAATTTTGCAGCAAGGGCAGTGATTTTTTTTTTTTTGGTACATCTTTGGAGCACGATGAGTTTGTAAAAGCTCTCTGTGTATATGAACGTGTGTATATACACATATATATTTATATACTCTCTATATATTTGCATGTGTGTATAGACTAGAAGGGAATGAGCCCCTATTCTCTTGCTCGCGGCTGGGATCTGCACATTCTCTTTGGAGTATTTCATGGCATATATTAGCTGTGGATTATGTTTGAAACCAAAAGTTTTCATTGTTGGTGAGCTGCTGGGGGGCTTTGGCCACTGTCTCACTCAGGAAATAAAAATGACCTCATTGATGAGAACTGCAGGGTGAAGGAAAGCAGCTCTGGTGCTGCTGGGTAGCAGGATGCACGGGGGGATGTGCTGATGCTGATGGAGAGGAGGTGCAGCTGGGTTGGCTGGAAAGGCCAATGAGAAAGGATTCCTATTGGGAATTTCCTAAATGTTGGGATGTCCAGAAGGAATCCAAAGCATCGTGGAACTGATGGAGGGTGAGAGCTGTGGCTCTGACCAGCTCACTGGTGTTTTGTTTGAGCAGTGGGTTGGGTCTGACTATTGCAGCATCTTGTCTGCTTCCACCCTCTGCTCCCCCACGCTCTTCCTCATTGCCTGAAGTGTAGCATGCTCCATTTGTTCCTGTCCAGGCATGAGCCTTCGGGATGCAAGAAGATGTGAGGAAAGATTTATCCCTCTGAGCTGGCTTTCTAGCCCTGCTGCTGCTGCCAGGGAAACGGTGTCAATCAGAGAATCTGCCCCAAAAGGAGCTCCAGCACAGCTGAGCTGAGGTCTGGGTGCTGCAGGGACTACTGATGTGGTGAATGGATGGCTGAGGGGCAAACTCCAGATATGGCCTTGGCAGAACCAGAACCTGAGGATGGTCATTGGCACTGGAGGGCTCCGTTGGGTTGAAGCCTAAGTGGATGAGAGCAGAGGGCTGATGTGACAATGAGGGACAGCGTACAATCCCAGCTGTAGATGTGGCTTTAGGGTGTCCCAGTGAGAGTAGTAACCCCCAGTGCCTGAGCTGCTTGGATCTCCTTTCCTCAGAGCTCAGCAGCGGTTTCTGCTTTGGTTCCTATTAGCAAAGCTCTGCGGTTACGTGCGCTCATGCAGCGCAGTGAGGGGTGGAGACTTCAAAGCCAAGATAAATAGTCGTGGGGTCTGGCTGGGGCTCTAGGAAAACAGAGCGGGCAGGGAGCAATTTGCTTAATGAGCTCTCTGCTGCCTGTGAGCAGGGCTCGGCCGTGGCTCTGCAGTGCCAGGGCTTGCCCTATTGCCACCCCCATCCCACTCCTGCCTGGTAGCATTGGTTAATGTTAACTGATGCTTCCCTTTGCCTCAGGGCACTGCAGGGGCAGTGCTCAGGATCCCCATGCCTGTGTGAGGCTGTGCTGGTTGGCACAGGTCTGAGCTCCGTCCTTCCTCGCACCTGGAGCCACTAAGAGCCAAGAAAGCCAATAATCTGATATCACCTTGAGAGGCTGCACTGAGGTGCTGAGCTCTCTTGATCCTCTCCTTTTGGCTGAGGAGGGAGAATGACAGGGCAATCCTAGAGCAGCAGGCAGTGCTGAGCATCTAAATGAGCCTGTCCACTAACGGGCTGTTATTTACCCATCCTCCTTCCTTTAGCAGATGCCTCCTGCAGGGATGCCAGAGGTGGAATTGCTCTGTGCAGGTGGTGAGACTGGAGAATTTTGAGGATCTTCTGCACCAGCAGCAGCTCCTGAGCATGCCAGGACCAACTCCTTCACCCCAATTCCTTGGGAAGGGGCCGGCCTGGGCGGGTAAGCTGCAGCTGCAGGCATCCAACTGCAGCAGGAACCTCCAGCTGGGAAAAGACAAACTTGTGCTGAATTGTTCAGGTCCTGTTCCCTGGCTGGGGTGAGCAAGCAGGTGTCTGCTCGCTTTAATCCCCGTCTGCATAGAGCGAGGATGTTACCATTCATTGTCCAAACAGGGTTTTTATGAAAGGAAGGAAAGAAAAAGACAAGATAAACCAAACCCTAATAGGGAATCCTTTGAGAAAGTCAAGTGCGCATGCAGGAGCTGCGGTGTGAGCACATCTTGTCCCACGCAGCTCCCCAAGCACTGCCCCCAGTGCTGTGTGGGCTGCTGGGCCCTACTGGGGTCCCTACTGGGCTTGAAGGGATCCCCCAGCACTATCCCATCCCAGTAGCTCCGTGGTGCCCAACAGGAGGGACCAAGAGCAGAAGGAAAAATTCCCAAGAGCTCTAGTGACCCGAATTCCTGTTGCATTTCCCCTTGGTTGGCTCTGCATCTCCTTTGGGGAGCACCGAGGCCCCGCAGAGCCACCTCTGCTCCGGACCCACCCGTGCACGGTAGCTGTGGAGAAGTGATCTGGAGATTAAGTTTCCAGGAATTGGCAGAGCCCGGCTCGGTGCTGAGCCACCAATTAAAAATAAACACACAATTAGGGGCGGGCTGCACTCGGTCACAGCTGATTTTTATCGACCCCGGCCGGGCGCTGGGCTGGAGCCGCTCTTGGGGGGTTCCTGACCCCGGGAGGATTTGGGAAGCAGAAAGTTCTAGTCGGGGCCGCTGTGAAATTCTGGCTGCTCCCGGATTTTCCCATCGGATATACAGCTCATCCATATCTGCTGGTGGAGGTTGTAGGGCTGAAGGACTCACTGTGCAGTGCCTGCCTTCTCCCCCAGCTCCCATTTTCCATCCCAGTGAAGAGTGTGCTGGGATGGAGGGAGGAGCAGAAGGACACCCACCCTGTGCCACGCTATGGGATGCTGCCCCAGTATTCACCATTTGGTTGAGTTTTCCCATTCCAGCAGACCAACTTTGAAGGAGAATGGCTCAATTCACGCTTTGGGCACAGAGATACCATCAGAGCCAGCACCAGGGGAGCAGGGCCCCATCCCAGTGCCATGTGCTGGGCACAGCACGGTTATCAGAGCAGGGTGGCTCCTCACTAAGATGGAAATTTCTCCCCCAGCCAACGGCAGTGGTCTTGGCGCGCATCCCCACTCCCTGCTGCGGAGCCTCGCCACCTTCCCGGGTTCACTTTGTTCACAAAGAGCCTCAGATAAGCTTCTTGGCAGGGTGCTGTGTTCTGCTGCCGCATTAGCTCGGCTCAAGACGTTGTTGTTCTTTTTTTATATTATTTTTTTTTAATATTAACCTCTTGTAGCCCTGAGCAGATGTGGCTCAGAGAGAGCGCGGTGCCACCGCAGAGCGAGGGAACGTCAGCTTCAGTGATGGCAGTGATGGTGGCAGTGATTCCCTTGGGCAGAAACCCAACTTCGTGGGGATGGGGTAGGAGATGGGGATGGGAATGGGGATGGGGGGGGGGATGGGGATTGGGGCAGGACTTGGGATGGAGGTGGGGATGGGGATTTGGGTGGAGATGGGGATTGGGACCGAACTTGGGATGGGGATGTGATGGAGCTGAGGACGGGGATTGGGATAGAGATTGGGATGGAGATGGAAATGTGATGGGGATGGAAATGAGGATGAGGATTGGAATGGAGATGGTGCTCCTGCCCATGGTCTCCTTACTTCAGTGCAGTGTGGCATGGGGAGGACATCGTGCCAGTGAAACCCAATGGACAAGAGAACCCCCTACCTGATTGGAGCAGGCTTTGGGATTATTGTGCCTTGAATGCAGCTCATGAAACCCCTCCTGGGATGCTGTGGTCCCCAGGCAGCATATGGCCCTGCGGTATGCCCTGATTCCCTGGGGAGGGCAGGCTGGCATCCACCATGCCCTGTCACGCAGCCTCATTTATCTTCGTTAGCTGCGCTGTTTACGCAAGCAGGAATTGGCCAGAGGCGCCCGGCTCTGCTGCGTGCCAAGGGAGGAAGCAGGCAGCAGCTCTCGTGGCTGGCACCCAATGGCCAAAAGCTCCAAGTGGAGAACAAAAGGGCAGGATGCAGCCCAGTGATCAGAGCTGTACTCACACCACTTGGGGATGGGGGCTCCTCCAGGGGTGGGCACCCCACAGTGGGTTCTGCACTCAGGCAGGCGGAGTGCCCCCAAAAAGAGATTTCCAAAGCATTTCACGGGGTTGCATTGCAAGAAAAACACCGTTTTCCTGCTCCAACAAACACCATTCCATGTCAGATTGCCCGCGGGGAAACCACTTGTTGCAAGCCCCAAAGAAAGCAATGAGAAGAAGAACAGTGTCACCTCTGCACTCCCCCTGAGCTCCGTGCTCAGGTTGCTGCCCTGGGGCTGCTGAACCCCTGCAGCATTCCCGGTGCCAACCACGCCAGCACAGAGCCCCTTTGTGCTGCCATGCCCCGCTCTGCTGGCTGCAAAACAAGGGATGGGCAGGAGGAACACGGTGACACTGCGGTGTCACTTGGGGACAGGGACTTTTCTCACACCTCCTTTCAAGGTGAGGGGAAACAAAAGGACCCCAAATATTTAAGAGCAGGAAGGCAGATCTGTAAACTGTCTACAAACGCATCTTCCGGAGGCGAGGTTGGGGCTGGCTGCACGCCTGCCTTGTGAGCAGAGCCGTGCTGCTGCAGCAATGGGGCCGAGCGTGCCGTGGGATGAGGTTGGTGTGGGTCAGGAGGAAATCCCCCTGACTCGTGAACCCTGCCTGGTTTTGCCTTAGAAATATAAGAGCATCGAAGTCGCAGAGGAGAAGCATCTGCCTGATGGCACATGGGGCACTGAAATGCCTCTGTACCCGAGCAGTATGGACACATGTCCAAGCTTATATGGCCACATCCTGCTCCCCAGCCCTGCTCTGCCCCAGCCCCTTTGCAACTACTGCACTCCCTTCAGACTGACCTTGCAGCAGCACTGAGCTCGGTTGTTTTGTTTCCTGACACAAAATCAATGACAGCAGAACCTCGGCAGCACTCTCCCTGCACGGGTGCATCTGTATGGGCACCTCGGCCCCACACACGCACCAGGAATGAGGTGTAACATCTCAGCAATGTAAACAGCTCAGGAAATAGTGTCCATCCCCAGCTGAGCTCCACCAGCAGCGATTCAGAGCAGCTCTTTGCTGGGCTCAAGGTCACCAGAGCGCTGCTGGGAGCAGCAGAGCAATCCCTTCCTTCCCAATCCTATTTACATCCCCCCAGAGCCCTGGGGAAAAGTAATACCTTCCCCCCCTGCAGTGGTGTTTGCTGCAGGACAAGGCAGTAGTGGGGACTGGGAGGCATGAGCTGCCTCATTGGGTTCCATGCAGGAGGGGATGGTTTGGGGATGGGGATGGGGGTGGTGGTGGTGGTGGAGATGGGATGACAGTGGGGATGGGAATGAGGTCAGCACTGCTGCCCGGGGCCTCCAACACAGAGGTGGCTTTGGGAGGACTATGGTCCTCCAGGTGGCGCGTGCGATTTGCAATTGGAGGTGGGGAAACACTTCACAGATGTAGGAACAATGGCAGTCATGCAGCCTCTTCTCATCTCTCCCCAGAGCTGGAGCTGCTCCCTTTGGGTTTCCTGCACCAACATGTCCCTGCTTCCAGAGGTCTGCCAAAACCCAGGGATTACTGCTTTATCTGCAGAGGTGAGGGCAGCAGTTGGAGGGGACAATGTGCAGCAGCAGTCCAAATCCTCCTCACAGAGCTGCATTTCAACAGCAGTTCTCCCAAAGCACCTGATTTGAAAGACTGCATTTTTTAGCTCTAGCTTCACTCATTGAGCTTTGGGAGAGGCTCATAGAAAAAAAAAAAAAAAAGAAGAAAAAAAGACCTAACAAAAGTCAGAGAACTGCTTCGCCAAACGAAAATGCTTCCACTTTTATTATTATTATTATTATTTCCAAGCCAGCCTTGAAAGCACAGGAAGAAAATGTAAATATTTTCATCCGCAGGTTTTGGGGCTGAGGAGGATTTTTCCCCTCACAGCTGCACTCAACACGAAGTGCTGTGCTCCATTTCCCAGCTCAGCCCCACGCTCCCCCCGCAGCCTTTCTCCCAGAGTACAGTGGCCAACCCAGGAGGGGTGGGGGGCCCCGTTCCCCTGTTTCACCCCATTTCCCATCCCCTCTTTGCATCCCTTCTGGTGCAGAAGCTCTGGATCAGTGTGGTCAGGCTCCCACGGGTCGGTTTGTCTTGGCACGTGGCTGGGAGAGCAGGGGGGGGACCCAGTGCTGAGCAAAGTGATTCTTCTGTAAACCAGTGCTGATTATAATTACACCGCCCTAATTACTGCTCAGCAAATAAACACCGAAGGGCAGCAGCATCCTGAGGGCACGCGGAGCTCCTGCAGTACCCCATCAGTGATGGAGTGTGTTGCTCAGGGGCTGTCAGTGGGAGGGATGAAGCTGAAGCAAATGCTTAATTCCAGGTGCACCAGAATGGTTTTCCCCTCTTAAAGATCTCAATGGGGCTTTTGAGGCTCACAGAAAGCTGGGGTTGAGCCCAGGGATGGGGAATTGGGGCCAAAGATAGGGACACATGAATGTCCCCTCCCCGGAAGTATTCAAGGGCAGACTGGATGGGACTTTGATCAGCGTGCTGTAGAGGGAGGCGTCCCCGCTATAGCAGGGGGGTTGGAACTGCATGATCTTTAAACATCCCTTCCAACCCAAACCATTCTATGACATGGGAGCACAGATGGAGATGAGGGATCAGGGATGGAAACATGGGAACAAGAATGAGGATGTGGAAACAAGGATGGGGATACGGGACCAAGGATGGGGATGTGGGAACAAGGGTGGGGATGTGGGAACAAGGGTGGGGATGTGGGAACAAGGATGAGGATATGGGATCAGGGATGGGGATGTAGGACCAGGGATGGGAATGTGGGACCAGGGATGGGGATGTGGGAACAAGGATGAGGATATGGGAGCAGGGATGGGGACATGAGACCAGGTAAGGCTGTGGGGCACTGAACAGAGACAGGGTCCTCATGGCTGTGGAGCAGTGGCAGCACCTGAGGATGNAAGGATGAGGATATGGGACCAGGGATGGGGATGTGGGACCAGGGATGGGAATGTGGGACCAGGGATGGGGATGTGGGAACAAGGATGAGGATATGGGAGCAGGGATGGGGACATGAGACCAGGTAAGGCTGTGGGGCACTGAACAGAGACAGGGTCCTCATGGCTGTGGAGCAGTGGCAGCACCTGAGGATGCTTCAGTCCTATCCTCTCCCACCCAGCTCACGGGGACTGGGTCCTGTTCCTCTTGTCTCATGCCAACAGAGCTGGGGACACAGCGGGCTGTCCCACGCCACCGCCCGACGCGCTGAGCCACCGCTCTGCCTCCATTCACCGCCCTCCTTCCAACCTTGGACCGAGTGCCCAGACGCGGCCGTCTGTGCTGGAAAATATTTCTTCCTGCCGGACCGCTGTGAATGCGCCGCATCGTAATTACAAGCTGGTGAGTTGTAGGTGCTCGAATTAGCGCTGGCGTTGGCAGCCCGGCGTGTGGGTCTCTGCTTTGTCTCATGCAGCTTTCGCTAATCAAATCAGACCGGCGGCGCTTGCGAGCGGCGTGCCGCTTCCCAGAGCTGTGTCGGGGCTCGGACTCTCTGCTCTACCCTCTGCAAAGTGCCCTCGTCCTATGGGGGTCTGCAGGAGGGGTCAACCCTTCAGCCCAGAGTGATGGGGAAGGGACACTCAGCTCACTGCTGTGTTCCCATCCCTGTCCCTTGTCCCAGGGTCCCAATGGGAGCGGGGTGAGCATCGCTCACAACAGCACCCGGTGGTCCCATCCTTCCAGGGGCACAATTTGAGGACTTTTCTTTAATTGCTCTATGACTGAGTGACTTTTAATTCCCCTCTCATCAAAAGTAATCCCATTTGCTCCATCCTGCTTCCCTTCTTCTCCTTTCTTTTTTTTTTTTCTTTCCTTCCACCCTCCTGGAAATTAAATTAACATTCCATCTAATTACCCAGCCACTTCTCTAATTGCCGAGGGGGACTGTGGTTGTTGTGCTCATTTAATTAATTGAGACCTTCAGTGTTTAACGAAGAGGAGGATTTATTGGCTGTGGAGTGGGTACGGAGGGCGAGCACCACGCATCTCGATGGCAGCCCAGAGGGCTGAGGCAGGCTGGTTTGGCATGCATTTTATTTTTCATTTCTTTCCTTTTTAATTAATTTCTCTTTTCCCTCTGTGTGCTTTGCACAGACGAGCAGAGCCCGGCACGCTCCCCTTGCTGGGCTCATCCTTTCCCAACAGAGAAACACGTTTTTCAGACACATTCAGTCACCCCAGGGATGCAGTGGAGATCAGTATCACGTTCCCATCTCCCCCTATCTGGGGGCTGCTCCAAACCCCACTGCTGCTCCCCATGTCCTGGCAGGGACATGGCTCATCTCATCTCACAGATGCTTGAGATCCTTTGGGCAAAGCATGCAGTGCAAAGCTCTGCTCCGAGCTGCCATTTTCATATGGCACCTAAAACAACACCCAACCAAGCAGACAACAGAGCTGGCGAATTGCTTTGGGTGATCTGTTTGCAGAGTTGCTGCAGTCCTCAGCCTGAGCTCCCCAAATTCCCTGTGGTGCTTCAGCATGAGCCCAGGGGTGCTGCGTTCATGGGAAATTGGGGTCTGGCAGCACTTCCCTGCTCAGCAAAAATATGGCTTCATTGCCCCCAGTGCAAAGCAACAGCCGGGTGGTTTGATTCCTCTGCAAGGAGAGGAGGACCCAGCAGCACTACCAGCACTTCTGGCAGCTGGATCCCTCCTCTGTGGGTTTGTCTGGGCCATGGGGCAGTGCTGTCTGAGTGGGATGTGGGCTGGTCCGGCGTGGGAACAGGACCCAAAGGACCTGTGGTTAGGGTCAGGCCCTGTGCTGCTCTGTGCTGTGTTTCCTGTGGGGCTGCCCTCCTTGGAGGACTCTCCCCAAGGTTATGTTGTGTTATATGGTACTGAGGGCACTCACTGTATCTCCCACCTTCCTCACAATGGTTCCAGAACATTATCCCAATGGTTCCTCCAGCACCGATCCCATTGCAGACCCAGCTCTGCTTCATGGTGATCCAGCAGCAGCCCCAAACCCACAGAATCACACAATGTTTTAGGTTGGAGGAGACCTCAAAGATCATCTGATTCCAACCCCGTGCTGTGGGCAGGCTTGATCAAACCCCATTGCAAACCCATGGTTGCAAAGGGGCTGAGTTGGGCAGCGGTATCATGCAGGGCCATCCTGTTGGGACACTGCATCCCCACAACCAGAGCATCACTCCTCAGGCATCACCCATCCTTGGTCCCCATCCAGAGACCCCTAATGAATAAATCACCCTTCCCTGGCAGAAACAAAGGGCAGATTTGAGTGCAGGGCTGAAATGTGGTTTATAATGCACCAGGGAATATCTGCTCCATGACCTTCATGCCCAAGAAATTGTGAAGGAGCCCTTTGGAGGCGACCACACTGCAGGCAGGTGCCCTATGGGCACAGCCCCGCTCCGGGGACCCCATCCCTCGCAGCTCCATCTGGCAACGATCCGACCCTGAGAAGGGGATGGATGGGGAGGAAGGCAGAGCCTTCCCACTGCACAGCGTGCGCTCAGAGCTCGGCCCACGCGGGAGGAAAAGGGGCTCATAAAAATATGATTAGATTTATTCTGCCTCATTTCAACCCAGAGCGTGCTCATAATTCACCATTACCAGCAGGGGTTCGCCAGGCAGAGACCCCACTGATCGACGCTTCGCCGACTGCTTTCCATGAGGAATTTCTTGGCGGGTTCCCAACTTTGTGTCAGACCCTTCTGGGCTGTGTTTCGGGGTCGACTTCGGATGTGTGACTGAGTCGGGAGGGGCTGTGAGAGCTGCAGACCTGTGCTTGACGGCCCACGGAGGAGCGATGCACGTGGATCTGAGAAAGCTGCCTTCTGGCTGCGTTTTTGCATGAACAAAATAATAACCATTGCCTTTTTTTTTTATAGTTTGGTTTTGAAGGAAAATAGCTTTCCAAGATGTGCACCCAACAACAAGCGGGGTTAAGCCGAAGTGTCCCTCTTGCCCCCACTCCAAGACCCATCCCCAAGCGTTGACCCTTCCCATTGACCCAAGCCCTTCCCTCCCATTGGACGCAGCGGAGCCGGAACAAACCCTCAGCCCAGCTCCGCTTCAGCCTCTGCTGTGAAAAATTTAAAGCCTGTTTTATGGCAGGCAGGTCTGGCCTGAGTTCCTCCCGCCTCCCCGGAGACTTCATGAGAAAGTCATTCTTTGGCTGAATTTGTTGACACTTTGTGTAAGAGTTGCCATGGCTCTCGCCCGGCACACCTCCCCCGTACAGGAGTCGGGGAGCAGGGCTGCTGCCAGCAATGGGTGGGGACGTGGGGACACAGACGCCCCACAGCCGTGGGTGAGACCTCACTCGGGCTCCGACACCATCCTGCTCTTGCTCCAGCGCCGCGGTGCGTTACGCCATTTCTGGAGCCATTTCTGGAGCCATTCCACGTGTTGCCACGTGTTGTTTTTTTTCCATGTCTTACCCCATCCCGAGCGTGCAGAAGTTTCGCTTTCCCATATCCCACGAGGATAAGGGATCCCCGCTGGATGGGTGCTGCCCTGGACAGAGGGGACAAGGGGACCCCGAGCCGGGCTTGCTGCCAGCGGGGACATTTGCTGTGGGCAGAGGAATGGTCCCCAGCGTCCATACATCTCATTGCCACGCACAGGGCAGAGCACGGGGACACTGCTCCGTTATTCTGCAGACTAAACAGCCGTTTCTGATGAAAAACATCCCCCGAAAAACCAACGAGCGAAACCGTGGCCTCGCTTAATGATATTTTCTTTGTGGTTTTGGTTTGGAATATCTTCCCCACAACTGAAGAGCGAAACCCTCTCTTGGGTGGAAGCGCTTTTGATTTTCTCCCTTCCCGAGGCTCCTTGGGGACGTTGGCAGCACCGTGGGTTGTCACCGTGGACTCTCCCCATGTTGGGACCCCATGGCATCGTTGACCAGAGGATGAAGGGATTTCTCCATGCGATGCACAGCAGCCACCACGCACCCTCCGTGGACCGTTCCAGCTCCTTCCAACGCGGTTGTATTTTATCCGTGGAGCTCTGCAAGGATTTTGTTCCGTCATCCTGGAATTTTTATGACTCCTTTGTGTGTATATAATGCAATTGCCCTGGAACAGAGAGAAATTAATCATTGTTCCTTTGTTAGTTTTCAGGAATTTTTAATGCCTATGTTTTTGTTCATCTGTCATGTCCAAATGTGGGGTCCGTGGGCTATTTGACATTGAAAATGACTTAATTGCTTAGGTTTCCCCCCTGGGTGTTTACGGACACTTGTTCGTGGTGGATTTGAAACGTGACATTTCGTACCATGTACTTTCCGTCCGTTGCCAATTTTTCACCCCATTCCGGTGGTTCCTCTCCAGGAATCCGCTGGGTAAGGCTGCAAGTGGGAGCACTGACCTCAGGTGGGAAGCTGGAGCTCCTTGGGGTGACGTGGAGTTGGGAAGACCTCCATGATTTTGTTGCAGCTGAGACCGCAGCTGATGCGGTTGGGTTTGCACGGGGCTCTGGTGCACGGTGTTATCCCTATTTAAGGAACTGTTGGTTGAGATCCCCTGATAAGCAGGCCTTAAGGACAAAGGAATGGAGCAGAGCTGGATGGAACTCACTAAGGACGTCTGTCTGAGAGCACAAGAGCTCTTCAAAAAATGGGTGCCCCATCCCTGGAGGTGCCCGAGGCCGTGGATGGGCTGTGGGCAGGTGGAGCTGGTGGGGGGCAGCCAGCCCACGGCTGGGGGTTGGAACCACGTGGGCTTTGAGGTCCTTTCCAACCCAACTGTGCCACGAGTCTATGGTTCTCCTTCCTTGACAGCCTCTCGTGTCGGATGTGCTGGGCTGCACCACGCCGAGGTGTTTGTGAAACACAACATCTGAATGTGGCACTCCAGAGGCTGTGCACAACCAGGGTGCATCCCCGGGCTGCTCATTTCTGGGGTCTCTTACCACCCATGCAAGCATCTCCACGGGGACAGCGTACCCAGCAGGACCCATCATGCAGCATTTCCCCGCAGACCCCACCGTGCTGCTTCTCCAGACTGCTTGTGCAGCTGCAAGCAGGAATTCCCAGAGGAGCAGAAGAACTCTCTGGGCTCTGCTGTTATCCTACAAGGCATCAGCGTGGGGCCGGATAAACCCACGCGGATCAAGGGCAGCTTGGCTGGTCAATGGGACGCAGCCAAGGCAAACAACAGCAGCTCCCAGACCTCAACCAGAGCCCCTCGGTTGCTCACTGCACTTCGTTTGCTCTTTTGCTTTTAGGTAGAAGGGGTGAGGTGTGGGGCCGGGCATGACGACGTTTGGGTCTCAAGCGAACCCCCCCCCCCGGGGCAGATGGAAAGCACGTATCACTCAGCACGCTGCACACGTCGTTAGGAAAATGTTAGTTAAAAGGAAAGATGCAAATGGTGCCGGGCTGTGCTTCCTGATCGCTCCTCAAAGCCTCCACGACGTCATGTGCTTTTGTTACAGCTCCGAAACGCCTTCCACGCTTTTTCGGGCACGTTCCCTCCTGCTCCGTTGGGGCTGCTTCACATTAGGATGTTTGCTCAGCAGCTACCGGGGTTTTGGCAGGACTGCTGCTGCCTTCTGCTTGCAGAGCACGAGGGTATCGTGGGATGCTGCTGGACGTGTCCAAGTGGAGTGTTCTTATGTTGGGCAGAAAGGCGGTGCGTGGGTCCGGACCCATAGGGCTCCCATTGGGCAGTGGGGATGGGGATCCCATCACCATCATGGGAAATGGGGACCACAGCGCCCGTGGGTTCTGCAGACCACTCTGGGGAGGTCACCCCGATCCCAGACCCCCAGCAAAACGCGGCGTGCATTAAAGAAAACAGTCCCAGCGTATTAGTACTTGTAAAAACAAACAGGAGGAAGGCAGGAGAAGAGGAGCCTGCTGCTGAGGAGTGCTGAGTTTCAACACCTCCGATCCCTCCATTTCCTATGGCTGTTTCCTCCTGAGCACCCCACACCCTGCGAGCCCCTTCAGTGGTGCCCAGCATGGTTAGCTCCCGAAGGGCACATGTGTCCCTCCCCAATCGGACTTGTCTCTTTTTTTGTCCTTTTCAGCATCTCCAGCACTCACACTGATACGCAGCACCCCGGTGTCCAGCGGGCAGTGCTCTGCTTGGACAATGGAGGTGCTGCTCCACGTGCTGCTGAGGGCTCGGCGATTCTCACTGCTGCTTCTCAGAGCTCCTCCATTTATTTCAGACAGATCCTGAGCCCAGAAAGTTAGTCAGAGTGTCAGGGAGATGTTCCTTCCCGCTGGGAGGAGGCGGCCAGGCACGTGCCCTGCTTGCCCCCAACGCTGAGCAGCACAGGGGTCGTGCATCCTTCACCCCCAGCCCCATGGTAAAGCTGTGCTAGAGCCAGGCTGAGCTGGAGCCTGAGGGACCGCAGAGGGGACACCTCCAGGTGCAAAGGGTGACACTTGGCTTTAATCTGTCCCCAAAAGCAAGCATCCTGCTGGCTGCCAGCGTACCTAACCGCGAAGCCAATTGGCTTTGCTTTGTTTACCTCCTGCTGCTTTCCCCCCAGCGATCCCGGCAAACAGGA
>VXAB01003935.1:304-67507 GCA_013399175.1 Odontophorus gujanensis
GGAGCTGCCTCCTCACCCCCCCTTCCCTCCCGGCCCCACGTCTACCTCTGCAGCCTCCGGTTTCTTTTTTCCCTGTCCCTCTTGTTGCAGGAGCTGTGGGTTGCTGGTATTTTCTTCCCACCTCCCCCCCCAACCGCGGCCTGTTTTCCCACCCGTGCTCTTGTTGCTTGAGCCCTCGGCTTTGTTTCAGCTGGAAAAAAAAAAAAAAGAGAGAGAAAAAAAAAAAAGAATTAAAGCTTCTCTTGTAAAGTTGGCCCTGGCAGAGCCCCTGGAGAGTGATGCTGCCCGCCAAAGCGGGGACCAACAGCAGCCCTGATCCCCGAGCACTGGGGACATTCACTCACCCCAATAAATGCATGCCACCTCCCTGGCACAGCAGTGTCCCTGCGGGCATCACACAGGCACCCAGGTGACCCCGAGAGCTGTGGGGCCGCGTGCAGGGCCAGCCCCATTTCTGGGGTCCAGTGGGGCCAGAGTGAGCTGCGCCTTCCATGTGCCCAGCTCTGCCTTTGTCTGCGTGGCTGGAGTAGGGGGGGGGATCCGGCTTTGCTTTTTTTCCCATTTCCATGCGGCTCTGTTAGGGCAGCGCGTCCCCAGGAGGGGATCCCATTTCCCAAAGCTTTGAGCAGGATGGGAGCGCCAGGTGAAGGCATGGACTGGGGCTGGTGCTGCCCACGTCCCTGCACAGAGGCTGCTTTGTGGCGCTCGGGGTGGTGCTCGGTTTCGTGTCACCATCTCAGGTGTCGCCTGCCGGAATCCATCGCCGTGTTTATCAGCAGCAGCGGTTGTGCCGCTACCTCCGGCCCAGCACTGGGATTTCAATGGGACGCTGTGAATGGTGGCGGGGCTGGGGGGGGATCCCTGGGGATGGGTGACACTGCGCACGGTGTGGCCGCCACACCGGGAGATGTGAGCGAGGACACCGAGCTGTGCTTGGAGGAGCTCGGGGTCACTGCGGTTCCATGGTTCCATTGTGTGGTACCTCCCACGAGGAGGTTCCCTCTCCATGCAGAGGTGACATGGGGACCTGGAGGGCACACATGTGTTGGTGCCTCTGCAAAGCATCGCTGCCTCATCCCAAGTGGTTCTTCATGGAGCTCCCGTGGTGGGCCTGAACTCCCCATGAACGTAGGGCAGAGCACGCCAAACCCTGCTCCATGGGGCCTGGGGGCTGCAGCACCACGGCAGGGCCAGCCACCCCACAGGGCTCGCATGGTGTGGCACCCAGCCACCCCACGTGGCCCTGCTGCCACCTCTGACCCTGCTGTCCCTGCTCGGCCCCAAGAGGCAGCGGGGCTGTGAGCACAGGGGATGGGGCAGCTGTTCCAGTGGCAACGACGGTGCTGCCGTGCAGGTGCCATGGGCTGCACCTGGAGAACGAGGTGCTGGGGAAAGGTGGGAGCTCATCCTCACACAGTGCCACATGGGGACATGGCAGCTGTCGGTGGGCGGTGGGAAGGAGGAGAGATGGGGGAATGGGGCTGCGGTTTGCCCCCCCTGCTTTGACCCTTGGGGTGACTCAAGGCTCAGTGGCAGCATTGCACGCCGTGAGTCCCACGTGTCTCTGGCAGCACTTGGGGGCTGGGGGTGGTTTGCAGACACATCACTGTGATGATGATGGTGACGGCTCCGGCTGCTGCGGTCACAGTGTTGGGGTGTGTGATTTGGTCTCTGCTTCCCCTGGATCAGAAGGGCTGCGATCAGAGCTGGCCAAGTGCACGTGCTAATGTCCAACCTCCCTGTAACATCCTCGGTTCAGCCTCAGCCTGGGTCAGCCCCGGCACTGCCGTCATGGGGGGAGGGCACTGGGAGGGGACAGCGGGCAGCGGGTGTAGGTGATATTGGGGTGGCACCACGCAGCTCTGGTGCCTCTTGGCTGTGTCCACCCATCTCTGGAAGCTGCAATCTACAGAGCCCCGGGGGGCTCGCACTGCTGTTACCACTGAGACAAAGAGGGCCAGGCAGCACGTTACCTTGGCCTTCATTTTTTCAGCTGGGACCGTGGAAATGCCATCACTGAGGTCGCTGCAGGAAGGAATGGGGCAGGTGTGGAGGTACCAACTGCCACCAGCCCCGACACGAGGGTGCTGTCCCCACATCACAGCACTGTCCCAGATCATTTTGCAGGGCTGCAGCCCCCCAGCAGGGTGGGATGCAGAGGGTGGCTGTCACCTGCATCCCTTGCTGGGAGCTGGTATCTCCTATCTACCCACCCATGTGGGTGGTGCTTGGCTTTTTGGTGCTGAGAGCTTCCTGTGTGGCACATGCTTATGTCCCCCTCCCTGTCCCTGCGTGACAGTGAGTGGCACCAGCCATGCCCTGCCGAGCCCGGCACCACCACGGAGCTGGTGGCAGCAGTGTGCCCCACACAGACTTTAATTATTGGCTTTCTTCCTTTGCGGAGTACATTGGCTGACCTTAATGCAATTAATTAGGGCTTAATCAACTTCTGGTGGCTGTGCACATCGCGCGGCCATTGCTGCCTCTCCAGGAGGGTTTATGGGAGGAGAAAGCAGTGGGAAGGGCAGGGATGGGGCTTTAAGGCAGGTCCTGGTGAGCCAGGCACCTGTGGCACTTGGAACATGGGGTGCCAGTGCTGTGCTCTCCCCATTGCCCACCCCATATGTCTGTGCAGTCCCATTCCATCATGACCCACATCCTGGTGGGGTGGCACGTGTCCCCCATGTCCCCATATCCACATCCCATGACACTGAGACCCCTCACACTGGCGGCTCAGTGCCCGGGGACTGGGAGCTGTGGCAGGAGCCACACCAGCCACCAGCTCTGGTTTGTTTGTTCCGCTGCCAATTCATTAATTTTGAAAAGCTAATTAAGATTCCACAGCCCTTGCTGCCCGGCTCTCCTCAGGAGGATCCATGGTGCCCATGGTGCTGGCCGGCCCCAGCCCTCCCATTTGCGTCCCTCTCCCCGCTGCCAGCAGTGCCACGTGGATGCAGCCCCTCGAAGGCCAGTGAATGGGAAGTGATATTGGGCAATAATCCCTGTGCTCCCCAGGGCGGCCTTCTCATATTGCAGGTTATTAAAAAAACACAAGGCAGGCAGCGATAACCACAGCACAGGGAGAGCTGGAGCACCGATTGCTGCTGGCCAACCTGCCCCAGCGGGAGGGCTGCGGGGGGTGGCATGGCATGGCACAGCATGGTGCAATATGGCATGGCATGGGACAGCATGACACAGTATGGCACAGCATGGCACAATATAGCATGGCACAGTATGGCCATGCAGGTTGAACCCAGGACAGCATCGCTTCCTCAGGGTCAGGCAGCAGGTGGCTGGTTTTGTCCCATAGGAAATGCAGTCCACCGAGGATCCATGTTTACTGGAGACTGTAGTTTTAGGGGTTTTTTTTGTTTTTTTTGCTGCCAAAACATTGATTTCCTTGCAGGGAGGCTCAGCACAGCTTAAAACGATTCCTTGTGTGGTTTGAGGGGTTTCTTTCTAGTTTTAAGTCAACGTTTCCGCTTAAAATGTCACTCTGGGAAGGCTTCTTTTTTTTTTTTTTTTTTTTTTTTTTTTTTTAGCAAAGTCAGTGATGACATTTTAAGTGGAGAAACCGATTTCTGCTTCGTTTCCATATGTCATCTCGGAGTGGGGTGGCTTTATTTTTTCACTCCAGCATCCCCCAGGAGAGGAGTGCGCGGGTAACCTCAGTGCCGCCCCCAAACAGAACCTTTTCACTCCGCTTTGCAGCGAGGAAACTGCTGCAAACCCGCAGAGGTTGTGTCTGCTCCCTGGGGCAGCCCCGGCTCAGCCCCCGCAGCGAATCCGCTGCCCCTGTGTGCTAATGGGCACACACGGGACAGACCCCGTGGGTCAGCGTGGGGCGAAGCCGCGGCTCTGTGGCTCAGCTCTTCGTGCTTTCTCCCCACTCCCGGTTTTACTTGTTCGAGCTCACCCTGCCAGCAGCTCGTGCGGATGAGGCTGGAGACCGAAGTTATCGCGCTTCCATTTATTAGGGCAATTATACCTAATGATTCACAAGCTCGTGAAGAGTAATCACTCCCAAACACAGCACCGTCGGTGCTCCTACCCAACGCGGTGATTCAGGGGTGCAGCTTTCCGCACGACCCCTCAGCCTGCCGTCCTGTGCGTCGGAGAAGCCATCGCAGACCCCACGGAGCTGCTCCCCCGGACCCCGAGGTGGAGGGGGGGTGATCCTGGGGATGGATTTGAGGATCGGAGCTTCCCGGTGCTGCCACGTGGTGGCTTAGGTTAGCAGCACGTGGCTGCGGTGTTCCCTAAGGGCTGATGGGGCCCCGAGGTGGCACGGCACCTCTGCAGCTGCCGGGCACGGAGGAGGCACAGATCCTCTGCTGTGTGATCTCTGGGCTGGGGTTCCTGCCCCGCCGTGCCCTGGGGCTCGCTCTGGTCCCGCACTCCGTGAGCATCCGTCAAACAGCGGCGATCCGAGGGAAACGATGCCCGGTTTCATTCTGCCCACGTCCACCTTCGTAGCGGAGGAGCCGCGTTTGTTCGCGCCGCTGTCTGGCCTCCTGTCAAGAGCTCCTGCAGGCAGCCTGGAGCTGCTCCTAATGGGCTGCCAGGGGATTTGCACTCCGACAGCAGCGCGCCGGGCGCTGACAGCTCCCTGGATCCGCTCACCCCTCTTCTCCCCGGCGCAACAGCGTCGGGACGCACGGGGACACTGCAGCACAGGGGGACGGCTGCAGGGGGACCCCCTCCTCCTCCCACCGTGTGCTTGCGGCAGGGGGTGTTTGGGGCGCGGTGGTACGAGCAGACTCAGCGCGAGGATGCTCCAGGATAAGGCAACGATGTTTGACCCAGCTCGGTGCAGGGGTGCGGCCCCGTTAACGCGGAGCGAGCGGACACGCCCCGCAGGGCTGCTGCAGCACCCCGCGCTGAAACACACCTCTCTTGTTTCACACAGGGCTCCTCTGCCTCCCCACGGACCCCCAGAGGAGCTACGGGGGCTCCCTGCGTCCACCCAGACCGGCACGGAGCACCTCACCGTCCTGTATGGCTTTTTATTCCTATGTGATTATACATCCCGCTTCATATAGGGATTGAAGCCGTGCAAGGCGCTGGGGTCCGACAGCGGGGAGCAGCCCGTGTGCCACAGCTGCTGAGCTTGGGGGGCCCATCACGGCCCTGCTCCGTCCTGCAACAGCTTCCCTGTGCCGCCAAGCGTGCAGGAGGAGGAGGAGGAGGAGGAGGAGGAAGAGGAGCCGGGGAACGGCGGCAGCCCCAAACGCAGCGCTCCTCCAGGTTTCTCACGAGGCCGCCACCGCTCTGTAAAGGTTTGCATTAAATCTGTCACGTTAAGGAAAATAGTGGGAATTACTCAGCTCGTGGAAGAGATTAAAGGCAGACCCCTTCCGATCACTTCATAAAGGAAGGGCCCCATTAACACCTAGTGAAATATTAGCCATTAATCAGGCTGGGCGCAAAATAAAACCATCCACATTTATCATTATCGGATCCTTAATGAAGTGATAATGGGAATGCTGGGGAGCTGTGATATTAATGTCTCCTAAGAGGCAAGAGCTGAGCCAAGGGCTGCAGCCAAGGTTTTTAATTTACTGCCATAAAGCTCACACCGCTCATCGCACCGCTGCTCTCCTGTGTGCGCCGCTGGGGGAAGGAGAGCATCGCGCCCGGGCTGCTCACACACCCACCTGAAAGAACACAGCACGGGAGAGAAGAAGGAGGGAAGAAAAGGCCACCAAGCTCGTGCGGGAAAAAAGAGCCCAGCACACCTCTGATTCCCCCGGGCTGCCTGTTTCCAGAACCTCCCGCAGAGAAAGGGAAGTTATTGTGGAACACCCGACACGAAGCGGCTCCTCCCGTGCCGCAGCCCCCTGACAAGCTCCGTGACACTTGGCAGCTCTCCTCAAGCAGGGCTCCAAGCTGTCTGCCAGCGTAAGCAAGCTTGGACATGCTGCACAAGACCTTCAGTCCTGAAGCACAAAGGAGCTGTGGGGATGTGGTTCCCCCCTGGGGTCAGAGTTGGGTTTTGAAATCCCCGGTGCCACCGAGCACGAGGGCTGTGGGCAGAGGCTCAGGTTGGCACAGAGACCGAGACAAAGGGGTTGTCCCCCTCGGCAGTCCTGCCAACACCCCTACTGGTTAGCTACCAGCTTAAACAACAAAGCAGGAGGTGCCACAGCCTCCTCACAAACCCACCCTCCAATCCCCCTCTGAGCAGAGCGCAGTGGCTGCTCAGTGACACCGCTACCCACCGTGCTGGCAGGACAGTGTGTTTGTGCCATGAGATGAGATGAGCCACACAGAGCAGGCTCATCTGTCTGAGTCAAGCGTGTCCCATTCAGTTAGGGCTGGATTTTCAAAGGAGCTCAGCTCCCCACTCAGGCTCTGTGAAAAACAGGCAGGGTTTTCAAAGGAGTTGAGTGTTGGTCACACCGGCTGCTGAGCTGAGGTCCTCTGAACAGGCAGCAGACCATCATGGGCCTGCCCCTACAGGCAGAGCCACCTAAGATACAGCCCCACATCCTGGGGAACCCAGCTCCTCTCTGCTCTCCCATAGTCATCAGTGAAGCCAGCATCACCACAGTGCTTTCAGGGGGTGGGGGAGCAGCTCCCTGTCAAAGCAAGGCTCTGGCTGCTTTGCCCTCTGATCAGCTCAGCAGCATGGGTCAGGAGAGCTGAGTGTGAAGACTTCTTCGCCTTTTGTTCTGCAGAATTAGCAGAGTTAATCAGAGTGACAGTGACTTCTGCCTCTGCACAGAAGAAAGGTCAGTGGTTCAGGCTGGATGCGCGACTGTTTTCTGACCAGTTGGAAAACACCACCAGGAAAGCTCACAACACGCAGACCCACCAGCACAGGGGCTCTCCTGGGATCAGAGAGGGTTCCCACACTGCACTGGAAGTTGTCCCCAGCTGCTGTCCCATGCCACCCACAGCTGAGGCTGTCACAGGTGTGCTGGCTCTCTGCAGAAGTGTTAAATGCAACATCCACGTCCACAGTATGACTGCTTACCTTCCTCTGATCCCAATTACAAGAGCTTGAGTGTTCCCAACACTTTTACTGTGGATTTGCTTTTCCTAATTAGTAGACTCCGTCAAAGATTTTAGCACCCTTGACAGCTAGCCCTAATTTAAGTCATTTCGTCTGCAATGTTTATGGCCTTATTTACCCCTGCTCCTAATTAAATGCATCTGAATATCTGCAGAGGGAGCTCTCATCATCTGTCCGTGGCTCTAATTAAAATAACCTGGACGTCCATGACGTTGGTGCCTGTCAAGCCAGTCACCAGGAGGTGACGCCCACGCTGGAAGTGGCTGAAGAAGGCATAGGAGTCATTGTTGCTGAGAAAGGCCTCGGCATCCAGGCCTTCCTGCAGAGCCTCAGCCACCAGCTCCGGGCTGCAGAAAGCCCCCGCCGCTTCTGTTGGCCCGTCCTGCCCATCCGTTCCCCCACTCAGGAAGATGACATCACACCTGCCCAGGCTGCTGGCCTCAACACCCTGCACCCTGTGCAGCCCCAGCCCCACGCGCAGAGCCAGCTCTTGGTTTCTCCCTCCCTTCCCGGTTCCTTGAAGCTGAACCGTAGTTTCTCCTCCAGCCAGGATGCAGACCGGTTTCAGGGGCTCCAATCCTTGCACGGCCCGCAGAAACTCAGCCATGTTCAAGCCTGGGATGTCTAATTCTGCTGCCAGCTGCAGGAGATTCCCCCTCACCTCGGTCCCCTGAGCTCCCTCCACAAGGCCAGCCAAGTGCAGGCAGAGCAAGCGGATCAGCTGGCAGTACAGCTCAGCAACGCAGCCAACGTCCCCGCAGACAGCTGCGCTGAGCATCAGGGTGGCATAGCCCAGGCCCTCTGCTTGGTGCTTGGCCTCGGCCAAAGCCAGCGTGTTTGACCCAATGACGACGTTGCAAACGTGGGAGTAGTGTTCTGCAGCAGTGGGCTTGGTGGGAGAGCTGGACAGGACCGTCTCCACAGACCTGGGCAGACTGTGCAGCAGGTTGTATTTGGTCAGTATCTGAAGGCAGTCTTGGATGCTGTGGGAGCTGGCAGCAGTGGGCCCACTCGCTATGATGTCCAGAGGGTCACCAATCACATCGGAAAGGATGAGGCTCACCACCTGCCAGGAGCAATGCCAGTGCATTACTAAGAGAGGCAGGGATGGCTGACTGCACAGCAGTGCTGGTGTACACACTGCCCTGAGTTACACTTGTGCTACCCCCATCTCAGAGCAGTTGGAAACAGGGGCAGATCCTGGGCCATTTTCATTTTAAGGTACTGTGAGAGCCACCTTGTTCTTTTGGAACGCATGGACTGACAGTGCCCCTTGATGCTGGGCTGTCACAGAGGAAGACATAACTGATGTCACTGTGCTTGGGCTCGTAACCTAGCGTGGGTTCAGCCGGTGTGCCAGTGAGAGAACGGCCCCTGGGTGAGCTAAGATTCTGAAAGCACAGTGGGATTGAGCAGAGCCAAGGACCAGCGTGATGGAAACTCCTACTAGATGAGGGCAGGGGTCTGCTGAGTGTTGCAATTGGATGCCAGGTCTGAATTCCCCTCCTCCACCCCTCTCTCCCTGACAGTCTGGGTCCCCAGTGAAGTCACAAACATGAAACAGTGCATAAATGTTGTTCACTCATTGAAAAAAAAATAAAAAAAGCCCCAGCACTTCAGTCAGTTCTTTAAACCACTGCTTAGGAGGTAGACCTCTGTGCAAGGAGGGGTTTCCTATGGTTACCTGTGCAGGATACGTGAGGCGGGCCAGCCCTCCACCCTTCAGCAAAGACAGCATCTTCCGAATGGTGTTCAGCTCCTGTATGGCAGCTCCTCGGGAAGCCAGCATCTTTGTGAGCTGCTCCTTCTCCTCCAGGAGAATGGGAGGGATGGGTGCAGGCAGCAGGGCTGATCCACCCCCTAGGATGCAGAAGAGATGGTAGGGACTGAGTGCACGTTACAGTGGGATGGGAATAAAGTGGGGCTGTTCACTAGCTGAGCAGGAGCAGCCTTTCCCCTTCCCTCAGCTGTCTGTGGAGGGAAGGCAGAGCTGGCCAGGGCAACGGCAAATGAAGTCTCCTTCACCAACAGGCTTTAATGATGGCAGCCCTGCACTGTCTGCAGCCAGCTACACTTCACACAGGCAGCATAAATCTCACTGGACCTGGGCACCCCACATCTGCAGTGTGGTGGGGAATGCAGAGAAGGGCCAGAAATCCCTATCCCCACTATATCAGGCTACTAGTGTGTCCCCACACTCAATTTCAAGGGCTCCCTGGATAGGTAAGCAGGACTACACACTTCAGGACTCACAGAGCATGAAGCACTGTGTAGATGGAGATGCTGTAGGCTTTGCTGGCTCCATTTATTCAACACAGCACATAGAAAAAAAAAAAGAGCTACAGCTGCACTAAGATAGGAAACTACCCCCCTAACTGCACACATCTAGGTCTGGGAGGAAAAAAAAAGGAACAAAATAACATAGGACAAAGCTCACCCAGGGTGACAGTTTTATCAATGAAAATCCCAACAGGGCAACCGACACAAGTGGGCATTGCAAACGTACAAAAGGCAAAAAAAAAAAAAAAAGATTAGAATGGAAAAGTGAAATGGGTGGAAAATACAGAATAGAAAGGGGAAAAATATGAGTAGAGACTGAACATGCACAAAAGTACAGCTGAAAGCTACCGTCAAAAGGCAAAATCTGCTCAGAGGCTTGGGATAAATCAGCATCAATAAAACATGATGAGCAAGAAAAACAAATGCAAATGCCCAGGTTTCAGTCAATAGCCAGGATTGGAGCTGAGAGGCAGGAGCAGGTGAGGACCGGCTGCTGTGTGGGAGCACACGTGCACTGGGAGCCACAGCCTCAGGTAGGTCCTGATGGGCTGAGGAGTCTCTTGGAGATGCCAGCAGCCAAAGGACAGGAGGACACCCAGGGGAATCCCTAGTGAGAACAGCTAGATGTCAGCCACTTGGGTGTTTGCCTAACAGCTCTGTGCTCTCTGCATATCACGCTCCAGCAACCACAGTGGAAACAATGACAATCACCAAGCAGAGACCAAGTGGTTTCAGCAGAGCTGCCCCAAGCCCCTGCTTGGTTTTGCCCTGAATCACCCAGCCGAACTGTGGCAATGTCACCGCATCCCTCTGATGAACAATATCCACTTCTTTCTCTATACAGCCCCTGGCCTGGGAACATCCTGACCCAACACTCAGGGCCTGGGGGTGTTTGCCTGGATATGGTCAGGGCTAACCCCTCAAGGTGTGTAGTTCCCTGTGTCAGAGGCAGGGGCATCATTTCCACTGCCCACAGTAATGGCAAAGCTCTAAGGAGGGTTGTGCACAGCTGCATGTGGCCAAGTAACTGGAGGGGCTGCAGCAGCAGCAGGGGCCCTCAGCAGAGCATATTCCCTGGCATCCCCACCTGAAATGAGCACGAGGAGCAGGTCATCTGCTGTCAGGCCCTCAGCCAGCTCCCGAATGGCATTTGCTCCCTTAAGAGCCTCTGAGTCAGGGAGGTTGTTCCTGGCACCTTCAAAGACCTGGATTCTACTGTGTGGCTTCAGCAGCATCTCCCTGCAGGGGAAGGAAATGCAATCACACCATTGGCACAAGCACTTGTACAGGTAGCCAGGCTGTCAACCATCAGAGAAACACGCCTGGTGCAGCAGAGGGGAAAAGAAAGTGGACATGGGGGCACCAGAACAAGGGCAGCTGAAAAGTCTGAGGGCGTTCACAGCAACATCCCACAGAGGACAAATCTGGCAGTTGACTCCTACTCAAACTGGACACATGTGGGCTCCCTTACTGCATTCCCGCTTGCTGCAGGCTCTCCTGGATGCCTAGTGGCACGCTGATGATCCCCCGAACCAGGCGGTCTCCCAGGATCTCCTCTGCTGCTGCCGCCATCCCCAACACAGCTTTGCCAAAACCCACCAAGTACAAGTTCCTCTTCAACGGGAAGGCTCGGTTGTTCACCAGCAGCTGAGGGCATCCCTCTCCCTGGAGCTTCAGTGCCCTCTTCAGCATTGGGGCCGGCCGGACGGTGCCCACCGCGCTTCGGAAGAGGGACAGAGCATGCTCACGGAGGGACATGGTGCCAGGGCGACACTGGTGAGTCCTCAGGCAACCAAGATCCCCCAACCTGCAAGTGAAAGCAACTGTTTTCATTAGCAAAAGAGGCAGGGCTGTTATATGGAAAACAAGGAGGCCAAACTACAAACCATGGAGCACTAGCTCCTGTTTTCTCTGCAGTAATGTGCCATATCGGCTGCATTTTCCCACTGCTCCCCAGGCAGTAGAGAAAGAAGTGCAGTGTCACATTCAAACTACCTGTCAGCTTTTGGTTCCCCTGCAATCCCATCAGCTCCTGCAGGGAAGGTGAGCCCTGCCAGACAGCTTTTCCATCACTGTACATTTGCCACTGGCAAGCCATCATTTCAATTTGCTCAGCATTTGACACCCTTCCAAACCATGCAAGCTGCTCTCTGTCCTGGAGAGAGCAGGGCGGCCGGGTGGAACAGCTTTTCACTACATGAACTCTCTTTCACACATGAGCCAAATGCTGAGCTCATTCTCTGGTCATGCAGTGCTCTGTGCTCCCCTGCAACAACAGGCACAGACTTTGGAAAAACAAGAGGCTTGTTAGCAGCCTGAACCCTTGCTGCTGGTAGCTTCAGAAAGACCAGGAATGAGGTTTCCCCATCGAAAAGCAAGTTAACACACGGCTTCATTCTCCTTTATTTTTCAGTTCTTTCATTATCCATTCAAATAATGTTTAGAGCCCAAACAGGACTTCAGATCCAGGCAAAGTCCCCAGCTGGGTCTGTGAAAGCACATCTGAGTTACTGTCTACTATTAGAATTACATGCAACAGATATGAGCATGGACTGCAGAATCTCAGCTGCTCAAGGGCAGACATTCATCCAGACAGCGTAGAGGCAAGCACGCACTGTTGATGCCCTCCCAGCACTCCTGCCCTCCATTAGCTGGCACAGAGCTCATTGCTGGTTTCTCAGAACCAAGGACCCCTGTGATCTGCATCTCTCCTGCTCACGGCAATTGCAGTGCAGGCAATTAAGGTAGGGTGCCAAGAGGCTGAGGCAGCCCTGACAATATTCTTAATTGTAGAAACATTCAAATTACCTGCCAGTTAATTCTCTCTCTACTGAACAGATGTGTTTCAGGGCAAGGCCAGCTTCTGCCTCCTCTTCTGAGAGAAGACTCAAGTCCAGAGTTCTCTTTGTCCTAATGCTCCCACAGCATTGCAAGGTGTTAATCATTAAGCCAACAAGCTTTCCAACAGTTCCTCTGGGTATAAATCTGCCTTATTTTCCTGCAAAGACAAGGGACAGACTGAAAGGCTCTGTGTAAGCCTCCATACAAGCACCATCTCAGGCAGCGAAACTTGGGCACGTGCTGGATATCATTGGAAAAAAAGGACTTGCAGACAAAACCAAGTGGTGATCACTGGTTTGCTGGATGAAAAAAGATTCAACGCTTAAGAGCTCTAAAGGCAAAGCCCAGGGCAGATAAGTTATGTATTTAAATTCCCTTTAGGACAATTCTTTCAATCTTGAGACGAGAACGAGATAAGAACAAGAGTTCCTGACCACTTTGTTAACAAGCTCCTAAACCTCATGGCAGCTGGGGCTGTAAGCAGTTTAAACCACTGAGCCTCAGCCTTCCTACAGCAAGGACCTGAGTAACTGTGCCAGTGAAGTGGGACATACACCTCTTTGGAACTGAGACTGAATATACAAATATATATATATATGAATGTATATAACAAGCAATTGTTCACCACTCACTGCCCCATGCCCCGTTAGCTGCCTTGGTGAGGGGAAGAGCCAGATGAACTCCCACCCCCTTCAAAACTCTCCTTTCACGTGATGTCATGTGGTACAGAATATCCCTTTGCCAGTTTAAGTCAGCTGCCCTATTTCTGTCCCCTCCCAGCTCTCCACTGAGAAAATGTAATGGACTCAGCTCTGCACAACACTGCTCAGCACTAACTAAAAACACTGGTATGTTATCAACACCATTTTTCACCTAGAACTAAAACACAGCATCATACCAGGCACTCTGAAGTAAACAACCCAGTCTCAGCTCAAACTAAGACAGTGAGTTTAAGAAAACGAAGCCCCAAAGCTTTTAATAGGCTCTGCCTTAATGTTTCTGTGCATGGTTGACCCTGAAGTCCAGGGGAACTGAGCAAATTCAGACCTGCAACTGCAGAGCCTGTCACACGTGGCCTCCCAGCGGCTTCACTCAGCTCCAGCTCCAGACATGACACAGCAGGCACAAGTCATTTAAAAGCAATCCTCTTCTGGTGGAGCTGAAAAAATAAATGCCAGCCTAATTCATCTAGCACTTGTGTACACACTGCTAATGCTTGCTCTGGTCTTGAAAGCGTTTCACTACAATAGCAGGCATGTCATCTGTTTTCTGTATTCTGAACTCAGGCTGTAATTTAACCACCAAGACTCAACCCAAAGTCTGTTGAAATTAGCACATGTGCTTTTTTCCTTTGCTTTGGAAGACTTTAAGGCATGCTGTCTGCACAGCAGCCCTTACACTGACCNTACCAGGCACTCTGAAGTAAACAACCCAGTCTCAGCTCAAACTAAGACAGTGAGTTTAAGAAAACGAAGCCCCAAAGCTTTTAATAGGCTCTGCCTTAATGTTTCTGTGCATGGTTGACCCTGAAGTCCAGGGGAACTGAGCAAATTCAGACCTGCAACTGCAGAGCCTGTCACACGTGGCCTCCCAGCGGCTTCACTCAGCTCCAGCTCCAGACATGACACAGCAGGCACAAGTCATTTAAAAGCAATCCTCTTCTGGTGGAGCTGAAAAAATAAATGCCAGCCTAATTCATCTAGCACTTGTGTACACACTGCTAATGCTTGCTCTGGTCTTGAAAGCGTTTCACTACAATAGCAGGCATGTCATCTGTTTTCTGTATTCTGAACTCAGGCTGTAATTTAACCACCAAGACTCAACCCAAAGTCTGTTGAAATTAGCACATGTGCTTTTTTCCTTTGCTTTGGAAGACTTTAAGGCATGCTGTCTGCACAGCAGCCCTTACACTGACCTCAGTGCACAGGTGTAAATGGAGAGCAAATCCATTGCAACTCTCACTGCATCCAGAGGTTACCCAACTGTACACCAACACGACAGAGAGCTGCATTTGGCACAGACGCATCAGCTTTGGAGGTCTCCATGTGTAACTCTGCTCCCCTGTCATTTCTGATTGGACACATAGGCTTACTGGAGGCTCCCCTTCAAATGGGTGTGCTGCAAACAATGTCTCAAATCCATTTTTATGCAATTTATTTATACATCTCAGGCACCAGGTACTAAATGTCAACAAGGAACAGCTATAAATCATGCTGAGAAATTCACTGTAGATATTAAAACACACACACACAAATAAGTACTCATTTTACCAGGGCTTTAAAAAACAAGATCAAGAAGATTGAACACCCTACAACCAGGGAGGAGCAGCACAGGAAGGAAAGATAATCCAAATAGCAGCTCTCAGACTACCTCCATGGATGGAGAGTATAGAAATGATGAGACTTCCAGCAAGCTGCTACATCTCACACACAGGAAAATACCACCTTCACACCACTGCATTCTCCTTTCCTCCTTGCTTTCTGGGACGAACCCAGGGTGGGAGCAGGGGCTTATGAAGCAATTCCCATTGCTTCACATACTAATCTTCATTTCCCACTTTCTCAGGGAAATCACGTAGGGATGAACAAGCCCTCTTCTCTGAGGATATAAGGTCACACACCATAGGTGTGAGGCAGCGGTTTTTTACCTTCCCTTAGTTCCTGCTTAGGACAACTGGGAGCTGGGGAATACTCTTTTAGAAAGTTTTCCATAAGTTCACACTAATCTTAGGAGGAAAATGATGCTGAGAATCACCTGTTAGGAAGAGAGCAGGACGACTGTAAGGAGCTTAGATTAATCCCCTTTCAATAAAAACTTCCTCAGCTTTCACTGGTGAATAACATTCACCATCCACATACTTGTTTGCATGCATTACCAGTACAATTTCCTTCTCCACAGGGCTCCTTGTAAGTCAGCAGAAACTTCCACTGCTAACTCTCACTACAAAAAGCAGCAAAACCCCAGCACTTCATTTTCACCTTCTCTGGGAAAAAGGGAGGGACAGGAGCTGGACTGTGATAAACCACAGGCAAAACACTCATTTACACTACCTTTCATTAACTTTTTAATTAAAGCAATTCTGCAGGCAAGGAGCCAATGTCAGAAGGAGACAGAAACAATCCAGCACCAGGTCAGGCATGTGGCAAGCTGCCAGGTAAATTGGATGGTGGCAAGAGACCAAAAGCATAGACACAGGAGGGAACAGTCTGAGCCATAAGCCTGGAGTCACACTGGGGAGGGAACACACACAGATGAGCTGTCTATGCCTAGGCAGCGCCTCTGCCTCACTCCAAGGCAGGTATTTGGAAGGTGGAAAAATATTCCCTTCTACAGGCTAGTTTCCCATCAATTGAGCAGAGCTGAGTTATTCTGGGCACTATGGTTTGAGGTTTGTTTGAGGGTTTGGATCACAGACCTGTGGTTTTCTTAAGGTTGGGGCAACTGGGCTTACTGGAGATTGATTCAGCCACACAGTCCCAGCGTTTCAGATGGTGCAAGGTCTGAGGATGCTCTAGGACATCAAATTTAATTGACATCTTCAGGGTTCTAAGGCAGTTTATTTCTAATTTATCAGGATTTCTACGGTTTGCTCTCAGTACGACAATGATTGGTGGCTGGCCCACAGCATACAGAGCATACAGGACTCCAGAATCCCTGAGGGATCAAACCCCAATCCTTGGGAGAACAATTCTGAGTTCAAGCTGTAAAAGACAGATTACACCTTTGTTACAGCAGTAAATACCAGATACAGCAAGTTTTAAGTGTCTCTTGTTATTCCTTCTACTTGCTACACAGCATTCCTCTGCCCTCTTGGTAGGTAAATTACTGTTACTCACTGAGGCTTACTGCTTCCATTTTTCATGTGGGAGTTTACCTATGAAGTACAGCACTGTGGCGATTTTACTGCATCCAACTCCCGTGTTCCTACTTAACTGACACATCTCTTCTATCATTTGATAGATCAAATTTAATTTGCCTGCTGAGCCCTGCTCAGACTCAAACTTGATGTTCCAGGTGGTCCCAAAAGCATCACAAGAAAATTTTGTAGGAGATGCACTGAGACCAGGAAGAAAACAAAGCAGTAAAGTTTTGTTCCAAGTGACTACTTGGGGAGGATTAGATGGGGGATTTTTCAAGACTAATCTCTTTAAATGAAAATTTCAGAATTTGATTATGTTTTTAATCTGCACGTGGATTTACATATAATTACCACGCTGCCTCAGTCATATTTTGTAAAAGAGAAAATATCTGCAGCTAGGATGGACCAGCTGGGCACTGTTGTGCTACAAAGAGCCCAGGACACAAGCAAACATTCAGGAACAGGGTGAGAGGTCTTTCTGCCCTTGCTCACCATAGTGCTCCTGCAGCAGTTGCTGAGAAAGAGAAAGGTGATGGACAGAAGTATGAGGAGACCAGAAAGCTGCACACAAGGTTTGCTAGGCAGGGCAGGAAAAGCAGGAATGAGTCCGAGCACCTTTGTTTCAAGAATATGCTGAGCTCTGGGAAACACAGGAGTCCCAATTTCTAATAGATGGCTTTCCAAATGTTTCTTAGAAAAGAAATATGTTGCTCTCATGACTGATTTACTCATCAGGAAAATGTCAACAGGGTCTCTCTGCCTTTGATGAGGAACGTAGCCTAAGGCTGAACACAGAGAAGATAAGCGTTCTGTTCAGCATTTTATATATATAGATCAGTATCATTAGTAAAAAAAATTAACTGTGTTTGACATATGCATCTTACTAGTTTTTCTAGGTCACACTCCCTTCACTCCCTATATACCTTTCGGAAATGATTTTCCCTTGCACTGGGGACTGTAGGACAGAAAAATTTTTCACTAAGAATCCTTCTGTAGCTAAATGCAGAACAGTACTACCCTGAAGCCAAGTCCACGCCAAGTCTACTTCCTCTCATGCTGTAATTTCTCAAACTCCCTATTCTGAGTCAACTCACAGTCAAAGTTGAGAGTAATTTAGAATATGGCGAAGGATCATAGTATTCTAGAGAAGATGAAAAGTTGCCAGCCTTGAGGACTCAAATAATAGAAAGGACTCAAATTCAGTACTGCAAAATACAAGGGCATGCTCCTTGGAATTAACAGAAAAAAAAAATAGCTCCTTAGTTGAAAATAACACAAAGAGAAAAAGCCAGGAATATTAATCAGTCACAGGATGACAATTATGCCTGCCCTCTAGGCTGAGATGATAGGCTATGGAGAAAGCAGAAAGCAGCAGACGTGATCTACCTTGACTTCAGTGACACTGCTCTCATTAGCAAGCTGAAGAAGTTCTGGCTGGGTAAACGTACTGCTCTGCTGGCTGCAAAGCAGCTCGACCACTGCTCACACAGTGCATACATCAGTGGCTCTGTGTCCAGATGACAGCTGGTAATGAACAAGGAAGTCCTGAGTTGCAGTCAGGGTTTATTTCACCCCACAACTTTCTTGGTGATCTGGGGACACTGACTACTTAGTAATTTTAATTAATTCTATATTAACATAATTCATAATTTGATAATTCTATATTATTAGCTAACATACTGTATGGTGGAGTCACCTTCCAGAGGCACTGTAATGAACTCAGCAAGAAGTGTGAAGTTTTGTTGCTGGGACAAGATACACACCTGCAACAGGGCAGGCTGAGAACCAACTGGTACAATCAACTTAGAAGCAACCTTTTTGTTGCTACAACTAATTGAAGGGCAGTTAATGAAGACAACAGTTACAAGATCTTGGTGGCAGCAGAACGTATAAAATGGCCACAATTTGCAGCTTGAGATGTTCACATCAGACAGGAGCAAAAAGTTCTTTATAGGGAGGATAGCACAGCACTGGATCAGGCCAGCCAGAGGAGCTATGGGCCTTGTGCTAGGATGAGACAATGAGGTTCCTTCCCACAAACACTTCTGAGGTCACATGTTGTACAAGCAGGGATTCTCCAAGGCACCACGCTTAGTTTCAAGAGCCCAAAAAGCAATGCCTCTACACAAGCCTTCAGTCATAGCCAGCTCATGGTGACCTACACAGAATCATTACTCTCAGAATAGTCCAAGGAAAATCTATTCACCTGAGTGGTGTTCTTTCCAGAAACACTTCTTGGAAATTCACATGCGCTCATCCAAGCTCATGCAAGGCCTGTTTGTATTGTGCAAGTTACAGTGGTGTCTAATATAGAAATACATAGGTAGAATGACTGCATTTGATCAATATTACTCAAACAGCAAATAAACCTTTTTTCTATTAACTAGTTTTGCAGGGGCATCATCTGTAATTCCAAACTAATGTGACACTTCGCTAGGAGATCCAATTATCCTAGCGGATATACTCCAGCTTGGTATAAACTGAAAAACTAAGTTCCAGTAACTGGGAAGAAAGGTAGAAGAAAGAGTAAAAAGGGAGTGACAAAATATCAAATCAACAACCCACAGTGTAATACAACTCTAAAACTTGGCTAGGTATCATAGATGTTTTGAAGTAAATTGTCTTATGATGGTATTGGTGAGTCACCTTCTGGGTCCAGATGAGATAATCCAAGCTTTGATGCAATATGCAGTGTGCAAGAGGCATGCTGTTCTGAACTTCTATTTTATTATGTGAAAATCAATGGTAGTTTTTGAACTGACCTGCAACAAAGCAGCTGAACCTGAGATCCTCTGAAGCAGTGGAAGTGCTTTCTGTGGAGGTTCCTGAGGCACTGGTGTTAAAATCTTGCATCCATCTCATAACAAAAACTTGGTGAATTGTTCTGACATTGCTACAGCAAAGGGTGCATCAGGCTAGGTGCCAAAACCTGCAAGGGTGAGCGGCAGTAAACAAGCAGTAAAAGGAGACATCTCAAAAAAGTCTGTTGTTTAACTGACTGAACGCCGTCCACAGAAAAAATAATTATGTATTTGAATGACATACAAAAAGCCCTCTGTCAAGTTCCCAGACTTATGGCTGTTTGACCACCAGAGGGCAACATTATTCCTACACAAACTTCTGGAGCCGGCCAAGGGAAAATGCAATTAACGCTTACAAAGGCAACTTTGGCTTTTGCTTTTTATTGGTGTTTTGTTTCTTTTAAGTTTCTCCGAGACCGAAATAACAAACGATTTCTGTTTTTTTTTCTCTTAAAATTCACCCACCAGGGTGCTGGAAATCATCACAGCGGTAGGAGATTCTCACCACTATTGTAATACCTTAGGGTATGAGAGGTATAGAAACATGAAGGCAGAACTCGATAGCGATATTTGCAATGGATAAAAGCACAGTCCCGAGGTGTCTGTACCAGAGCACCTACCTCAAGAGCCAAGATGCCTTCGTTGGAAGTTCTTTAAGTGTTGTCAGTGCTGTAAGACCACAATGCTCCAGCCCTCGTATCGGTGTGGACCGCTCAAAGACCCCTTCACAGAATTAAAAGCAGTGAGATATAAGGAAAAGCCCCACAATACGACTAAACGCTGAATTTTAAGCGGGAATTCAGCCAATGAGCCTTTTAAATGAGGCATAACTACAGCAGGGATTGAAGCCAGACCCAAACCGTTCGCCCCAACCCGAGGAAGAGCCCCCCAACCCACTTCCTCACTGACTTAGCACTGCTATTCCCCACCAGCCCCTCGCTGTGAGCTTCCCTTCTCATTTCTGGGGAGCTAGGGCAGGAGCACCAGCTGCCTATTTATGGCTCCGGAGGTAAGGCTCAGCGCATCACCCAGAATGCTCAGCGCACGGCACAACGAGCGCGACGCGCCTTCAGTCCCTCCCACAGCCGCCTTCAAAATGGCGGCCGGGCCGCCCCATGCCCTTCCCGCTCCCATGGGGCTTTGCGCGCGCGCCGTCCCAGCATGACCCGCGCGCCGCCCCGCCCGTTACGGCGCCCCAAGATGGCGGACACAATGAGGAGGGGCGGCCGCGCCGCCGCTGTCTGAGCGGGCCCAGCCCCGCCGCTGCCCGCGTTTAGTCTGCAGTCTCTCCCCGCCTTCCGCTGAGCCTCGCTGAGCCGCCGGGCCCCACTTTTCTTTGCCTCATTTTGTCTTGCCTCTCCTTCGCTTCCCCGGGCCTACCTCCCCTTTCCCGGCCCGCTCGGTGGCCGTGCCCGCCCTCCAGTCCTCAGCGCGGCCGCCCCTGAGCGCGGCCCGGCGGCGGAGGCGGCGGCATGAAGCTGACGGATAACGTCCTGCGGAGCTTCCGCGTGGCCAAGGTATTCCGCGAGAACTCGGACAAGATCAACTGCTTCGACTTCAGCCCCAACGGCGAAACCGTCATCTCCAGCAGCGACGACGATTCCATCGTGCTTTACGACTGCCAGGAGGGCAAGTGAGTGCCTCGGGCCCGAGGCTGCGGGTCGTGGGGTGGGAGCAGCGCGGGCCGTTGTGCTCTGTGTTTTTCTCTAGTCGTATATTGGGAGTATGCGCTCTGAGGAGCGGTCGGGCACTGACACAGGCTGCTCAGGGAGCTGGGGGAGTCAGCGTCCCTGGGGGTGTTCAAGAACCGTGGGGATGTGGCATTGTGGGTGGATGGTGGGACTTGGTGGTCTCAGAGGTCTTTTCCAAGTGTAATGATTCTGTTTTCCTATTTTTACCTGTAAAACGTGATTGAAATACGTTATCTACATGTGTTTATGAGCCAGCAGTGTGCCTGGGTGGCCAAAAAGACCAATGGCATCCTGGCTTGTATCAGGAATAGTGTTGCCAGTAGGAACAGGGAAGGAACTGTCCCCCTGTACTCAGCACTGGTGAGACTGCGCCTCGAATACTGTGTTCATGTCTGTGCCCCTCAATACAAGGAAGACAATGGGGCCCTGGAGTGTGCCCAGAGAAGGGCAGTGAAGCTGATGAGGGGTCTGGAGCACAGGCTTTATGAGGAGCAACTGACAGAGATGGGTTTGTTCAGTCTGGAGGAGGCCTTATTGATTCCTATGACTACCTTGAGAGAGGCTGTAGCGAGTTGGGATTCGGTCTCTTCTCTCATGTAACTAGTGATAGGACTAGGGGGAATGACCTCAAGTTGTGTCAGGGAATATTCAGACTAGATGTTAGGAAATACTTCTTGTCAGGCGCTGGAATGGGCTGCCCAGGGAGGTGGTGGAGTCACCAACCCTGGAGGTATTCAAGGAACGTTTAGATATTGTGTTGAAGGATGTGATTTGGTGAGAACTGTTGGTGATAGGTGGATAGTTGGAATGGATGATCTCGTAGGTCTGTTCCAGCCTTAGTGATTCTATAATTATACGGCAAAAGTTTTGTCAATCAAGTTGTTTTTTTAATTGATGCTACTTTATGCTAATAGACTAAAACTAAGATGTGCTTGTTTCCCGTTGAACAGAATTAGTGTTTATTTTATTTCATTGATCATCGTCCTGTCTCAGGGATAAATCCCCAGAAACCTCCACAGCTGTTGGCAGACAATGCTGTTGTTCAGAGAAAATTAAAATCATGCAGATAAGGTAACTGGTAAGTTTGATAGTTTGTTTTGGCAAGTGAGAAAAAGGCATTTGCACTCTGTAAGAGTTGGGGCAAATGTATGCTCCACAGTGATGTCATTAGTCCAGTTATGACATTTGGATAACCAAATGCTCTGAAAGAGTAATTGGTGTGGCTTTGATACTTATTTTCAGTAAAATATAGTGAGAAACTTACTGAACTTGCAGCTGTACATTGGAAGCTAAAGAGAATATGAGCCAGTGTTTTGTATCCTGTGCAATAGCCACTTAAAGCTGAGGATGGTGCAGAGAAAAGCTGAGAGTTGAGATTGTGTTGTTTTGGCTGGTGCAGGTGTACACTTGGCTTCTTTAAATGTTATGTTTGGTTTTAGCTTTGCTTTTAACATGTTTCTCAGTTTAGAGATGTAATTCTCAGGTGGGTTGTTTTGTTGTTTTTGGAATGTTTTTAAGCATCACCTACATACAGAAAGTGAAAGGAAAACGTGTCTGTTGTGGGACAGAGAGTGAAAATGACAGAGTAATAATGCAGGAGGGAAAAAGAAATTATTCTGCTGGTCAGTGTGTCAGTGTGGATTGTGTCTTCTTGTAAACCAGGTACTCCTAGCCCTGTTACTTTTTCAAGCAAACCAAGACATTGTACTTGATGTGTTTGAAAGACTGCATCCTGCACATTCTCTTAATTTTGTAGAGTAATCTTATTTTATGCTTCTGTTTATTCTGCTTGTATTTCAAGTGAAACTTGTTACTGTTGATACTGTGAACTTCTGTTTGAAGTGAATTTGTGTTCATTTTTATAAGAGTAGGTAACATTACATGTCTGACATCTACTCTGGATTGTATTCTCTATCTTAGTTATGTACAGCAGCTTAAGGGACGGGCGATGTTCATGCAGGCTTTATTGATTGCTCTTACCCTTTCAGTCTTGTAAGGAATCATTTGATGGGTTGGGAGGCATTTGGCCCTTCCATCACCATTTCAGTCTGTTACTGACGTGTGCTTTACAGTGAGAAGGTTTGCTGTAACTACAGGGCAGGCTGGTTTCATCAAGGTAACGTGTTTCAGGATGTGATTCTCTGGTGGTTATAACATTTAAGTAAAGGTTGCATTCCCCCCTCCACCCCGTTAAGGAGTTCTGTTGGCTGCATACGTTGGGAATGTTTAGTTAGACTCCAGGCATATGCTCACCTGGTTTGCTTTGCTTTACCACTTCAGATAAGCCACGCCAATAGAAGAACTGTGTTGCCAGTGTAACCAAGGCCATGAAAGTGAACCTCAGGCTGTATGTATCAGAGAAGTATGGCAGCCTTTGGGACTTAAGCTGGAGGCTCATGACTGTGGATCTCCAGCCCTGATGTGATAGAAGGATGGCTTAGCAGAGGTTTCACTTATGTTTTAGTATGTATCAGTTGTGTTTTATTTATACAAATCAAGAGGTGATGGAGCTGGATTCTTGCTTAGCTGTGGTGTTCACTAAACATTCAGCAACTTGGTTCTGGGTGATGGTTTTACAAGTGGGGGCTGTGGTAATACCAACCTTGCTTGTTCTGTTTCTTCTTTATAGCAGATTATACTGTTATTCTAGAGCACTTTGCTTTGGGGATATTGCTTGATTTGCAGTTGGGCTGGCTAGACTGGCAGTCTAATGTGTGAAGGGATCAGCTGCTGCTTGTATCAGTTTATATATTTACCTTTCTTAAAATGCATCTACATATAGTCATTACATTATTCACATTCAGAGCATGCATGGGTATGTGTGGGTATTCTTTACTACAATACGGAAAGAGAAACTGACAAATTCAAGTAGTTTGACCTTGTAAAATGTAACCACATGGGAGCAGTTTCCTATAAAATGTCCGCTTGTCAGGGTGGTTTCAGTACTTGTTTTCCAAGGCACATCCCTCCTAATACTTTTTTCCTGGTTTAACTATTGCTTAGCATGAAGATGTTGCACCCCAGAGTTCCAGCATGAAGATAAATCCAAAGCTCTTCCTCAGAGGGGTGGTGTGGTACTGCTCTATCAGGCTTTACTGCTGAGTGCATCTGTGGGGCAGCTCCAGGCGAGTGCTGTGCATCCTCCCTCTGCCCTGCTACTCTGCTAGGGCTCTGCCCATGGAGCTGTCCCTGCTGCCTGAAGCCTTCTTCCTCTTCTGGGCAGTGTTGCTCTGGTTGTGCTGCTGTGCCTACAGCTGTGTGACTGGTATCAGCTCTCCTCTGTAGCAAACTAATGTTCTATTCTGAATAGAGCTTCTGAGTGTTGAATGTTTCATAGATAAGGAATAGCCAGGCTGGATGGGGCCCCAGGCAGCCTCACTAGAGGATGGCAACCAGCTTGAAGTTCTCTTCTCACCCAGGCTGTTTGTAGGTGCTCAGCAGCATAGCTGAAGGGGCTATGAAGAACTGGGGAGCATATCAGGCCTAAAATTACAGAACGTAATGTCCAAATTTAAATGTACTTTAAAACGCATTATACGTGTGCTGTTTTTGATTTGTGGCATTATACGTGTGCTGTTTTTGATTTGTGGCATCTTTGCATCTGTGATGCTTTTGAAAGTGATGTAAAAATCAACTGAAAGGAACTGAGAGAATCTGTTGGGATTTGGTGCAATTGGTACAAGTAGGGGAGAGGGTTTTTAATTATATGTGTTTTATTGACATTCAGTTAATGGAGGCTTCTCTCCAGCAAGTTCACTTGAAGTGAAGTCCTTTGGCTTCTGCTATTCAAGAGTTGATCTTTAAGAATAAATGACTGATAGGTAAAGTCTCCAGCTCCTACTCTTGTTAGTGTGTGTTGCTCTGGGGCTAAAGTAAACAAGGAAACAGTTGAGCATTTTAGAAATACCTTGTCTGAGGGTGTAGTCTGGCAAACTGTTCTTTGGCAGCAGTATTCATTTAAACTGCTCCTGTTGTTTCGTTTCCATTTGCATGTTGTTACCTTCTGTTTGCACTACTAAGGTATTTTATGGGCCTGGGTTAGAAGTAACTCCCTGAAGAGATTGTTATTTCTCATGTCGATCAGAACCCGTCCTGGTCCATTGCCCAGCTCAGAAACCACTGTGCTGCCTCAGCTGAGGAAGAAAGAGGAAGGAAGGTGCTGGAGACCTTGAGTTGCTTCGCACTTCTGCTACTGCAGGAAGATTAAACTGCTGCTTCTACACTTCCTTTGCAGTTCAAGTTCCTACTACTGCAGTATATTGCTTGTTTACCAGACCCTTGACAACTAGTTCTGTATGTCTTTGCTTTCTGGAATGTCTCCAATTTTGTCATATAATACTACACTTGAGTTTCATGCTTTAGTTAAGATAGGATTTGAGTATAATTCTTCAGCACTTTGAGAGTTCCTGTGTTACTGTTATCTTCTTATAGCACTGGTATGCATTTGTCTTAATACCAGGAAATCATTCTGAGTGAGATGCTGTGTGCTGTTGAAATAGCATAGGACAAAAAGACAAAATCACCATCTAAAACCTGCACCAAATGGGTTAGAAATGATTTTGGCAAGGTACTGGTGAGACAGTGCTGCTTGACATTAAGGGCTTATTCTAGCGGCTCCAGCTCTTCATAGTAGATACTGTAGTGTAAAATAATTTTTGAAGAAGACTAAAAAGTGAATTCTGTTGGCATCACAGGGAACTCAAGCCTAGGAATGGTCTAGGAGATAGCACCAAGGCACTTGTTTGGAAATTAAATACAAATGCTTTTCTTTTTTTGTATAAAAATACCTAACTGCTTGAAACAGACTTGTAGAGTGGTAATGAAACCAGGTGTTGCTAACAGGATCTGTTTTGCTTTGAGCTTTGTGGCAGTGAGGGCAATTATTTCTGCTTCTTTCTAACAGACCGAAGAGAACGCTGTACAGTAAGAAGTATGGAGTGGACCTCATCAGATACACACACGCAGCCAACACAGTCGTGTACAGCTCCAACAAAATAGATGGTAAGCAATCTGCCACAGCTCAGCATTTTAAATCCAGATACACTTGAACTGATGTGCCTAGGTAAACAGCACTGAAGGGCTGGCAAGAACTTGCAGTGTCTTTTAGGTGATGAGTATGCTGCCACTGGGGATTTGATGTTCAACTCTAATGCACAGCTTAGCAATCTGTCGTGAGTTGTGTAGATGCTGTTGGTGAGATAAAATTTCACTTCTTGACCCTGGGGAGTTCAAGAAAAAAATTAAAATGTGAAGTTCATTTTGTTATTTACTGTTGCAGTAGTTAGCCTCCATGCCTTATATTCTTCCTCTTGTGAAAGGAGGAAGATGAATGCAGCAGAAGGTGAGCTAAACGCTAAATACAGTGGCAAGTGAGCTGCAAAGGAAGGGAATGTTCTCTTGCAGCAGGGATGACAGAGAGCTCAGGTAATTCAGCAGACCACCAGCTACAACTGGAGGTGGTCATAGAGCTATTTTGATGTGAGCTTTGTTTCTGTTCATTGGCCCCGTGGCTTTTTTCCATGTAATAGGCTTAGGTAGAACATTAGTTTCCATGCTGTTTTTCCCACAGCACTATGTGATGGCTACATTCTTCGACTCAGTGACATTGAAGGGCTTTTTAGACCTTCACAACTATCAGTGAAAAGATTTGAATTCAAATTAAATGTCCAGATTAGGACTTGCATAAATAGATGGCTAGTCCTTCTGTAGGGCCATACTTCTTCCCAAGGCTAGAAAAGCTGAAGTCCATTGGTTCTGAACAGTTTGTCTCAGTTTTGTTGGTGATGTCTGACAGGAGTTCTTCAGTTTCTTCAGTGAACGTGTCTCTTAGCACAGCACTGCTGAAATTGGCTCTGACATCATGTTGTAAAGTTATTGGTTTCTGAGATAGTAGTTTTGCTTTTTCCATTGCAGATGTTGAGCTTAATGGTAGGGATGCTGGTGGTCTGTGTGTGTTAGGTTGTCAACGGAATTAAGAGAATATGGATCTGAAGCAGGTAAAAGTTAACAGTTAGGAAGTCAAGTTAAACTAGAGCAAGCTAGGCCTGAATCTGTAGAAACAAGGAAGTTTGTGATGGAATTGGTTTCAGTGATGTGAAAGGATTACTAGTGGTACTGGAAGCACTTGCCTCTTCAGCCTGTTTCACGATTGACTGACTTATTTTTTATGGAATTACTTTGTTCTGAAGAAGTTCTGGCTTGGCTGTTACTTTTATAATTAATTAATTTAACATCTTTAATGCTGCTTTCAATTGGGAGTTCTTGTTTACGAGCTCCAGTATGTCTTTAAGGGACAAGAATTCAACAGTTACTGATCATGAAGGAAAGCATTGTGATCAACACCTAATTAGAATTAAAGAAAAAGGTTGAATGTAGAAGTATTTGCCTGTGAGGTTTAGTCAGACCAACAGTGCTGTTAGGAGTCTGTATACTCTGTAGTGGGTAATGCAAGTGCTCTTGGGCAAGGTACGTGGTAACCCTTCATGCAGCAGGGATGTGTTGGAATGCTATCCTTCCCTCCCCAGCATTGGAGATGCCACTGATCTGTTTATTTCTGAAGATTTCCTCGAGACCTTTGAACGTAGTTCCTCTTGCCTGATTCCAGGCTGAGGTAGTAGTTTGTACAGTTTGAGGGTCTATGATACCACCCGGTACAGGAGATAACTGTACAGGCCACTGCCTTGCCTGGGACAGAGCACTGCCAACAGAAAGGATCACAGGATTGTTTGCAAAGAAGAATGAATTCTGCAAGAACACTTGGGATATCAGGTAATGACTCTTCCCACAGGAGAAACCAGAGATGTGCATTATCAGTGTACTCGAAGAGTCAGTTCCAGTAGTTATGGGATGTGATGCTGGTTTTATGGATTTTCATTTTAGGCAGTTACCTGAGGTCACTTAAAACCTTCCAGAGTGAAGTGTCATATTATTACATTTTCTGCTTGGTCAAATCAGCCTTAATTTTACTGTCAAATACCAGAGGGTGGTTCAGAACTCTTATCTCAGACAAAAATAGTAACTTGATTGTTTTTTCCACAGAGCCCAAATTTTGCAGAATAATCCTTTCAAAAAGCTCCAAATGCTGTAGCTCTTGAGTGTTAAAATACTTCCTGTATATTGCATCCCTTTTACTCTTGATCTTCGTTGTTTTCATTTGGTTTCTTAGAGCTCCAGCACTCCTTGCCATTACAGCAGCATGGAGTCACACAGTGCTGTATGGAGCAGATGCATCAGGCCAATCTTTTCCATCTAGCAATAGCTTAAACTAGTTCCCTTCAGCTAGTGTTAGAAGTAATTTGGATGATGCTGTTTTGTTAGTCCTTCCCTCTGAAACCTCAGAGGTTTGGCTTCTGCTTCTCATGTTTCATTGCTCAAATGTATCTGCGTAGAAAGGTTAAAAAAATGTACTTCTGTGCTCTAATAAATCAGCAAATTGCTTCCTCTTACAGAAATTGTAATACATCTTGGGTGAAACTCTCAACAGTGCCTTCCAAAATTCTGGGTACTTGAGTAAATCAACAATTGATAAATGCTTTAGTGCTGCTCTCATTTTATTTTTTTAATGGTCTTGTCCTGGCCTTGAAGTTCATGTTTTATGTCCTCTCTGGGTAAATTCACACATTTCCTGAGCTTACTGTTCAGTTGGAAACTTAGGAGATGGAAGGGTATGTAGGTAAGACAGCAATATTCCTACTGTAAAGCAAAAATAAAAGCGTTACCATCAACTTTGGAGAGTTCTAGTTTTGTGAGAGTGATGGAGTAAAACCTTTTGCTGCTTTAATTTGGCAACTTTGAAATTAATGTGTATAAATTGCATGCCATTTTTGCCTTTAAAAGACATAATATTACCTCAGACTGCACAAAGCGTCCTTTCTGTTGCTTGACTTCCTCTTCTGCCTTGGAAACCAAGTTGCTTTATGTCTCTTTCTCACTTGATTCAGTTTCAGATCTGACATGAACTTGGATGACCAGGCTTATTCCCTACAGAAAGATTACTGTTGCTGTGGGGAGCAAGTTGACTGTGGCAGTTCTTAGATAATGTTGAGTTCATGCTGTAATAAAGCTGATGGTTTGTTTATGGTTTCAGATACGATCCGATACCTCTCTCTGCATGACAACAAATACATTCGGTATTTCCCTGGGCATACCAAAAGGTAAGATGTGGCTTGGGGGCAGTACAAGAGAAAATGAAATGGTGCTTGTGGTGAGCTTGAGTTGTGTTACACTTCATTTTGCCCTTTTTTTGCTTTGTAGAACTGTTGAATACTGGTTTTGTACACAACTGATGAGGTAGGAGTTGCTTCATCAGCTCCAGTTGTGTCTTTGATGCATATTGTCTTTTGTGTTACAGAGTGGTTGCCCTTTCAATGTCTCCAGTGGATGATACTTTTATTTCTGGATCCCTTGATAAAACTATTCGACTCTGGGATCTTCGCTCTCCAAATTGCCAGGTGAGATATCAAAATAGTGCACATATTTGTGTAATCCATTTTCTGGTTGAAAGATGCAAAATGGATGTGTGCTTGCTATAAAAGAAAAGTACTGTTGATGATTTAAAATTAACACCTTCCTGGAATGCTGTAGGAGTCTTGATCAAGGAGTCTCTTACCATTTCAGTTAAGCATGTCTTGTTGTGTAACACCACTTGCTTCCACTTACGTCTCTGTACTGGAGAACCGCTGGGAAGAGCAAGGTATAACACCACGGCTGATAAAACAGGAAGCAGGCTGTTAGTCAGGCTGCTACCCATGCAGAAAGTGTTTTCATAGCTTGCATCGTTCCACAGAAGGAGTGCTGGGAGGTGCATTTTGACTGCTTATAGTGCATTTGTGTTTAAATTTGATGCCTTGATGCAGTTAAATTGGATGATGAAATGTGTGATGTAAAGAACACAGATACCATATGGTCTATCTACTTCTTCCATCACCTTTATTATTCAGCAGACCTAGTTGTGAGCATATACAGCTTCCTAAAAGCAAAAAAAAATCCTGTCATTTTTATTTACTTATTTCGATAGAATAGTTGTCTGTTGTCTGGGTTTTTTTTAATTTGTTTTGGTTTTAGTGGAAACAAGCTTGCATAGAGTGAAAAAAGTACCCAGACTGACAACAGAAAATGAGACTGGGACTAAATCTCCACCTTTAATGGTGGAGATGGGTGTTTAATAGTGGTGATGGGCTGTTTCATCCCTGTAGGTGATGTGGCAGTGCTCTCTCATCTCAATGGGGCTGTGTGTAAGAAGGCTACTTTCTGATTTCAGGTGATATAATTGTAAATGAAAAAGGAAGTAAAAGTTTACATTTTTCACTAAATAGAACTATCTGCACTAGAAATAAGGTGTTTTTTTTTAACTAGAAATATTTTTGCCTTTCTCTGGGAGTATGTCTTTTATGCCAGTGTATGAATTTGCCCTGGGATGAATCTCAATCTCGAAGTTGCAATGAATGCTAAGGTTGTAATTTCAGTGATGGTTCTGTAACACCAAGTTTTGAAATTAAGAATAATAATACCAGGAGTTGTAACTGGACGCTGCAGGCAGCAAATATTAGGAAACAGGTTGAGAAGCTGTTGCTTGTAATTTTCAATTTGCCCATGTGATGGCAGCCGTAGCAGCTGAAACATTATCATGAAACAGAAGATGTCCTGATTGTGGGGATTCTGAGTGTTGGCTGGCTCACTGATTAGTCTTCAGGGAAAAATGACCTAAACTGGAAAAAGAAATAGTAAGGACTACTGAGGAGCAGTATACTCCTGAATGCAGAAGCTTAACTGTATTGTTGATTTAATCAAAGATGTGTTCTTATCGATGAACAGTTAGATAAAAACATTTGGCTAATGCATAGACTTGCCGGTCATTGTACAGAAATCATATATCTTGTTGACTTTCATCAAGTTCTCTCAAGTCTTTTCTAGAGTGAGTTGAGGAAAAATTCACATTAAGCCATAAAAATGCTCTGATGCCATCTGGAAGGTTTGAGTTTTCATTAAGTTGAAATGGAAAGTTCTGCAGTGGTGTTTACCAGAGATGTTTTTACTTGCTTCAGAAATAGCTTTTTCCCCCCTCTTCACAACCATAATTGGTAGCATGTTGCTGTCAATACCAGCAGCACTGTTTTGTGCAACTACCTCTCATGAGTGCTAATGCAGTTACAACATCCTCCCTCCTCTCCTTACTTTCTGAGTAAATGACAGCTGTAATGAGATCTCAATTTGTTCCAGTGTAAATTTTGTCACTGCAGCAAACTGAGAAGCTCTGTGTGATGATCTGAACTGGTTGAGTTGCTTTTGAGAGGCTGATGTAGAAATGTGATAACATCTCAATGCTCATAACCAAAATTCACAGCCTGTATGCTTCTGACCTGCTTAAAATGGGCTGTACAGGTCGTGGTAGAAATGTAGTAATCACTTCCACAAAATAATGTGGACTTCTGTTTTTAGGGCTTGATGCATCTCCAGGGGAAACCGGTGTGCTCTTTTGACCCAGAAGGATTGATTTTTGCAGCTGGAGTCAATTCTGAAATGGTGAAGCTTTATGATCTCCGCTCTTTTGACAAGGTGAGCTACCCTTACTTCATTTCTTACACTTCTTAGCTTGCAAGAAATAACACAAACTCAGTGCCCAGAGGCTGAGTTTGTTTGCTCCAGCTTCCTCTCTGGGTTGCCTCTGCTTGGCACCCTTAGAGTTTTTGGTTGGTGTCTGATGGACAGTATGTGCTGTCAACAGTTCCTGAAATCCACCCTTGAACACTTGTGGGAGTTGATTTCCAGTAACTCTTAAACCTGTTCCAATTTCATATTCATACTTCTGTTGTTGTTTTCCTTGCTGCTTAATCTGGAAGAACACTGGGAAAGGTGGAGTCAGGATCTTCAGAGAGGGTAGGAATTTCAAAGAAAGTCATAAAATTCATATGACAATAACACTGGCTCAGGCTCTTTCTAATTTCAGTTAGCAGCTTTGTTTGAAAGTTCAAGTTCCAGCATTCCCTTAAATTTATTTCTCCTATTGGATGTAGTAGAGTAAAGGAAATCAGATACTGAAACACTCTACTTGTGGCTCTTTTGGCTTTGGAAACTGTGGATTCGTATTTCATTGAAATGTAAACATGCAGCAACGTGTTTTAACTGTGACATTGTCCCTTGTCTGATATTCCAGGCCTAAGGATTTTCTCTTACAAATCTTAAACTTTTTCTGAGCAAAGGTTAAAAGCAGAGCATGCTGTCAGTAATGCTGTGGGGCCGTTTGCTACGTTTAAGATGCAGTATGACCGCACATGTGAGTGGACAGGCCTGAAGTTCAGTAACGATGGCAAACTCATCCTTATATCAACTAATGGAGGATTCATTCGACTGATTGATGCCTTTAAAGGAGCCGTCCTGCATACGTTTGGGGTGAGCACAGTGCCTGTGTTACCTACTTGAATCTTGCCATTGAAGTCAGAATTCCTTGGTTTGGAAGGGACCTTAAGGATATGCTGGCTTGGGGTATCACAAAAAGCAGTATCCTTCCTACCCCTCTGCACACAGAGCTCTGCAGTGTCATAGTGGGGGCCCTGCCCTTTGGCTGTGAGATTACTGAGTGCACTACAACATCTTCTGTTTCATGCCATAGGGATATAACAATAGCAAGGCTGTCACACTGGAGGCGTCGTTCACACCAGACTCTCAGTTCATCATGATAGGTAAGATCTTCTCAGAAGAAATTTAGTGCTGTACATTCTTTAGGACTCCAATTGCATCTGTGTTGGGAAACAGAAAATATTTCAGTGATACAGTGCAGTTGTTAGTTTTCTTCACAGTGACCGGAATCTTCTGTTTTGTTGCTAATTCACTCAGCATCTTTGAGAACAAAACTTAAGTGAACCTGCAAGTGAGGGGTGTCATTGCAGGTTGTTTTGGCTGAGAACTTTCCTCTTGCAGAGAAGGGGTTGTTCTTGCTTTCTTCAACCTGGTGTTTAACCTTGTCTTTGGAGAGCACTTTATTGAACAACTTTACGTTCCTACTGTGCCCTTCCAAATGAAATTTTTTGCAGAAAAAGTTCCAAAATGCTTATTTCTGTTCAGTTTTTAAATATGGCTGAATTATAACTTGTGCTCCTTATTTTTTTTTTATTCCCTGAAAGGCCATGTGTAAATATTGGAGCAGAAGAAATTCCTTTCATTATTATTGGGAATCCTGTTTAAAGTGAGACTAAACCAGAGTTTAGTTATAAAAATGTTCAGCCTCCAGCTTCAGAGTTCACCTCGCAAATAATGATGCTTGCAAAATGCCGTTTTAAAGTGGGGAAAAAAAACCCATCCTGTTTGTAGCAGTGAGGGGAGTCGATGTCTCCAGTGAAGCTTCTGGTATTTGGCATACTGCACTGAAACCTTCACTGGGAAGCCTTTGATTAGTGTGCATGCCTAATGACACATTTATCTAGCTCTGTGCCTGAAGTGAGCACTTCTGTGAACGCTGATTCTTGCACTCAGCTTTAGGCCTCTCACATGTAAGTGCAGGCTGGCAGTGGTCTTTCCTCCTCACTTGGCTGGTGTCAGCTCTCCTCTTCCGATAGGCAGTAGTGGTTGTTAATCTCTTTGGCAGAACGGTGTTGCACGATGTTCGGTCTCCATGGTGCAAAGACACAATCAGTTTGGATGCAAATGTGAGAACCCTAGCCATTTTTTCTAAGTGCTGTAGTGATACTTTTGAAAACTTAAAAGTTAAGCTGAGGAGGTGTGCTTGTTCTTTGAGTTCACTGATGGATTGAACTTTGTTTTTTCTGTTGGCCTCCCCAGTGCATGTTGCGTATCTTGTTTTCCATTCCTACCTGCAGGATCAGAGGATGGGAAGATTCACGTTTGGAATGGAGAAAGTGGGATGAAAGTGGCAGTACTGGATGGGAAACACACAGGTCCTATAACCTGTCTGCAGTTCAACCCCAAATTCATGACTTTTGCTAGCGCATGTTCAAATATGGTAAGAAAATGACTGAACTTCCTCCTAGTTGTATGATGTGCTCACCCTTCTGGAAGGGAATCTGAGACAGTTCTGTGGTACCAGTAGGCATTTCCTTGGGCTTTCTGAGCACGAGGCCTCTATCAAACCTTTACTGCACATCACTTGTCAAGTAGATAGATGGGGCAGCACACCAAGTACTGGCAGGAAAATGGTTGAAATCATGCATGGGGGCAGAGCAGTGAATGAATGTGCAAGCAGAAGCGTGAATTTCTTTGGTTGCTGCACACAGCTGGTATTTTCATTCTGCATAAGGCTGGCTTGCTCTGGAGAACATGCATTGCAAACCACAGCAGGATAAGTGTTTAAACCCCTGGGGAGGGTCTTGCTGCATCTCCCGTAGTGTCTGCTTGTGGAAGGAAGCCACGAGCAGCTCCTGACTTGTGCTATAGGATATTTGTGTTCTGCTCAGTAACAGATGTTCGTTCTTTCCTCTCTTGTAGGCCTTCTGGTTGCCGACTATTGATGACTAATTCCTACACTGCAGCTACAGTCAGATGACTTTCCATACTGCTAACAGCAGTGTATTCTTGCAAAGATAGTATTGGAATTGCCTACATCTTTTAGACTCTGATCCCATTCCTGCATATGTTTCCATATGTCTTACCTGGTTGGCTGCATTCCTCTCGAAGGATTCCTCCACTTGATCTCCTAGCGTGTTCAGAAGTGACATACAATACTTCCTTACCTTGCAGACCATGCCCAGCAGACTTCAGCTGAAGTTGGAACTGGCACAGTATTATGAAAGCAGGGGAGTCTGCTTTATTCACAAAATGCTTGTGGTAGTTTTTAAGCTGTAATCTCCTTCTTTAAGTGCACAATGCAATTGATGTTCCAAGGTGGAATGTGCAGTTCCTTCCCACAAGTGCATGTTTTTCACATCTGGGATCTCTGTTTCACTGCAGTCCATGGATGGAAATTACTTCTGTGCCAAATGTGAACACTGACATCTTTCAACTCAAGAGCAGTTGAACACATGCTGAAAGAGTGGGTGACCGTACATTTGTGACACACATCCTATATCATCCTTTTTTGGCAATTTAATGTGCAACAAACCATACACATCTTTGCCACTGCCAGAGCTTTAAGAAGCTTCCCTGCTGTTTGCTCTTTGAGATGCTGGCAGGGTGCACACAGTGCTGAAGTCTGGTCTGCGTCCCAAGCAATAAAGGAGTCTGTCAGCAGGAAGATGGGGAAACCAAACTGGGACTGAAAGCACAGTCTGCTTCTATATCTTCCTTATGTATCATCTTGGCTGATTTTATAAATATTCTTGGGGGCAGTGGGAATGGGCCATATTTTTTTACTTCTAGATATTAAAGAATGTGTTGTGGGCCAGTGTTGTGGGATGTCAAAGCTGTTTACTTTCACCAATGCAGTTTTTGCCCCTTCTGGTTTGTAAGTAAGTTCCATTAAGTGCTCCCCGGACTGGGGTGAGACCTGTATTGCTTGGTTGATGCAGCAGCATGCACAGTTGGTTTGTTATTTCATTGTACACTTGTTACAAAGTGTACAGGTTTTCAGCAGCAGCAGCCCAAAAAGAGTGATGCTTCATTTGCCAGATGGAATTGCATTGAAAGCAAAGCTTCATGTGCTCTTGCTGGCTTTGCTCTGCTGTGGCTGTGCTCCAAGGGCCACCCCCACAGAGATGGGAGGAACGTGCTCTCCTGCTTCAGTGGGCTTGCTGGCAAATTACACAGTCCTTATGCCTGGTTCCAGATTCTTTTCCTGTGATGTTGCATTGATTAGATACATCCAGTGGTAGGCCACAATGGGCTCAGTAAATGTGGCATTTATTGTATTCTTATCTTTCTAAATGTGCTTGGTGTTATATGCTGGGCCGTGGCCTTGAAAGTCTGTTCTTCCTTTCTTCTGAATGTAGAATGCTGGCAAGGTGAAAAACAGCTATGGGCATTTTCTCTGTGCACTCCAGCATCAGTCCATACATTTTACCTTTTGTCAGTTATTTCGCATAGTATTACAGCAAAGTTATTCTCAGCTGTGGAGCCCTGTCTAGAACTCAGAGCCTGTCTTCTCCACAAGTAGAACAGCTTCTTCCATTTTGCTCTTCCTCACCTTTATTTTCTTACAGGCCTTGTCAGAAGGCAATGAAGCCGCACAGAGAACTGGGGATTTGGAACTAGCCTCTCTTCACTGCTGGTTCCTTTAAAGCAGCACTTCCTGCTGAGCTGCAGCCTTTGCCTGTCACAGTCTTCAGGAGGACTGCTGTGAGTGAGGCAGTCTGAGAAGCTCGATGCTTGATGCTGTTGTGGTTGCTTTCTGCTTAAGCTCAGTGGCTTACCTCTGCTAACGTTACTGTGCATGTTTTGAGTCATTTCTGATGTCATCGCCTGTGATGTGAGTGTGCCTGTCCTCCAGTGGAGGAGCAAAAGGAGCAGCGGACCAACGCTCCTGATTTCACCAAACCTTTCTTCTGTTAGAGCTGCAGTTCAGAGATTCATACTACTACACCAGCATCCCTCCCTGTTGTGTACTGTCCCACCAGCACCTATAAATGCCCAGGACAAAGGGAAGTGGATATCTCAGACCTCACACTCTGCTGGATTTTCACCACCACCTCTTAAGCTCGGTATAGTTGCATTTCAGGCTGCTTGGTGCTATCGGACCTGTTTCAGTGTCTCTGTAAGCAGCCATCTGCTGCAGTGGTTTGTAACATACAGCTCCCTGGGTTCTGTAGCACATTTTAACACTTTGATATTTCATTCAGTAGCAAATGGTTTTGGGGGTTTTAAAGTCTGTTGCCTTAGCGAATGGATACCCACCCAGGTGTTTTTTTTCCTGTTATTTTTAAGGGGAAGCATTTGGAAGTCTGGTATTCTAAAAATGTTCTTCATTGACATGGCTTGAGTGCTTGTCTAAAAACTGTTACTCACTTCTCTTCTGCTTGCAGTGTTGTAGAACTTCGTGCATTGCAGCATGAAATGCTCTTTCTAAAAACAAGGACCAAAGTACCAATCTAGAATGATGTGTCCACAAAGAGTGTCTGAGTTCACAGGTTCATGCCCAGCACAGCATTAAGGCTCAGTTCAAACTGCAGTGCTTGCCCAGGGACAGCCACTGCCTGCGCAGTGGCAAAGCCATCTTTATGGCTTGGTGTAGCAGTGAATGTTTTCCATTTGCCTTCAGAAGAAGGAAATGTGCCAAGTAGTGTTGAGAAACGTTGGTATCCTGCATTCCTGGAAGATCAGGTGAATGAAGGTCTCAGCTTCCAGTGTCTGCATGTTTCTCTAGAAGTTACAAGACTGCAGTTCTCGTGTTGTTGGGGCACCCAGCTAATGAGAAACATTCCTCATTGAAAAGCAGCACTCCCACATCTAACAGTGTCCAAACTGTTAGTGTCCAAGCCAAGTAGGAAACAGCATTCTGCACCCCACCACCCACACTGGAGATCTTCTAGATCAATCCTTTGTTCTTTGGGATGAAATAAAGGTGAATGGAAAGAAAGAATTGACGGCCCACTCAATTACACTGTTGGCTGAGCTCATCTGCTTGGGCTGTAGGAGACTTGGTGTAGACCTTTTGAGGCTTGTGCATGCTGGGTTAATGTCCCAGCTCGTGGTCTGGGGGACATGGAAGCATGTAAGTGAACAAATGTGGAAGCAGCAGTGTATCTTCCTCCAGCACTGCTTCTGCCTGTATTTGCACTTTAAGAGTCTCCACCTTGTTTTTGGGTCCGGGCTAGGATCCCATTGAGAAAAAGCTGGCTTCTTTGGTTATGAGCTGTTTTTGTGAATTCTGCTCCTAGGTGGTACCTGCAGATGAGTGTAAATACATGAATGTGGAGAACTCGATATTGTGGCTGTTAATAATAAATATTTTGTAGACATTTCCCCGAGTGCTGTAAAATCTCCATTTGTCTGATGTGCAACTCCTGGAGGGGAGCAAGAAAATGCCTTTTAAAGTCTCCTCAGTTTTGGGGATAGGGAAGCAGTCGTGTTGAGGTGGAGTGCCCTAAGAAGGAGTGTTCACAGGCACCTGATCTGGATGCAAGCAGTTTTCTCAGCAGGCCAGTAGGGAACTGGCTTGTTGAGCTGCTGTAACAGGAGACTCAGACTGTTACAGTCTAGCTGCTGTAGGGGGGTGACAACATGGATAACAGCATTTGGGCAACAGTAAATTCTGAAGCAAAAACTTCTCTGTGATTCTCTAAGGCCACTTGCTTTTTTTAGTCTCAAGTCTGTGTAAAACCTGACAGGAACAAAACTGGAAGGTGCCATGAACATTGTTTTTATTAGGACTCGTCCTTACGGAACTCAAGCAGTTCACAAAAGACAATGGGGTTTGTCCACGTCACTGAGTAATGCGGCAAACTTGCATGAGGAACAATGAACATAGAAGCAAGGAAATGGAAAGCTTGTCCAGACCTGAATTTACCTGTTGAAAGAACAGCTCAGACCTTGAAGATCTGCTCTGAAGGCTCAGATCATCTTGGCATGTGTTCTGTTGCAATGAGCGTACCGCTTGTGCTCAGCACCCCGCTAACTGGGAGCAACTGGTTCTGTTTTACTTGGAGCTCTTCTAGGAAATCACCTGATGTATTTCCTTACACGCTTCAGCTCTCAGCAGTACTACTGCTACAAAACCAGCCTTGCTGCCACTGGCAGAAGTGTTAGTGAGCATTCTGAACTAAAATTTGTTAAAGATCTGCATGTTAAGTAAATCACATGTAGCAGAAATGCCCTTAAGGAAGGCATCTGTCTTTCCAGAGGAGGCTCCACCTGATAGCTTCTGTTTTGAGGTGGTGCTGCCTACAACTAGAACTTCCTCACCTGGAAGAGGTGTGGGACACCTCTGTCAGTAATGCTGTCCTAACAGCAGTTCCCAGTTTTTCAGTTGATGGCACAAATGGATACGAGGGACACCTGTAGCTTATGCACTCAGTATGAAGCCCAGTTTGAGTCTGATTAACATCCAGTTCTCAAGATCAGATGGACCTCACCTGATCTTCATTATTTACAATGAAAAAGGAGGAAGTGTCACTAGAGACACTGATTCAAGGTTTACTGTCCTTAATCACAACAGTGGTCTTTGTCTCCTGTGGCCACTTCAGCAATTTCCCATTGGCACAGCAAAGTAAAGGCAGCAAGAGGAATGATTTGTTGCCCCTGTTCTTGCAGATCCTCTCGTGTAAGTGCTGGCTCTGCATTCTCAGGTTCCACATCAGGTGGTGTTGCTGCCTGTCACACTAACAGTCCTCAACTCTGTTGTGCAGCGGGATGACAAACACAGAGATGTCATCGTAGGATGCCTCCTGGCTGTCATCCAGCATCCACTGGTGGCCTCTCTTCTTTCCCCTTGCTCTGCACACCAAGCTCTTGGCCAGTTCTGAAAATCTGGGGGTGGGAAAAAATGGGAGGTCCGGTTTAACTCAATACTGCCCCTCAAGAACAACACTGAGATAGGGCTCTGCATTGCCAGGACACTTCTTCATTGGTGTCATCACCGCTTCTTTAGGATGCAGAAAGACTATGAGTCAGTCCTTCCAGAGTCCCCAAAAAGTGTTTGGTCATGCTAAAGCTGACCTGGATGCCAAGTGACCTCAGCACGCTTTTGGTCCAGACAGGTTCTTTGGGAAGGGAAACAAGGGTAAGGCTGACATTACCTGTGGGGATCGGTCTTGTTTTCTGCAAGAAAGCTCCTAGCCATGTCAGCCACCTCTTTGTTGCTCAAAACATCCCAAAGGCCATCAGTTGCCATGATGAGGACATCATCTTCCTTAATGTCATGCAGAGCAAAATCAAATACGTTCACCTGGAAAGCACAGGAGTGAATCAGAGGGGCTTTTCCACGTGCAAAAGCTCCAGCTATTTACTGAAGGCTGACGTGTTTCCTGTATTACAGCTGGCTCTGGGAAGCATTAAGCAACCCTGTGATTCTTCTGCTTCCCTGCATGAGGGTAATCACTGCAAACTCCTCCAAGTAGGTGGTGACCAGCAGTGAGCACACCCTGCTGCAGTCAGCACGCCAGCAGCAACTGCACTCACTGCAGTGTGCAGGAGGGGGCAGGGGGATGACTGCTCCCCGAGGGATGGCTGGCTGTGGGATCACAGGGCTTTGGATCTTTACACCCCATTGCTGCTACCTGGGCAGCGTGCAGAGAGAAGGGGATGGAAAAAGGGCAGGGCTGTGACCTGCTTGGTCACTGGAAAATGGGAGCAGCTACATTCCACCACCCCCCTGCAGTTCCACATGCTCTGACTGACCTTTGGAATGCAGGAGAGGAAGGGTTTGACTTCAATGTTGGTGTCAATGACTTTGAGTTGATGATCCCCTAAACCTCGAGAGACAGACAGAGTCCCCAGCAAACGAGCCTGGCCCCAAACAAAACAAACGTAAGAACATGGCACCTTTAAAGGCAGATGCATGGCTTGCCCTTTAGGAGCCTTGTGCAAACATCACCCAGAGCCACCCCAGGAGGCATCAGAGATGGAGAAGTGGTTACAAGCAATGGCCTGATGGGAACATGGACACGGACAGCCAGCAAATGGGTGAGGAAGGGGTACGTGATAGAGGCTCATGCTGATGGCCCACAGTGGGTTCTGTAATGAGTAGCATGTGCTGCAGACCTCAGGAAGCCCACAGGGGTATCTGTTTTTGGTGTGAGATGACAAGGAAGAAAATTGAACCGACTTGAAATAAATGGTCTTTTGTCTTTGCAAAGGGGTGGCACGTGGGCTGTGGCACTGGTGGTGGCAGGGCTCTTCCTGCTCCGCCTCTGCGAGCAAACACTGCTTGTGTGCAGTCAGTGCCCCAGTGAGTGGCTGGGATGCTCTGGGCCTCCCCAGCAGCCTGCTCCGCCCTCCCAGGGTGTAGAGAACCAAGCTACCTGCTTTCCGTGACCATGGACAAGAGGGTACTTGAGGTCAGCTTTCTCCACCAGCTTGTATCCCCTAGAACAGAGGATTCAGTGTTCATTTGGTGTCTTAATGGTACAACTCTGTCTGAGCATTTCAACTGTGGTTCAACCCTTGTGGTGTCCCCATGCACAGCGAACGACTGAGACAGGTGACTTGCTGAAGCAGATGTATTAAGAACGACCTCTTGCTGAATGCCAGGGTGTTTCTCCCTCCCCATTTCCTTCCAGTTGTACTGGGGCTCCCTGCCTCAGCCTGCAGAGCCCAGCACCATCTCCCACTGCTGTTCCCAACCTCCCTGCAAGGGTTATATCCTTCAGGCAGAGCGGTGCTACTGCTGAGAGACTGCTCACAGCATCCTTGACCATGGTAACAGTTTGCATTCAGACAGCCCCTCTGGTATCCCACTGCCACTAGCAGCAGGTAAAGCTGCCCTGTGCCACATCCCTGCCCCCACGCACAGAGGACTCACCAGCCCTCCATGAAGTAATCCCTGTACAGGACCTTCTGTCCCACGTCATCTCCCTTCAGCCTCCGTGGAAATTCAAAGCGTGTAAACTCTCCATCCAGGAGTTTGGGGAAGAGAAAAGCCTGGAGGAGGGAACAAAAGCATGAGGGTGGACAGGCTTCATTCTGCAGGGTGAGCACCGAGACTACGCCCTGCTCACACACTGGGACTTGCACCCCCAGCTGCAAAATGGGCACAACACTGGGAAAACACACCCCAAGGGCCAAGCTGGGTGTGAGCCTCTCCAGCACTAAGTGCTGTTAGTTGAATCCTGCTCGCAGCCCCCCATGGCTGCTGACATTTTGACCACACGGTGCTTATTGCAGCCTTCAAGGAAGCAAGTGGTGCTCCTGCCATGAGCCCTCCACAACCCACTCTGATGGTCTGATGGGTGAGAGGAATCACTCACCAAGTGCTGGAGTCGCTGCCTCTCTGTCTCTGGCGTGAACTCAGAGCTCATGGGCACAATGGTGTCCTTCAGAACAAGAATGGCCCTATAAGAAGAAGAGGCAAAAAGCTGAGCTGCTTCCTGCCCCATCCCTGCTGACCTCCTGTTACTGGGGCTAGCCCCAGGGTGAGCCAACTGAGAGAACAGGGTAATCTGTGCCAGAGCAATGCCACACAATGCCTCCATCCAGGAGGGTTTAAAAATGCTGATGTGTTTTAACTAACCTCATTGCAGTTGTGTTATCGCAGCAGAGAACTGAGCCTGCCTGGTTTAACAATGGCAGAACTCCCTGCTGGAGGAGTGGTGGCCAAGGACAAATGAGAAAGCTCTTTAACGTGCTTTGAAATCAAACCCCACTTTGGAACCCCTGCCAGGATGAGCTTACTACTGCTGCACTGCCCTGTGGCTGGCTAGCATTAGTGTTTGGAAATCTGAAAGCTCTTCCAGAAGGCATCAGAGCACCCACCTACCCATCCAAGGGATCCCATGGCAGCTGTGCCCCAGCACAGAAGTGTTGCACACTTATCTTCCCTAGCACTACATAAGGTGCTGGAAACCTTTGCTAAGGCATTGGAACAAGCTGCCCAGGGAAGTGGTGCTGTCACCATCTCTGGATGTGTTCAAGAACTGTGGAGATGTGGACACAGCTCAGTGGGCACAGTTGAACCTGATGATCTCTGTGGTCTTTTCCAGTCTTAATTATTCTATGAAATCTTTGCATATGTTCCAGTTCTTGTTCCCAAGCAACCCCTCCCTTTCCTTGTGCTCACCTGCTGTCTCCAGCATTAGCCACATACAGCTTTCCCTGGAAATAAAGGGCAGCCAGAGCAGTGCAGCCTCCTGTCTGGTTGGTGGCTTCCATCTCCTGGCCAATGACTTCATCCTGTGGGTTCAAACAAGTCTGAAGAGCAATGTGAACCAGGGTGCTGCTTTCCACAGCTGCCTCCTGGCAGAAATCTAGAGCTAAAACTGATTGAAGGAGGTCAGCAGGAAATCAGCAAGGTGAAAGTCAGTGTTGCGTCAGTACAGCCAACAAAGTTATCACCGCTGGACCGAGCGCTCAGGACAGGCTGATAGCAGAGATCTCAAACTTGCATATGGTATGTGAGTCTAACAATAGCCATGGCCTAGCCCTGAAGGAATGTATTCCCTGGGAGCAGAGATGCTGCAGCTTTGCGCAGTGTCAGCACTACGGATGTGCAATGGCTGTGAGGCAGACCTCAGGCAGCTGACAGACCCAGCACGATGTCAGCTCGCCTTAAGGGTGTGCTCTGATATTCCTGCCTGCTCGAGGAGCTGCTGAACTCATTTGGCAGCCACAGCCCAGCCCGATGCACAGCATCCTTTGCCCATTTGGCAAACCCAAGCAGCTGGGGAATCAGTGCTTGACCATTTCCTAATGAGAGATCTCAGAGCAAGGGAGCCCTTGCCTCCCAGGCAGGGAGGAGACTCAGCCTTGGCCACCTTTGGCTGCAGGGAAAGAGAACTCACGCATTCCTGGAAGGCATTCTCTAGGGCTCCCACCACCACGTCTTCTGCATGGATGTGCTTCTCCTCCACGAACTGGGGGTCACTGTCACAAATGCAGCGCCCGCTCAAGTGCATGGGGGGACAGGCCTCCACGACGGCCCCTGCGGCCTCCTCCAGCTTCTGCTTGATGCAGTAGTGCAGGTAGTTGGAGGCAATGATGGCAGCTTCTGGGCCACCATGGCCATCGAAGAGCGCCCAGTAGAAACCAGTCAAAAACTGCAACACAGAAGAGTGATAAAGCAGCAAAAAGAGGAGGAGAGGGGCCGTGCAGACAGCAGTTTGCAGTCAGGACGTGCTGAACGTGTTCTGCCTGGCTCTTTCAGCCCAGCAGATGAAGCAACCCCTGGGGGGCACCTGGGGGAACTCAGGGTGGGGCCGTACCTGCGTGGAGCACAGGATCAGCCACTCCTGGTCCTCCTCCAGGCTCGGCTCCCTCCTGCGCACAGAGATCTGGCAGCACGCCGCCTGGTCCTCGTTGAACTCTGACTTCTCAGCATTGATAACCCTGCGGGTGCAAACACTCCAGCTGAGGGGTGAAGCACTGCCCAGCCAACATGGGAGCGAACCCCCGGCCTTCCTTCCAGCCCCACTCTCACTTGCTCCCTTCTCAAAGTCAAGGATCTCTCAGCTGGGAATCGAACCATCAAGTCCTTCACGACAGCGGGAAAAAGCTTCACCAGGGATACAGTGAGTTATGGGGAAAGAGCACTGATGGAGCACCCCCGCCTCCATCAGCCCCCGCTGGCAGCCTAGGCAGCAGGGCCAGGCTGGTGACAGGGATCCTCCTGGCCCTTCTCTCCCTGCACAGCCCATCTCCTGCACGTAGCAATCCCACGGCCCCCAGGTCACCAAGCGGTCCCACTACAACGTCCCTCTTCCCATAACCGAGGCAAACCCAGAGATTTACGGTGCTCTGCCAGGAGCCAGGGTTCAGTGCTCCAGTGCCCGACAAGCCATGCCCCTCTGCCCGCTCCCTGCAGCTCTTCTCCCGGGGACTCTCGGGCTCCCTTCACCAAAGAACGGACTGCTCGCCGCCCACCACCGCCTCGCACGGGATCACCACGTCCAGTCCCGTCCAAAGCTCCGGGGACTCTCGCCACGCCCGCAGCCGCACCAGCACCCGCCCCGTGACCCCGCGCAGCTCCACGTCCCCAGAGGCCGCACTCACTCGGCATATCCCGAACCCCACGGCAGCGGCCGCTCCGGCCCGGTGCCCCGCACGGCCCTGCCGCCCCGCGGGCTCTCCTCTCCGCCGCGGAGGAACTTGGGCCGACGGTAGCGCGGCGGGTCGGGCTGCGGGGTGCGCGGTACCGACTCCCGGCCACCTCCGGGTCGTTCCGCGGGGCCGCCCCGCCGCAGCCGCCGCAACCACTCGACGGACATGGAACCCCGCGGGCTCCCCCCGCACGGGCCGGGCGCGGCTCCTCCCGGGGGCGGTGCGGACGGCGGCCCCGCCCGGTGCCGGCTCCGGAAGCGTCTGTGCGGGCGGCGGAGCCGTTTCCTGCCCGGGACGCGGCGGAGCGGAGAGGAGCGGAGCCATGACGCACCAGACCGGCATCCACGGTAAGCGCGGGCCGAGCCGAGCCGAGCCGCGCCGCAGGGTCTCGCTGCACCGCGTCGCTCCGCGGCCCTTTCCCCGTTGCGGGTCCGCTGCCGTCCCGTGGTCTCGCGGGGTGGGCACCGCGGAGCGCCCCGCGGGTGCTGCTGCCGGCGGCGGTCGGGGGGAGCGCGGCCGATGGAAGCGCGCTGCTCTGCCTGGGGAGCGCATCCTTTGTCTGGCGCTGAATGGAAGCTCCGAGCGCGGCCCGGCACGCGGGAAAGGCGCATTCTGCCGCCGCTGCTCCGTTATGCGGGGGAAGCCGCTCAGCTGCCCCCGCGATCCGGCACCGAGCGGGTCGGGGCAGCTCCGCCGTGAGCCCGGAATCCCAGCGGGGAGAGGGATGGGAGCGGCACGGCGCGAGCCCCCCTTGTGCGTGCTGCCAGCTGCCTGCCGCTGCGGGGCTGCGTTCTGAGGAGGAGGAATAGCAGCCGTGGTGCCTCTGGAATTCCCGTGCTTATGGGGAAGGATGTGTGGGGGGACCCCCAGAAGCGGCCCCGAGGTTTGGGGGGGTGATGGTGTGCGTCTCCGTGGCGTTTCCCCCCTCTCCCACCTGACACCTCTGTGGGCAGTGTTAATCAGGACCGGAGGCACTGCATAATTGATGGAACCGAATCGATACGTGAGCAGAGATGGGAAAGATGCCGGCCCTGGGCTATGCTGGGCGGGCTGTGTTGGCTCGCTGTGCCTTCCTTTTGGGGGCATGGTGAAATTAGGGTGAATTTACGGCCTCTGTTCCTTCGCAGCATACCCTGGTGATGTTCCCTTGGCTTGAGGACAGCCAGGAGCATCCTTCCCTTTGGGTGCTCATGGAGCAGCACCTGCAAAATGGTTTGATGCTCGGATGCTGCTCCCACTTGGCTTGGCAGTGCTGGTGGCCGACAGCCCTTGGGTTTTCATTCATTACCTCCAAGCCCCAGGCTGCCACATTAAAGCTCAGGACCTCTTTGTGCATTCCTCCAGTTGCAACAGCAGCAACAAAACCAGAACCAAAGTGGCAGGCATGGTGCAGTGCTCTGAGCTCATGGTGAGAGCAGGGTGCACTACCCTGGCAGGGTTGGCAGGGTTTGCAGCATCCTGGTGCTTGAAATGGAGGTGGAAGGGAGGCCTTGGCATTGCACCTCTGCTTTCACAGTGTAATGACCTGCAGGGTAATTTCATCCCCTTCCCACAGCTGCCTGCTGGGTGGGTGCATCGAAGGGTCCTTCAGCCTCCCTCACCCTGGCATGGTGATCACATTAATTCCTTCCCCTGGTAGTGAGCTGATTCACTCTCGGATGAGCACAGCAACTGTGCTGCTGCTTCCTCCCCCTCTGTGAGTGCCTGAGCTGTTTGCCAAACAGGAGGGATTTTCCACGTCTTCTATCTTCACACGTTGTGGATAACCCTCCCAGCCTTATCCGAGAGCCCGACTCACGACGATAGCTCAGAAGGGAGAATTTGATATAAGCAGTGAGGGGAAGGCTGGGTGTGAGTGCCTTGGAAAGTCGGGTGACCTCCTTTCCCCACACAGCAGGAAGCCGGCGTGCTGCCCGTGCAGGAGGGAGGAGCGTCACTGTGTGTGAGCTGACTTTGGGGGAGAAGATGAGGGGTCCTGGGGAGAGGGAGGTGGTGGTGCTGCTGCCGCTCATGTGGATGGTGGGAACGTCTCTTGGAGGTTTTTTTCCATGTGGAACGTGGTGTGCATGGGCAAGGATGAAGTGGGAGGTGAAGAAGTAGTAGAAAGTGGAGGGACAGCGGTGTTGTGGCCGCTGAGCTGCCCCCTGCCCGTCCCCATGCGAGCTGCTGCTCTGCTCCGAGGTGCACGGGTTACCTGCAGGAGCTTCCTGCCTCTTTGATGAGAAGGAAGCTCCAGCAGGAGGATGCCCATATCCTCCACTTCTCCTAAGGAGCGGTCGGGCACTGGCACAGGCTGCCTGGGGAGCTAGGGGAGTCACCGTCCCTGGAGATGTTCAGGAACCATGGGGATGTGGCACCAAGGGACGTGGGCAGTGGGCAGGTGGGGGGAGGGAGGAAGGACAATGGATGCTGGGACTTGGTGATCTTTGGAGGTCTTCACCCACCCTAATGATTCTGTGATTCCTTGGCTGTAGGTGTGCTCTGCGGGAAACAGAGAGGAGTGGTGGTGATGGGGTTTCTGCTGAGATAAGGGAAGGGAAATGAAAACCTCCCTGCTTCTGGTGTCTGCGTGGTGACCTGCTGCAGGGCTGGCTTGGAGGAGCTGGTCCCTATCTGTGGGTAATGACTGCTGCTTCCGGGCTGGGCGCCAGTGCCTTGCTTCCTGGCCTCGCTTTGCAGCAAAGCACAGACATGCCCTGGGCATATGCAAAACACAAAGCAAATGTCCCTGTGACTCAGAGTGCACAGAGGCAGGCCCTAACCCTTGCAGAAGTTGCACTCGAGCTGTTAATTTTGAGGATGTGCAAATAAGAAAAGCCTCTTAAAGTAGTGGAGAAGAGGAAGTCCCTTGGAAAGTGCATGCTGAGAACTTCTAAATGCAATGAGACTGCTGCTGGGGTCCTGATGTGCAGCCCAGTGCTCCCAGTTGTGGCTTGCCTGCTGTGGGTATTGCTACCCAGAGTGAGACCAATTCTCATGGGGAACTGGGGGGTGCCAGAGCAGGGGGAAGATGTCTCCCGGGCTGGACATGGGGACGGATGGCTCATGGGATGAGTGGCTGGAGGTACCCAGACAGGATATGCAGTGTGGGCCAGGATTCAGCAGCACAAAATCCTCCTGCAGAATAGAGCCCAGCATTGTGGAGAACTGGAGGACACTTTGGTTGTGTCTTCTCTTGCTCAGATGTTCTTTCCCCCCCCCCCGCCTTTCATTCTATTTTCTCATGCTGTCTGTGGCTTTTTCACCGGAGAAAAGGCTGCCTGCAGGGACGTGGTGAGACATGAAATCCTCTCACAGCCAAGCTGCAGGAGGGATTGGCCGCGTGCAGTTGCCTCAGCTTGAGGATGGTGGCCAGAGGATGAAAGATTGATGGCTGGGGGCTCAGGTTTCCTGCCGGGAGGCCGAGGGGACGCGGCACGCTGAGCAAGGCATCTGTTTCAGGGAACATGTATTATTGATCCAGGAGCTGTCAGCAGGCTGGGGATGAGTGGGAAGGCCCAGCAGGCGAGGGCCACTCTCCCTCTCTGGGCACAGCCCCAGCTCCCTTGGTCTCGCATGGCCTGAGCCTTTCTCCTTGCACGACACCAATCTTGAGGCTGTGTCAGCCCCAAATAACCTTGCTGCAATCTGTGCTCCTGCTCCTGCCTTCACAACTGACTTTGCAGTGCCAGAATGCCATTAACCAGTGTTGGCTTGCCCTTGGCATAACCCTCTCTCCAGAGCTGCTGGGCATGCACGCTGCTTTCCCACTGTGGTATTTTGCTTCCTAGTGAGTTTCATCCTATTTCTTTTTTTCCAGCCTGTTCCTCCAACCTGCTGAGAGAATGGGGAGCTCTCCTTGTCCTCCAGCACATACTTGCCTCCTCTAGCTCTCACCTGCAGGACGTACTGGTGCCGATGGCCAGATCTGACCACGGGGATGTGGACTAAAGCCGGGCCCATGCCGGGTCTGGGGATCTCCTGCAGTGGGGTGGGTGCTATGCACAGCCCCTCCAGCACCCAGGGGCGCACTGACTCACCAAAATGCAGCTGAGCTGCCTCCCCCTGGCCGTACCTCTTTGCCTTGGGTGTCTGAGTGCCATTGGCTGTCACCTACCTCCAGTGGCCATGCCGTATCATGGTGCCATGCTGTCTCCAGAACCTGCCAGCGGTGAGGACTTCTCTTGAGCTCTGGGCCCACCCTCTGCAGCTCCTGCTGCCCCTCAGCTGCTCTGGGTTCTTTATGTGCAGGGAACTCAGCCGCAGAATTGTGTCCTGGGGACGCCATTGTCACCCCGCGCCTTGGTGCTGCTCCCTCCCTCACCCCTCTGCTTTTCCTCTGGAGAAGGCTGGGGGCTCTCTGTTAATATTTCAGGCATGCAGACTGTCTCGTCAGGTCTGCTATGCCAATTAAGTAGTAATCATGCTGTAATGAAGCAGTTGCTGTGCTCATGCTGAAAGCCTTCATGGTTAGCGTGCTCCTCTCTCTTGGCTCTGCATTGCAGGAAGCAGAAGGGAATGGCAAAGACATATCTTTGAATTTTTTTTTTTAATTTTTGGGTGTTTTTTTTTTTTTTCCAAAATGATTTTTTTTTAATTTTTAATTTATTTTAGCTTTAAGTTAGGAATATCCAAGACCCATGTTGTTAGTCCCTCCCCCTCCTTTTCATGCAGCGCGACAGCAAAGCATAACGCTCATCAGGACCCTTTGGCTCTCCTGCTAGGTTTCCTAGGGGTAGAAACATCTCTTTTTTTTTCTCCTCCTCTTCCGCCCTGGGAGAAACCTCCCATATCTTCAGCAACCGCAGCTGCTGCTGGGAGGAAGCAGCCTGTCAGCAGGGGAAGAGCTAAAAATACCCGGCAGCCTCGGTGGGAGCGGGCTGAGTGCTGCCGGGAGAGCTGCATGCCTCCGTGCTGCTGGGGGCCATGGGATGGGTTTTGGAGGATGGTCCCCCACCCATGTAATCCCTGGGTTTGGCTCTGAGCTCTGTGCAGGACACCAGCCTGGGGGCTGTTTCTTGCTGGTGCCTTTTCTCTCTGCAGAAGATGCTCCATCCCTGATGGTGCCTAAGGCTGGTGGGCCCTGGGCAGCTTCATCTGGTGGTTGGGGGGCAACCAGCCCACAGTGGGGCTTGGGGCCGAGGGCTTCAAGGTCTCTTGCAGCCCAAGCTGTGCTATGATTGAGAAGGCATCAAGGGCAGGGAGAGCTTAAAGACCTCTATTCGGGACAGCTCTTGAGCCAGCAAAGCAGATGCAGCTCAGATTTATCGCACGGGAGGAAGGAACCAGTCTGCCCAGCTGCTCTGTTGGTGGCCCCACAAGCAGCAGCTCCCTGTGGGGCTTTGCACATCGGGGCTGCTGCAGGGAGCAGCAGGTTGCTTATCATTTGCAGCGCTGGTTTCTGGATTTCTAATAAGCTCTGGAGCTCTCTGCAACTTTAAAGTGGCAGGATGGGATCTTCCAAGCGAGATGCCCTGCAGTAAGCACCCTGCCTATCTTCCTCTTTCTTTAAAATGGGTGCACACAGAGCAAGGCTGGGGCAGAACATGCACAGCAGCATGGAAGGGTCTGTTATAGGGTGTGCTGCAAAGTTAATAAACTTGTCACTTGAGCTCTGCCTGCCTGCACCAGCCAAGCCATCATCTAAATTTGGGTGATTATGTTCACCCAGGCCAAGTATCAAGTTATCTGGATCACATGTGCTCCCAGCTGCTATTTAACTCTGAAGCCTCTGGGAGACACAGCACTTTACTTCCACTGATGAGGCCAGCTGTTTGCATTTCATATTATTTTTATTATAACGTTTTGGCACTGGTTGTTCTTTTTCTTTTCTGTTTTATTTTTTAAATTTTTTGATAGTTTTTAATTTATATCCTGCCAAGTCGCTTATCCCTGTGGCCCATCAGTGAGCAGTGTTAAATCTGATCACGATGTTTCTGGTTCTTTCAGCCACCACGGAATTAAGGGACTTTTTTGCCAAAGCCCGAAATGGTTCAGTTCGGCTCATCAAGGTGGTCATTGAGGAAGGTAAGCCCCATTTCTTAGTGCTTTGATTTATTCTGTGTCAGCACAGTTTTTCTCCTCTTTTCCTTTCTTTCCTCTTTGCTGGCCAAACAATGCTGAAAGAGGGCTTGCATTTCTGGAAATGTGGTACAAATTCTACCTGGGGCTTCTTGGCGCACGGCAGCCTAGAGCAGAGTGCTGTGGGTCCACATGAAAACCAAGCACAAAATTCAGGTGAGCAGCTGAGCAACCCTTGGCAACAACAGCCCCACTGCCTCTGCTGGGGCAGCTCTGGAAACGCAATGACTTTGCACCCTGCTGACTCAGGACCAGCTCTCCAGTGCCCCTAGGCCCTGCTCCTTCCTGCTGCTGTTGCCTGGGGGGCTGCATGTTGCCCAGTTGCATTTGGCCACCAGAATGTGTCTTCGGCCTCAATTTTTATCAAATAAGCAAGTGGAACAAAGCACTGATTGAGCATCCCAGCAGGAACCTCTGAGGTGTAGGTTTTCCGTTGCCTTGGCTTTGTCCAATTGCATATGAATGACTTGTTTCCCAGGGAGCAATGTGGCACTGTCAGTGGAAATTGTGTCCCCTTGCTTGGCAGTGCTTTGGATCCAGCCCTGCCCATTCTGTTGCCTCTGTGGCCTGGACAAGACTTGGGCAGTGCTGGCTCTGGGAACACCAGCCCGTGGTGTGGTATCTGGCTTTGCTGCAGGAGCTAGGGAGGAAGATTTGCCCTGAGTGATTGAATTGAACAGCAGTGAGTCTGTGGGAGGAAGCAGAACAAGCCACAAAGTGAACAAAGGCTGAAAAGGGTGATGCTGAAGGTGGTCCTGTGGAGAATGCTGATGCTGGTGCTGCATTTCTAGAACAGGCAGTTCTTTAGCCTAGGGAGCACCTGGATGCTGCAGGCTGCTGAGGGCACTGCTGTGGGCTGTCTTGTGCTGCTTCACCTGCAGTGAATTACCTGGCAGCAGTTGCCTTGTGCACGGGGTGCTGGGGCACGTGGCAGATGGGAATGCCTTGGGGCTGCCTGAGTGAAATTTGTTGGGCTCTCTTAGATTCTGGGGCTTTGTAAAAAAAACAGGTCCTTTTGCTTGCCTGCTTTGTGTTTTTTAAGGGTACATTGAGGTTTTTATGCTGCTCCTTCCTTTCTTTCTCCAAGCAGATGGTTTTATTGTAGATAAAGTATTTTCAGCACTATTTTTCTGTAAGCACAGGTTGGGCATGGCATCTCTCTGGAGCAAGGCTGACAGAGCAGCTCTAAGCAAGATCCTAATAGTTCTTCAGCTTTTTGAAGCCTCTTTTCTTACCTGCAAATTGGGTGGAGGAACATGATCTAAAAGCAGCTTTTGGATTTAGGGTGTCCCACACTCTAGGGGCAGACTCAGTGAGTGCAAAGCCCTCACTGCTGCACTTCAGCAACACAGAAACCTGTTGTCCCTGCCTCATAAGAGCTCTTCTGAGGGGGCTTTGGAGAGAGAGAGGAAAACTTTGCTAGTAGCATGTGTCCCTTCTGCACTGCTTGTCACAACTGCCATCACAATGCTGTGCCATATGGGGAAATGCAGGGAAATGCCCCATTATGCCACTTTGGGGCAGGAGAAGCTTATCCCAGACCTGAAGTGACTAACCCTTTGTTTTTCTCTCTGATATTTCTCTTTGTGTTCATACTATGCCCGTGCTTGCATTTAAATCCCAACCCCACACTGCACAGCTTGCTGCTTGTTTCTTCCAGCCCCATTGATGTTTGCGTAGCAGTGGAAAAAATACCCTCTGGACATTTGAGATCCCACCACATGTGTGAACTACGTAAATCCTTTGCAGAAGCTAGGGCTCTCTGTCAGCATGGCCTGCTGCAGTGGGACACAGCACAGACCCCTGGCTGCTTTTTAGTCAACCAAGTGTTTTTACATCTTGGAGGTTACAGGAGTCTGATAAGAGCAGCTTTGGCTCATCTCTGGGGTTGGAACTTGATGATCTTTAAGGTCCCTTTCAACCCAAGCTATCCATGATCTTCCTGACCTGACCAGCTTTTCTGATGGGAATTTTATTTTTGTCAGTACCCAGATCTGCTGTGCCACAGTTCCTTGTGGTCTTGGTGAAGTCCTCACCAAGCCCAGCTGGGGATGGAAGAAGGATGTGCACATGCATCATGTCCTCGGTCTGTTCTTCTGCAGGACAACATTTTTGGTGCTGGCATTGCAGCACACCCTGCACGAGCTGTTCCACCACCCTGTAAGGTTTGCTAAGCCTTGCTTTTGCATAACCCTCACTTTTCTCCCTTCTCCTTCCAGAACAGCTTGTTCTGGGAGCACACAAGGAGCTGGCCCGGCGCTGGGACATGGACTATGATGCCTTTGTGCTGCCCTTGCTGGACGAGCAGCAGCCGTGCTATGTGCTGTACCGCCTGGACAGCCAGAACGCCCAGGGCTACGAGTGGCTCTTCATCTCCTGGTCCCCTGATAACTCTCCGGTGAGCTCTGCTGTCCCAGGACTTGTGGTGTTTGGTTGGAAACAAGCTGGGCAAGTCTCCAAAATCTTCCTTCAGTTGCTCTAGGATGTGTAATTGTAGGCCAGCAACGACACCTGCTGGCTCATAGGCTGCTGCTGACGTTCCTGTGGTGTGTGACGTTGACCCTAGCATACTCCAGGGGCTATGAGCCTCAATGGCAGAGGGTTGGCTTGTTCCTCCATGGCTGGGGGGTGCTTGCAAAAGGGTTTTGCAAGAGAAAAGTGCAAGAGAAGTACTAAAAGGTGAAGGGGAACAACGTTTTGCTCTCTCAGTGGGGAATTTTCATTGAAAATGCATGATCCCTTTTGGCAACTCAGCAAAATAAAACCAGAACCCTTGGTTCTGTTCTTTTGCAACATAAACGTTTTCAGATTTCTCATGAAGCTGCTGTCTATCTGCACAATAAAGCAGTGAGCTGTGGTTTGAAGCCAGATCTCATTAAGGCTGCAGCATGCATGTGCCTCCATGCACAGCTGTGGAAATAGATCTGATATGTGCCCACCCTGTGCTTGGAGCAGCCCCCTGGAGCTAGAGCTGCTGAGGGTAGAGACAGAACTCAGGCAGAAACCAGGTGGTTGTTTCCAGGTACTGTGTAGCTCACTTTTATGTAGCAGCAATAGCTACAGAGAGCTTTCTGCTCCCAGAGAGAACCTGGAGTCTCTGTATCAGTTTTGATTTGTTTGTTTTTATTTGTGTTTGTGTAATCAGAGCATCTCGTGGTTAGTGAGCACATGGAGGTGACATTATTCCTTGTTGTGCTGCTGGGTTCCTGGAGCAAGCTGGCTGCCAGGGATGAGTCTCAAATGACAACAGCAGCTGTGGTTGTAGCTGCACGTGGAAGGGGTGGCAGGCTGAGATGTAACCCAGAGACTGAGCTTTGGGAATGCAGAGCTGTGGGGTAGGAGGTGGCAGTGACCATTAGGTGCCAATGGGATGGAAGTGACACTCTCAGGTCCCCTGCTTCCTCCCCTGACTAGGTTTACTGTATCTCTCCTCACACAGGTCAGGCTGAAGATGCTGTACGCTGCAACCAGAGCAACGGTGAAGAAAGAGTTTGGAGGGGGGCACATAAAGGATGAGATGTTTGGAACAGTTAAGGTACAGTCATGCTTCATGTAGGGTTCTTTTGACTTTAAAACCTTAGCTCTAGCAGCCTTCCCAAGACTCCAGCTACTGCCGTCCTACCTTGTTGATACAGTCAGGCTGTTGTCTCCTTTCCTTTTTGCTGTTGTGCAAGCCAAACTCTCAAGCTTTGCTCCTCACCCAGGGTGACTCTACTGCATGACTGGTGAGATGGCCTGGATGGGCAGGGCTCAAATCAAGTGTAGTATTTGCATGGCGGTGTCCAAGAGCATGACCCACATTGATCTTTCATGTTGGTGGGGAGAGAGAGAGAGCTCGGGAGCTCAGGTCCAGGCTGAGGTCATAGCCCTGCCCTGGCTGCTTGGCTGTGATGACTCCCTGATGTTTCCCTTCCTGTCCCTCTGTCTGCAGGAGGACGTGTCCCTAAGTGGGTACCAGAAGCACGTCTCATCCTGCTCTGCGCCAGCCCCGCTGACTGCAGCTGAGCAGGAGCTCCAGCAGATCCGCATCAATGAGGTGGGCATCCCATGACACCCAGCCCCAGGGAGGTTTGGGGCACAGCCTTTGGTGCAGAGCTGGCTCACTCTTACAAAGCCCCCATGTACGTGTGCTTTCTAACCTGTTCCTGAACTCACTGAGGTGGATCAAGCATTTGCATGACCTCATGGAGGAATTTACAGACTCTTTTCCAAACTAGGATTTTAGCTTGGATATCTTCTTTCCATGATGTAATTAGCAATTAGCAGACAGATTGAGCCTGAAGGCAGGCAGTCATGTCAAATCTTCAGATATCAGGGCAAAACCCAGGGCTGAGTTTGAATTTGAGGGGAAAACAGGAAGGATCCCAGCTCATATTTTGGCTGCAGCAGTGTACATTCCCAGGTTCATCTATGGCTGTGAGGGATGCCGTGCCAAAGGGGAGAGGTCTTAGCCTAAATGTCTGGGGGTTATTGATGAAAGGAGGCATGGAAGTGGCCAGATGAGGCCAGGCAAAGCTGCAGCACAACTCTGGTCCTGCAGTAGCAGCAGTGTGGGACACTCGTGCCAACCTCTGTGTGATGCTGTGGAAACCCTAAGACTGTGAAGAGGATCCCATGGGGTGAGAGGACTGCCTGGAAGCTGTGTTTGCAGGGGGGAATTTCACTGGGAGGCCATGGAAAGAGCATCCCTCTCTCTTCCTCCTGTGCTGAGTCTTTGGGGCTCAGAGATGGATGTGGAGCCTGGGAGACATGAAGCCAAGCATTCTGGTCCAGTTAGTGTCCAGGACAGGGCAGGGACAGTTCTGGAGGCAGTGCATTGATGTTGTTGGTCCCCTCTTCCCCTCCTTTGTTTTTCCTTGCAAACTGGGAAGGGACCAGCCAGTGCCTGGCCTCCTTTCACAACAGAGGACAAGAACCACATCCCTCTTCCTTGAGTGCTGCCTGAACCTTCCTTTCCCTGTAGACCTGGAAAGCAATGGAGTTTATTGCTTGTTCTGAAGCATCACAGCTGAGCATGTGGTGACAGTCCCAGCTGCTGGGTGATGCTGGGGCAGATGTGATGAGTGGTTCTAGGTCATGCCACTGAAAGAGGGTGGTCTTCTAATAGGACTTGGTGAAATCATCCCAGCTTCTACCCAGAGGGAACAGGCAGGATTTGTGCTGGAGAGCCCAAGATGATACCTTGGAGAAGAGAGAGCTGGTGGTGCCTTGAGACAAGGCTATGGGCTCTGCTGCTCATTTTACAGCAACTTTGGACTCTTATGGTCCTGCCTGGGCCATCACCTTGGGTGGTTGTTTTTGTAGGATTAAGTGCTTTTTCTTGGCTGTGTCTTGCAGGGTGAAGTAGCTCAGGTAAGTGTTGCTCGTGGTGCTTGTGTTCCCAATGATCTGCTGTGCGCTGCTTCCCACTCTCCTGACTGCAAGAGGTGGCTCCTGAGTGAGTGAGCTGCCCAGCCTTGGTTTGATGGGGTTTCATTTTAAAGGTACGCTGTCCCCTGTGTAAGTCTGTACCACAGCGAGTGGACATTCCAATCCAGAAACAGAGAAAAATCACTATTTTGCCTCTGAATTCAGTGTGAAGCGCCTGAATGTTCAGGCTGCTGAAGGGTCTGTGTTGGTGCTGACCTTGCTTTGTGGCTCAGTGCCATGAATTGGATTCATAGCAAGTTTCTGGGGCAGCACAAAGCAAGTGGGGCTATGGGAGCAGCTCTCAGCACCCTGTGCAGCAGTACCTCCATCCTTGCCTGATTGCTGCAGAAGCAGAGGGACAGTAACCTGTCTCCTTGCAGAACACCGAGCGTGCTGCTGCACGAGGGCAGGAGGCTGCAGCAGCCACATTTGCAGTGGCAGTGCTGTGCTGCTTGTGTTGGCTCTGCAGAACGCTGGCGCTTCCCCCTCTGTCCCATATCACCACAGCTGGGATCAGAGAGCTCTGTGTCCTTTGTAGCTGAAACATTGGCAGTGTCTTCATGTGGGATGACAAAATGGGCACTAAGGAGTGGCTGTGACCTGGAAGGCAGCCCTGCAGCAAGCTCAGACCTCAGCAGCTCTGCGCTTCGGCCATCTCATTGTTAGTTCAGCACCCTGAGCCCCAAGAATCCACCAGGATTTTGGAAGTGACACAAGGGACACTGTTTCTTTAAAAGCTACCAAGTGCCGTGCTCTGCATGCCGTTGCCCCTTGCCTGGGATTGCTGCTGCTGCTGCATCTCTCAGCGCGGTCTCTAAACCTTGAGATGAGCAGAGCCGCTCAGTTTGGCATTTCTCACTGTGGAAGTGCAGTGCTTCTGAGCTGGCAGCAGGCACCAGTGGGAGGAGAAAGGCAGCAGCAAAGCAGGAGGATGGACATGGCAGCTGTGTGGCAGTGAGCCCAGCCTTTTGCACTGGGACATGAAGGAGTTGAATCATGGTGCACCTTTCTGCACACAGAGGTTGTCCCATCAAGAACTGCTTGGCCTTCTGGAAAGCATGGTGCCCTGCAAGATGCAGGCTGTTCCTGCAGTATGAGAACTGCACAGAAGGAGGGGATGTGCTGAGCCATCCTGGTGGCTGGGGGAGGTGTGAGGGGAGTTCTCCAAAGTTGAAGCCGGAAAATGCATCACTGCTGCGCTGGAGGCAACCTATGGGCTAAAGAAAAAAAGGGTTTTAAATGTGATTGAGCTGTCATAACCCATCCCTCCCCAAATGGAAAGTCTTTCTGGAAGCACTTGGAGGCACTGCAGGCTCAGAAATGCAGAGGGAAACCAGGTTCATCTGTGGGGTGGGGCAGGAAATGAAGGCAAATTAGGAGCTCTCATGAGCACCCTGTCAGCTCTCAGGAGGGAGGGGAGAGCAGAAAAAACTCTAAAGAAAAGGAGGTGAAACACCCTGCAGCCCAACTGCTGCTGGTGGGCAGGCTGAAGACAAGAGCTATGGAATGCAGTGTGGCCATCCCTGTGCAGAGCCTTGAAATGAGCCCAGTGCTTGTGGGTGTAAAGGAGGAGTAGGAAGTGCCATGGTGAGGGCATGTGGCAGAGGTAGTGGTGCTGGGATGACCTCTGGTCCAGGGAGCTGTCTGACATCATTGTGCTCAGCACTGAAGCACTTGCTCATGTCTCAGCATCATTTAGTTCTCAAGACACTTACGGGGGAGAAATGTGGGGGTCTGGTGTTAGCAGTGGTAAATCCCATGTGCCACACCTCTGCAGGGGAGGACAAGGCAAACCTGCTTGCCCTCAGCGTCTGTATATACTTGCCCTTTCCTTGTTTGTGGGAATGCACAACTCCTCATCATCCTATACCCTTTGCTTGGAAGGAAACTTGGGCACTTTTTCCCCAAACCTTTAGGGGGTTTCCTCTTTGTGGGGGAATTACCCCCAACCCTGTTGCTGTAACTCCTCCATCCCAACATGGGTTGGGCAGTAAGTAGGAGGTAGAGCAGGGCCAGGAATGTCCCTAGAGCTCCTGGGCTGTCCCATGAGCTGGTCCCACAGCCGTGCCCGGGGCTGTCCCTCCCCAGCACTGACATTTCCTACATGATTTTGTTGCTCTCCGTGCCTGCACCCAGAACCTGCTTTCCTTGGCCTCCAGCAGTGACATGGTAGGCCTGCACCCTTCCAGCATGTTGGTACTTCCCCGTCCTCATTCCCAGATCCATCCCATCCCTGTGCAGGTGCCGTTGACAGTGTCTCCTCTCCCCCACCTGCAGGATGCTTGCTCACAAGACTCGAGCACGGAGATGGTAGGCTGCTTCACCGGCTGTGTGCTGCATGCTCTGCTCCCCTTGCCCCCTGCTCTGCCCAGAGGAGCTGAGCCCCTGGCTCATCCCATGCTGGGCCCCCAAAACCGATCTACAGGGACCCAGTATCTGAAATCTGTGTTGGACTTGAGATGGGATTTGATCACTCCTGGGTTTTTTCCTACTTGAAATTGGTGATGGGTGGTCTTCTCGTGTGTGTGATTTTTTTTTTCTCCTTTATCTCCATAGGAAAAAAAGAAAGGGGGGGAGGGGCTTTTCTCATCTTTGCACCAAACCTCCTCAGTGATCGCAAATGAAACCAACATTTGGTGTGGAGTGTGTGGGCTGTGTGCCTGGGGCAGGTGGGTGGGCTCAGGGGCAGCTCCTCTGCCATCAGCGTGACTCCGTCTCCCTGTATTCTGTGGCAGATGGTGGGGGGCTGTTGCTGCTGCCCATCGCTGGTAGAGTACCCCAGCCCCGAGGAGGTATGCTGTGCCGCTGCGCGTCCCGCTCTCAGCCCCCTTTCCCTCCTGCAGGGTCACAGCACAGCCCTGTTTGGGGTGGAGGTGCCTGATGTGACGTGGATCTGTCCGTCTCTCTTCCTCTTTGCAGTGGCTTTGGTCTCCTGGAGAGGGGATCTTCTTGCTCCGCTGTGCTAAACGGGGCCACAGCCTCTGCTTTTGAGGGTTTGCTGTGAAAAGGGGGCTTGTATGAGCTGTAGGTCTCTGAATACCTGCTCTAGTGTGGGCAGTGGGTACATGCAGGTGGCCCTAGATCCACGCAGCTGGATGCTGGGATTTCAGGGCTCCCTGCACATTGCGTTTGGGGAGGATGAGATGAAGAGGTAGCATTGTTGGTCGCAGCATCCTGTTCTGTTCCCAGCTTGGAGTTCTCTGCGAACAGCCCTGTGCTGAGAATCATAGAATCATAGTGTGGTTGGGTTGGAAGGGACCTCACAGCCCCACTCCTGCCATGGACTGGCTGCCCCTCCCTGCTCAGGCTGCCCAGGGCCCCTCCATGGCCTGGGACAACTCCAGGGATGGGCACCCACAGCTCTGGGCAGCAGTGCCACTGCAGCCCCATGAGAACCCTCAGTAGTGCCGAGGTTGGCTGAGATGTTCTTTGCTGGGAGCAGCTGTGCAGGGGAGGAGAGCAGAGCTGAGGGTCTGGGGGGTGCACGAGCAGGAAGAGATTCTGATTCCTGTGTGTGTGGAAGCATTGCAGCCCCGAGGCTGGTGGCCTCCTAAGTGTTGATGCTGTGTTCCCAGCGAGCTCTGTCCTAAGCATTGCCTCTGCCTGAGAGCTTTGCCAGCACTCACCCATCAAACCCTCAAGTTTCTGGGTTTGGGCTGGGAAGGGGTCGTGCTCCCAGGAAGGCATGGAAGCCCCCAGCTGCCACTCTGTGGCCTGGCAAATGTGAGCATGAAGATGTGCCTTCAATCTGGGGCAGCTGGAGATGGCACATGGGCCACGACCACCCTGATACTCAGCGCTATTTCTGTTTGCAGGTGAAGACAGAGATCTCTGTGGAGAGCAAGCACCAGACCCTGCAGGGCCTGGCCTTCCCCTTGCAGCTGGATGCACAGCAGGCTATCCAGGCACTGAAGCAGAAGAAAATCAACTACATCCAGCTGGTGAGTCCATGGCACGGCTCTCCCTGCCCTTCCAAGCACCCCTTGCTGTGGTGGCACCTTGCTCTCTTTTGGGTCTTTTTGTCAACCAGAAGTTGGATCTGGAGCGAGAGACCATCGACCTGGTGCACACAAACCCCACAGAGATCTCTGAGCTGCCCAAGAGGATCCCGCAGGACTCTGCTCGCTACCACTTCTTCCTGTACAAGCACTCACATGAGGGAGACTATCTGGAGTCTGTTGGTGAGCAGCAGCTGCTCAGAGCCCCTAGCTCTGCCCTCAGCAATAGTGTGGGTGGTGTGTGTGGGGGGGGTCTGAGTAGGTTCCCCTTTGCTGTGCTCCCCTCAGAGGGTGTCAGCAAGCCTTTGAAGGGCCAGAGAACATGGGGAATGTACAGTGTGGGGTCTGAGCACTGGGGAGTATTTCTGCAAGGGGCCACTGAGTGGCAGGGTACGGCACTGGGAGGGCCTGGCTTCTGCACCTGAGAAGGTCAGGGCTCTTCAGCCTGGAAAAGCCCCAGAAGGCCAGAATCTGGCTGCTCCCCATCCATTTACCCAGGCAGTGCTGAGCCTCGTTCCTCTCTCGCAGTGTTCATCTACTCCATGCCCGGGTACAAATGCAGCATCAAGGAGCGCATGCTGTACTCCAGCTGCAAGAGCCGGTTGCTCGACACCGTGGAGCAGGAGTTCTGTCTGGAGATAGCAAAGAAAGTGAGTCCCTGTCTCCTGGATATCATATGGTTTTTGACTAGGGTGGGGCCTCAGAAGTCAGGGAAGCCTCAAGCATCTCTGCAGTTTTTTCACAGTGGCCTGGAGAAAAGGGGAACAGTCTTGCACTGACCTCTCCAACCCAGCCCTAATGGGTCTGTGGTTTTGGGGAAGACTTCTATCAGATGGGAAAGGATGGATTTCCCTAGCTGAGAACTTTGGGAGTGAAATGACCTAAATCTTTGAGTCACATGACCACAGTACTTCACATGATGGGCGTATGGAGGCCCCTTTGCTTCTGCTCTTTGGGTCTTTGGTCCAGACCTACCAATGGCCTCAGGGAGAGGTGCAGGGTGGCCCTGAGGGAGCAGCATTTTGGGGTGAGAGGAGAAGGGCAGTCAGACATTGGGATGGGCTGCCCAGGGACATGGTACAAGCCCAGGTCTGGAGGTATTTACAAGATGTGTGGATGTGACAGTAAGGGACATGGCTTGGTTATGGCTCTCTGCAGCTCAGGTCGGTGGGTGGACTTGATCCCAAAGACCTTTCCCAACTCAGCTGGTTCTCTGAGTTGATTGCTGCTAACGCCTCATTTCTGTGTGCAGATTGAGATCGATGATGGCGCTGAGCTGACAGCAGAGTTCCTGTATGATGAGGTGCACCCCAAGCAGCATGCCTTCAAGCAGGCCTTTGCCAAGCCCAAGGGGCCCGTGGGGAAGCGGGGACAGAAGCGGCTGATCAAAGGGCCAGGAGAGAACGGCGAGGACAGTTAGATCCAGATGAGGCAGGGACGGGTGGTGAACGGACAGCATCCCCCTGACGTTTCCCAGCTTCCACCCCTCCGTTCTGGGCCTTTCTGATGACCTGGGGATCTTTCCCTCCATCTCAGCCTTCCCCCTCCCCTTCTTTTCCCTTTTTCATTCCTTTTTGAGCAGCAGGATGGGCTGTTTCTCCCGAAGCGGAGTGGTGGGACAGGGTTGTAGGCGTTTGTGTTTCTTTCTCCATGTCCTTGTGCAAGCCTGGGGGCAGCTGGGGAAGCACGGGAGCAGCAGGATCATGTCCCTGGCCTACTCTGATCCCAGCTGGGACTGCAGCTTTCCCTGGTTTACCTGTGCTGAGGGAAGGACTCACTCACCTGCAAAGGAGATAGCACCTGGCGTTGGTTTAATAGCAGATAACATTAAATGTTTCTTTCCCTCCTCCCTCTTCCTACAGCCTTAGCTCAACGAAACCCCACTGTGCAAGTCCTATGGCTGCCCAGGCCTTTCCAGGCTGCAGCCCAGATCCAGCCCTGGGTGGGGGGACTTTGCTGCTGCGGCCCCAGCACCTGGCAGGAGCATTTGTCCCTGGTGAGAGACAGCACCTTGTTCTATATGGATCTGCCTTTTGGGAGTACAGGTGCTTCCCCCTTCCCCTCTCACTCTCAGTTGTCACCCAGAGCAACCTCATGACCAGGGCCCTGGCAGAGCAAGCAACAGCTGCCCAGCTCCTGATGCTGCTAGTGGCTTCCCCTACAGCCATTCCATGCTGCTCCCACCCAGCTCTAGGTCCCTGTGCCTCCTGGGTTGGGCTGGCTGTGAAGCCTCTGGGGTCTGAGCCTGGTCCTCAGGCCCAGTGGGGCACAGGTATGTGGCTCAATGGGCTTTGAAGCCTTGTTTCTCATGGGCATGGGAGGAGGAGGGGCAGCACCCAGCTCTTCTGTCCTGTCTTGGCACAGGGCGAGGTCTGAGCTCCACCTGCTTTGGAAGATGGTTACTGTGCCTGTTGGCAATGTTTGTATCCCCTTTCTGACCCACCAAGGGCAGCCTTTTCCCTTGGAGGGAGCTGTTAGAGCCCTGCCTCAGCCCTGAGGCTGGGTTAGGGACAGGAGCCAGAACCCATTCCATGCCCTCCCCAGCCCCTGTGCTGTCTGTTGTTGTACTTCATCCTCCCCCATTTGTTTCATTCCCATCCCTGTGCTTTATCAGCATAGGGGTGCCTCAGTGTTTGTAGTGTGATCGCAAGGCAGGGGCTGGGGCTGGGGCTGGCCTGACTGCTTCATTAATTCTGGGTGTTGTCATCTGTGGGACAAACCTCTGGTCTAGGCTGGCACCCAGGGGACAGAGGAAGTGGCTGGACATTGCTGTTTGCGAGGAAGGGGGGTGGGAAATGGAATAAAGCCCTGAGCCCCTGGAAGGCCACCCAGCTACCACCCCTCTTGAAAATCCTGTGGGCTGCCACAAATCCTTGCAGGAGGAAGGCTGTGCCCCCTGGGGAGGGCCAGCTGGGGCTTGGCTGTGCTCACACCATAGAGGACAGCACTGGCTCCCCAGGGGCTGAGGTTGGTGCTGTGGATTTGGCTTTTCTAGAGGATTTTGGTGGGGGGAGAGCACTTTGCTGCTGGGTACCAGCGAGGCCTGCTTCCCCCACACCCTGGGGCAGTGGTAACACCAGGGCTGCCCCCGCCCTTCCCCGCTCACTGGTGAGTGTGCCGATGTTGCCTTGACCGTGTTGGGGTGCCCCAGTGAGAGGGGTTGCAAAGCCTGGGGGGAGCAGAGCACACTGTACTGAATGCTGTATTTTCTAAAGAATAAAGTATTTTTAAAACAGTCTGCTGCCCTGATGTTCTTTGTTGGGTCTTCTGTGGTCCCAGGGTTTGGGTCTCTACCGTGGGTGTCCCTTGGCCACCCTGAAACGAGTGGAAGAGTGCTCAGGGCTGTGCAGCTGCACACTGCCTATCAGCACACAGTGCCAAGGTATGCTTTTCTTTGCATTCAGGGTGTTTTACTGCCCTTGCACTTCCAGGAGTTGTGTAAATAATAGGTTGAGAAATGTGGGATGTGCAATTAGGGCTATGCAACACTCAACTGAATGAGTGCTGTCACCCTTGTGGGGCCACAGGCAAATCTTAGCAGTGTCTTCACACTTTGCCTTGCTCACTCCATCAGTGCCATGGCCCATTTGTCCCCAGCTTTAAACATCCTTTACCAATTACTTCCTAGTGCTTACATAACCACCAGGAGTTACACAACCCACCATTCAAGCTTTGTTTGCTGGGAAACAATCTGTGTTTGTTTTTTCATTCTTTTGTCTTTTTTTCAATGGGGGAAAAAAACAAAACACATCCTTTCCATGTGTCATTGGCTTTGTCAATCTTTGCAGCCATGAGGATTGTCCCTGCCAGCCTCTCACTGTGCTTTGGCCATACCTTCACCCCTTGCTTACCAGTGCAAGCTGAGGGAATGCACTGCATCAGATGTGAATGAGTGCAGAGGTACTGATCACCTGTGGGGCTCACTGTGCTCCTGGCATTGCAAACATACAGTGGAGCTTGGCATGCTCTTCTAAGACAGGTTCATGGAGTGCCTGTAGGTTTTTCATCTGGTGTGCTCAGTTACAACCCCACTGCTGAAGAGAAAAGAGCTGCAGTGGAGCTGCACGTTCACAGAAGCACTTGCCACAAGCTGCTTGTTGTGAGGCAAGGCCACCAGGGGTGAGGATTGTGTTTTTCTCCCAGAAGCACTGGAAAATCCACAAGATAGTTCATAAGATAGGTTAGTGCCACAGCAAAGGAAAGCTAAGGCTCTTGGAGCAGCAACGCAATGCTTGCATGCCCCAAAGCCTGGGTTTGAGCAACTGCATTAATCCCTGCTCAGAACACTTGTTTTATAAGGAGGCTCTGTACTAGGGAAATGCAATATTTTTAAAGGATTTTTTCAGGAACAGCAGCATGCCTCAAAGCACACATAAATTGCTTCTGAGTGTTGGTCAACAGAGGTGATGACTTCACTCCAATTTGTGGCTATCTGCAACATCAGAATGGACAGCAGGAGCACCCAGAGAGAGAAGCTGTGCAGCAACTCATGGAAACAAGCTTGCAGCAGTTATAGGACATGCCTGTGCATGAAGGGAGCAGTGCTCTGCTCAGGTCTTCATGCCAATATTGCCCTCTCACTGCATACATACACCCATGGAATTACTTCCCCCTGACTACTGTATGCACTCACTCTTCATGAAAGCTTTGACCAGGCCTGTTACTTAATTTGTCATGCAAACCTCCAAAGGTTGCAAAAGCAGCAGGGTGAGAGCTGTCCAAGACCTGAGTGATTAAGGACTAGTCACTGACAAGCAGTTTTCCCACTGAAGGTGAGCTCTGCAACACAGGAATGCAGACTTGGTAGGGCTCACCAACCCTGAACAGCCTTGCACCTCCCACCCCCGCAGGATGGGAAAGCAGGGGGGAGCCTAGACAGACTGAAAACCTTTCAGGGAGAAGCTGATCAGGAACTGTAAGTACCTCTAAATCTTCTCTTTTCATAATAAACCTACCCCCTGTAACAAAGTACAAAACAGTACTGAAAGCATTTTGGCTTATACTCACTGAAAAGACAGTACTCCAGCTGACAGTGTAGAGCACTTTTTATTCAATGTAATGCCCTTCTAACCATTGACACTTCATCTTACTGAGGCCAAATAGAAAAGAAATAAAAATACAAGTGGACAGGGGCTCTAGAAGTTTATTTTCAGAGCTTAGTGCTTCAACTACGATTAAAATGCTTATTAAGTAATTTAAAAATGCTACTGATTGGTATGAGAACTAGATAAGAATAGGATTAACACTGTTACTTTCATGCACTGACAGATACTAGTTTGCTCATGCCACTGAAGTAGGATCTTTCCCTTTCACTCATCACTTCAAAATGCAGAGGTCTTCTGCAGAAGTTGCATTCAGCTGACGAGTGTGGTTTCAGCTCCAACCCAACATCCTTCCATGTAGCCAGCAGTTTTTCTGTTATAAACAAAGAAGTTCACCAAGATCACATATTGAAGTAATCTGATGCTCTGATATGGAAGTGTCAGAACACTTATCCCAGGAAAGGAAGAGATACAGGAATTGTCTAGGATATAATTCACCTCCAGAATGGTGCAATAGAGCTACAGTTAATCTTCTCTTGTTAAGGTTGTTTGGACAACAACCAAGCAGCCCCAGCAGAAGTGACTGGGTCAGAACTGGATGGGTGTAGGAAGGCAGTGCAAGCACACAGTACTCTAGCTCAGCCTGTTGGCTTTCACTCCTCATGCTCAAAGCCAGTTAAGTGCACAAGTGTAGGACATGAAAGCTGCAGTAAGCATTATCCAGCTAATACCATTTAAAATTTAATAATCTCCTAGTCTTATCTTTAAGATTACATAAGCAGCCCAGACTTTTCATCATACTAAAGCATGTATCCACTCACCAAGAAAATAACTCATCATCTGAGGGGTGTGGTGAGGTGTAGGAGCAATACGTAGCAGCTCTTCTCCACGAGGAACCGTGGGATAGTTGATTGCTTGGACATAGATGCTGTGCTGACTCATCAGCTTGTCACAAATCTCTGTATTTTTAGCAGCATCCGCAACCTGAAGTTCCAAACCAAGTTTTAGTATCAACCAACCAGGACATGCAAGGTAGCAAAGTTGACAGCCCAACTTCATCAGCCACGGGAGTCAAACATGACAAGCCTCCCCCTTCTGTCTACTGAACTGGACATCCATCAGACACAGGAACTGAAAACTTCCACTCTAGAGCCCTCTACAGCCTAAGCATGAAACTGTGTATACCTGAGTTTTTACTGGCTTGTTCCTAGCACCCATGTCTTACCTATTCTTTTAGACTGGGAGCTTCATAAGCTATCATTTTGCTTTACAACATTTGTAGCAGGTTGAATTTACTCTTCAGACAAGAAAGGTAAGCCAAACTCAAGGTGTACAAGTAAGATAGTTTATGGTTTGAACTTCGTGAGTGTTTAATATTGGAAACAACCTGATCATAACCACAGAAACAGGCACCAGGACCCTGCACCAGAGATCTGAAGTACTCACCCTTATTGGAATGATGTGACTTGGGCAGTGCACTACAGGAAGCCCTGCATCCATCAGCATCTGTCTCATGAGCTTCACATTGCGTTGGTGCTGGCGCCTCAACACTTGGCCCTCTGCACTTTTCAGAGTTCGGACAGACTCCAGGGCACCAGCCAGGAGCATGGGTGGCAGTGATGTGGTGAAAATAAAGCCAGCAGCATACGAACGAACTGTGTCTATCAGAGCACTTGTGCTGGAGATGTATCCTCCCACACAGCCAAATGCTTTGCCTAAAAACAATTTAGAAATTGAAAAATGTGAATAACCCAAGCTTATTCCTGCCACCCATGGGAATGGTGCAAGTACTCCAGCCTTTGTAAAGGAATGAGTTATTCTGACTACAATAAGCACACAACAATTTCATCCTCCAATCTTGCCTGTACTCAGCACGTTGCAGCTTTGTTTCTACACCAATCCTGATAACATCTGTTTAGTTCCTGCACATCAAGGACAGTTCCAGATCACCTCAAACACTCAGTTTCCGATTTGGGGGAAAACCTCAGAAGCACAGTCAAGCACAGACTTTGGTAGTGACCCGAGAAGATCAACACTAAGTCTCTCAGCAGATTTAAAATAATCTGTTCCACAGACACTGGAAATAGCCTGCACTCCTAAGGAGTGCACATGGTTGTTACTGTGTGATCAATGCTTACTTCCCAGACAGGGGGATGCTCCAGTACTCAAGCAAAGCCACACAAAACCCAGGTGTCAAGGGTTACATCATAATGAAAACAGAAGTACTCAAACAGTAAGAACTCAAGCCACTAACTCACCAGGGAAGTTGTATTTATGTTTCAGGAGTTGTTTAAACAACTTTCCAATTTGCAGCAGTAAACTCACTGCTAAGCCTGCACTCTCCTCAGATAATAGCAGTTGCTTCAGCTCTCGCCAGGACTTTTTACGTAACCCCCCCATCTCAGGTTTCTGGATTAGGAACACTCCATTTCACATGAAAGAACTATGTACAGAGTACTACCCTGCTAGCTTTCTCACCTGAATTGACTCAGGACTCATTTTTCACTAGCTTGTTTAAAACAAGAATGTTACCCTAAAAGATTTAAGACTAAGTAGCTTAACAAATGCCTTCCAAACTGGGACATACTTAAGTCTTTTGGGCTTTCTGAAAAATACTAAACACCTCCCCCACC
>VXAB01003942.1:1337-49799 GCA_013399175.1 Odontophorus gujanensis
CCACCCCTTGGTGCATTTTGAGGCCCTCATCCTATTATCCTTATCCTTTCATTTCAAGTGTTCCGTATTGTTTAAGTTTCCATTTAATTGGTAGGAATTCTTCCACTGACCTCAGCAGATGTTAGTTAAATCTTGTGAGAAAAGAAAACTGTGTAGCTAGAACACAACAACCTGAAAAAATTGATTGAGGTTACAGTTGCTCTTCTAAAGCTTTTGCAACACAAGCAGACACCTATGCACAAACTGAAGAATNCATCCTATTATCCTTATCCTTTCATTTCAAGTGTTCCGTATTGTTTAAGTTTCCATTTAATTGGTAGGAATTTTTCCACTGACCTCAGCAGATGTTAGTTAAATCTTGTGAGAAAAGAAAACTGTGTAGCTAGAACACAACAACCTGAAAAAATTGATTGAGGTTACAGTTGCTCTTCTAAAGCTTTTGCAACACAAGCAGACACCTATGCACAAACTGAAGAATATGGCCAGTGATGATGAGTCTTCTTTTTTAGGAAAAGCTCTTTTATATTTATCATAGTTTCAAATTCTTCTGGGATTACAGCAGAATGATCCCATTATAAAACCAAGTAAGCCAGCACCTTATCAGTTCCTCTAACACCTACAGTCTCTAATACATTTATGCTTTCTGTGCTTCAGTTTTCAGAAGTGAAAGGAAAAATACCCTGAATTTTTATCATGTTTTTCCCATTTAGTACCTTTTCTCTTCCTAGAAGACTTAAAAACCTATAATCAAAGTATTAGATGCAAAATGATATGTTATTTGTATATTTATAAAACCATATTATTGGATATTAAAGTAAGTGACAAGTAGCTCTATATTTAAGATGGCAAAATGTGTTTTTTCTTTTTTTTTAATTATAAAGCTGCTTTTCCTTACTGTTCTACCTTGTGAAACATCCACCTTCCAGGTTAAAATTTGCCATGCTTGGTGAATAGTTTTGAAAAGTTTGCATATAAAATATTCAGACCACTTCCAAGTGAGAATGAGAACCAGAATGCATTTCTCCCATTTTATCTTGTGACACTTTTTATGAACTGTTATTGACAAAATGGACAACATTTGAAAACTGTGATTTGTCATGGAAATAGGTCTGCCTGAGTCACAGTGTCCAGCTTTCTCGTGAAGAAAACTGGTTTTTATTTAACTGTAATAAATGTTCGAAATTCTCATGCCAACCATGTGCTGTAAAGGCTGATGCATTTATTTTTATTTTGCTTCATAATCCTGATCTTGGAAAGACTTACACAAATGCTTAACTTTACATGTTCTGAACAGTTACACTGGGTTCAACAGGATGACCACAATATCAGTCTGTGTGGGGAACAGGTCTTTCTAAAATAACACAGAAACACAAAATCACAGAATTGTAGGCGTTGGAAGTGACCTCTAGAGATCATTGAGTCCAACTCCCCTGCCAAAGCAGCTCCCTAGACCATGTTGCACAGGTAAAATGCTACATGCTTATTTTCTGATTACCAACATACACTGTAGCTGATCTCAGGGTGTAATGGCCTGCTACATTTCAAATGCTTTCACAGAATCACCAAATCAAGAAAGATTTGGGTTGGTTAACAGCTAAAAAACAAATCTGAAGCACGGAGACTCCCGGCAATAGAATCAAACTTCTTATATTGTTCACACATCTTTCCTGTTCTTGTGTTCTACAGGAAGCATACCCAGTTTAATGAAGAATAATACTGCTGAATTTTATTCTGATCTTTGCCATGATTGGACTTTAAAATCTTCTGCTATTTATGGCCTCTTTTTCTACAGACTGAAAAAGGGTGGGATCTAATAGGTGTGAGCTGGAAAGCTGTAGTTTGGGATGCAGGCTGGCTTCACTAAGCAGCCATCCTTCTCCTTGTTCTTGAGAAAGCATTTGGCAATTCACTGAAAAAATGAACATTTGCAATTCCTACTCTGAAGCTGTAACAGCAAGCTTTTGGCAAGCCTGGTTAAAACACTAACAAATGTGTCCAGTCCCAGAGGTTATAAAGAGACCACCTACTGCAGGAAAAGGACTGGGAAAGTCTTTTTATGAAGAATTAACTTCTAGACTATGGGAAAATCTTGCATGTATATGCAAAAGGAGGAGGAAACAAGAGGAAACATTAGCAGCAGGCATTGGAAGGTAGGAGGTGTGCAAGGGTTTGCTTAACAGAGAAAACTTGAAGTGTTTATGAATCATATTAGTATGCATTTCTTATGAAAATCTCTATAAGCTGTGGTCAGAGGGGCTGTTGGAGCATTTCCACTCACTTGGGCAGCCTCAACAAAGGAAAGATGGGCATGGTTTAGATACATGCTCAGTTCTCTGCTGTTGTGTGACACTTCTCCTGAGAGCCATTGCCTTGGTTAGGTAGGACAGAGGTGCCTGAGATGGCCGTTTGCCATCTGGGTATCTCCACAATGCAGCAGTGCATTTAGATGCAGCCTCCAGACTGAAGGCATTTGAGTCATATTAATGTGACCAAGCTAATAAGCTGTGCTTCAGGGAGCCATTACCTCATGTTTCAACAACTGTTGAAGGTAACATGCCAAATCCAGATATTCTCTATACCCAGGCAAATGCTGGAATAACTGCAGTAGAGAGCAACAGTCCATTGTCCTGTTTGACTTGATAATCAGCCATTCCTATCTTCCTGTGGCTCATTTTCATATGTACTGGGAAAGCCTAAATTATTGGTAAGATGTTAAGCAACAAAAAAGAGTGCTGGAAAAAATATGTATGAACTTGTCTTTTCTGAGCAAGGAAGTAAACTCAGGTTTCCCACTAGGAAGAGGATGCTCCAAATATGTTGCAGTACCATATTGCTGCTGCTCTGCATTGCATAATGACCCCCTTCTTCCACAAGCCACAGTAGTCATGGGCCCTAAACATGTAACCCAAATGCCACTCTAAGCCCAAATGTTTGGTGCTTCTGCTATGTCTACTCCATTTAGGAACACTTAATTAATAGTGTGAATACTACAGTATCCCTGTTTCATATAACTGCCCCTAGGAAGAGGGAAAGAATGGGGAAAGCAGGTGAACTAGGTAGCTACATAGCAGAATTGTGCTGAGCACAAATGCAATACATTTTAATGCTTTGCAAATAGCTGTTTCTGATGCATTTCACAGCACTCAAGTGGAAGCAAAAGTGTGTGCATCATAGCATGCATACTTTCAACTTGCACTGGAAGAATGTGTCAGACCAGTTCCTCCCTTTTAAAGGCTCACAGGCAACAAAGCCATCTTATCTAAACCAAGAGGTGATTGTATATTGCACACATATCATTTTATCCCAGGAGCTATGATGACTCAAGCTTCCTTTTTTCTATTTTATTTTTTTTTATTTTCTTTTATTTTCAGCTGATGGTATCATTAGAAGGTTTCTGCTCTAAATTAGAACATGAACCCTTGAAGAAATAATAGCCTCATGATTCATAGCCTCCTGTTATTTATTTGCTCTATAAATTACTTAACCCCATCATAGAGATCTCAGGGTGAGACCGTGTAGTGCAGGGGCTGCCAGTAAGCATTAAGGCCTCAGATGGTGGACTGTCAGGGACTGAGACATGAGCACATGCTGGACTGTCTCTTTGGGGCATGCTTAAACAGAGTGGCAGCTTTGTTTGGTGCTGGGAAACTCTTTACCTGCATCTCTTGCTGGTGTGTGTTTTTCACTAACTTTGAAGAATGGTGAGATGTGTTGGCATCACTCCAGTTGAATTTAATCACTCATAGCTCTTCTAATATTTCATAGGCTCAGTGGGTTGTAGAAAACTGTCATTAAACATGCAAAAGCAATGCTGACGTTTGCTCTGCAAGGAGGAAGAGAACATATGGAGTGAGCCCACGCTTCGTGCACTGCAGCACTTCAGAGACCGGATTAGCATCTCTTTTTTCAGCTGCAAGTCTGGCCTGGAAGATTTGCTAATTGACTAGTGTTGTTAGCATGGCAAAAACATCAGTGTGCATCCCGAATGCAGCTGCAAGCATGATCCTAATGTAATTTTCTACTTTCTGATGCTTGATTTCTAGTAACTTTCAGTAGATTATCACCACTATGCAGCTGTTGACATTGTAAGTGAGGTCACACCTGTTACCATACTGGTTCTTTATTGGTGTTTCTGTTTTCCATCTCCACAACCTCTTCTTGACCCTCACCCACATTCAGTGGTCATGTAATAGCATGTTTGTTTTTATGGCCTTACTCCCTGCTGTATAACTTAGGTCAAGGAGTAAATACTAACTATAAAAACTCCATTAATAATAGTTTTATTTATTTATTTTTTTGAACAAACAATAAGTACATTTTCAAGTACAATTCACAGCTTTCATGTGACAGTAATGTGTCCAGTTCTGGGCTCCCTGGTACAAAAAAGACAGGAATGTCCTCTGAAGAGTCCTGTGGATGGCCACAAATATGATAAAGGGCGTGGAACACTTCTCTTATGAGGAAATGCTGAGAGACCTGGGTCTGCTCAGCCTTGAAAAAATAAGACTCAGAGGGGATCTGATCCATGTTTATAAATATCTAAGGAGCAGGAGGCGAAGGGATGAGGCTGGACTCTTCTCAGCAGGGTGTGGTGATAGGACAAGGGGAAATGGCCACAAACTGAGGCATAGGAAGTTCAGCACAAATGTGTGTGGGAACTTCTTCCCAGTGCAGTGATGGAGCACTGGCACAGGCTGCACAGAGAGGTGGTGGAGTCTCCTTCTCTGGAGACATTCAAGACCCACCTGGACACCTACCTGTGCAACCTGGGCTAGGGAGCTGCTTTGGCAGGAGGGTTGGACTAGATGATCTCTAGAGGTCCCTTCCAACTCCTACAGTTCTGTAATTCTGTGATCTCTTTTAGGAATGACACTGTAAGCAGAATGGGAATACCCTTCTTTAACCCTAGTTCTCTGTTTACAGCTTGTATTTCTTGTATGGAAAACGCTGAAGTGAAAATGTAGGTAGTAAATAATAGGGAATTATTACAAAAAGTACTTTGCAACCAGAGCTTATAGCGTATTGTATTATAAACTGAAGAGATAGAAGGGGAAAAAAACGTTGACAATTTACTCATGGAGTTTATGGTTGCTTCACTCTTTCTTGTTTTATAAATATATACACATATGCATCTGTATTGAATATACTGAATTATTACTTCTTCCTGGCTCTCTTCAGTCTCTTCCAACACTAGAAGGGCAAAAAACAATGTGAGCGCAGAACATCTTGGTGTTAGGAAAGTCATAGGAGAAACCTAGGATTGCACCTCACTTGGATCCTCACTTGCAGCATCTTACATATCTCTTAGCAGAGCGATGGAAATGCTGTAGGTGTAAAGCCAGTGCTTTTGGAGTGATCTTTGAAGCTTTGTTTCATGTTAGAATAAGGTTGGTGATGGATGGACTAGCTGTCATCTGCAAGATGCATTCCTCATCTGTGCAGTTCTCATATTCACCACTCATTTCCAGAGCCCAGGAATTTAGGTCTATTTCTTTGACAGTTGATCTAGAAACTCAGGATTAGGTTCTCCTGCTTCTTTGTGGGGTTTTCTATTACATCCATGACTGTAGCCTCCAAACACTTTAATGACAACATTCTCCCAAAACGGAACTACAAAAACCTTGTCACTAAATACCTCAGGGGGGGATTTAACAGTTTCCTATCTAACATGGGGCATCTAACAGTTTCCTTTTTTGTAGGAAACCGTTTTTTGTTTTCTCCCTTATTTGGAGGGAGAAGGAGTGAGGGGATGAGGTGGGAAGAATAAAAATTTGTGTATTGTTGGGATCACAAATAGTAATGAAATTCTCTCCAGTGCAAGCCTAGTGATGTCCCTTAGAGGCCTCCAGAGTGGGAGTATGCTTGCTCCTCACTTGAATAATTTCCACACAGACTTCCCTTTGATCAGAGCTGTTTTGTTGTCAGTTCTCAGAGGCATTGGCTCAGAGGAGCCCAGCTGTCATCAGGGGTCACAGATTGAAATTTGGTCTTTCATGGAGCAGGGATTCAATCCTTCAGTTTCTTTGAAATATGAGACTTTGAGTTAATATCAGAGGCTATTCATGAGGTAGGGAAGAACTAGAGTAGAAGCCTCACACATTTTCTGTAGCTTCAGCCATTCAGAATGCAACATTATATACCAGTTGGAATTGAGTGGCATTCTTAAACTGAGCTCCAGATATGGTTTATTCTAATGATCCATCCTGATGCAGACAAATGTAAATAATGTGTTAGCCATGCCCCACCCTTGGAAGGAAGAGAGAAAGCTGCCTTGCAAGCTGAAGATGAAAAACAAGCATTTTTAGAAATTAATGTGAGTCAGCTGCACAGGCTTAGTGAGAAATACAGCAGGACTCTGGAGCTTTGTACCATTCTTGACAAATGGACTTCAGCAGTGGAGCCTCCCTCAAAGTGGGTTTGGCCCTGAAAAGCCAGCAGGAGAGGCACTTCATTACAAAGCTGTATCAATTCAGTGAAACCTTCTGTCTCCAGCCTGGCTTGAACTCTGCAGGTTATAAATGCTCCAGCTGTGGTGTTGGATGTATTGCCAGAGAAAGAGTGAATGTGTATTGGATATAAAAAGGGGAAGAAATGCTTTGGTAAATAGAGAGAATGGGGGTGTTAGGACTAAATCCCATGACGTAGGGCGCTGTACTGTCAGACAGTACCGTATGTTACGTGTTCCTGGGTGTGGATAAAGCACAGCAAAAGGCAAACTTTCACGTATTGTTAATCTGCTGCTGGATCAAGAGGTGATCTCTGTTAAAGAGCTGTCATTCCACTCGTGCACTGGTGGGTGCTTGGATGCAGTCCTGAGCATCAGGATAGCTGAGGTGGGATGGGGAAAGCAAACCAAACAAGGACAAATACTATAAGGTTGCAAAGGCTCGTTGGAGGAAATATTTCCATCATTCTAACGTAAGCACATGGTTACACTAGAGGAACTCTGTCTGGGAAGCCCTCTCTGGGTCTATGTGTCCCACATTTCCAGGGAGGGGACATCCACAACTTCTCTGGGCAACCTATTCCAGTGTCTCGCCACCCTCACAGTAATGATTTCTTCCTAATATGTAGTCTAAAAAATGACTGTGAGATGAAGATGGCTGTGAGGTGTAAGAGAAGTCCTTAACATATCTAATTTTTTGCCCAACACAGGACAAAGAGTTTTATGGGGATTCTCCTTGTACAGTTTGTCATCTCATGTTGAAAGCAGCTTTTGAAGAAAGGCATTCGACCTATGAAATGGTGAACCTACCATTTTCCTGGGCACTTTTTTTTGCAGTTGTTATTCATCTGTGCTGCTAAGAAGCTGTGCTCCAGTGCTATGCTGGATTTGCTGAACTTCACCTTATGGTAATTAGTCCCTGTTATGACTCTCTGCTAGATTAACTATCACCTTTTGTAGCCAGAATTTTCTCCCCATGCGTGCAATTATACACTGTAACCACACTGCTTTTCAATCTTATTTTTGATTAACTAAACCAGATTGAGCTCCTTCAGTCTTTCCCTGACAGGCAGCAGGTTTTTCTGTTCTTTCATCACCCCCAGTCCTTGAATTAAATTTCATGACTCCTCTCTGCCCTGTCCTTTCTAAGAAATGTATAGCAGAACTTCACTCAGTGTTCTTCAGTCAGTACTAATACTAATTGTGGGACACCAGCCATGCCAGAACTTCTTATGTTAGTACTTTTATAGTAAACATTATGCTATCTTTAAAAAACAAAACAAAACAACAACAAAAAACAAACACCAAATCCTAATCCACTCTGAACTCTGAACTTCTTCAGATGTTCAGATATCATCTGTGTTGGTACCAAACAGATCATGTTCTGCTGTTTGTCTAAGTCTTTGTACTTTTCCATAGCTGACACAGATTAAGACTTAATAAACTTCACAGACAAACCAGAGCTAGTTTTTGATATTTTGCTGTATTGTTGTTTTTAGTAGGCTAGAGACCCACATTATTGCTTTCTTAACTGTCTGTAGTTTAGTCTTCAAATTGTGATATGGAATTACTCAAGCACTGCACAAAGGAATAAGTTCAGTACACAGTATTAACCAGAGTAGTTCAAACACATTGACTATTTTCTATTCTAGAGTCATTTGTTATACATAATGTGTCATCTTACTGCTTTTCTTAATACATTACCAATACAGAGGGTGTCTCGGTGCAGATGAGCTGCTGTTACAGACACAATCATTTTTCAGGATTCACTGACTTTGGAGTACTGGATTTCTTGCACCTAATATTGTGCTAAACCAATAGGCTTATGCTGAGGTATAAATATACAGAAATCACAGTGTATGTTTTACAGGTAAACCTATTCTACAGCAGCAGTCACCTAAGTCTGATATAATTAAAACAGGCAGACAGGATGACAGAGAAAAATATTCTGACTAACCAACATTTTGCTGATGACACACACTGAAGGAAACATCAGAATAAACAGATTTAAGAACATTTAAGAGCTTAGATCATATATTATTTCATTCTGTCTATAACATAAAAGGAAAGAGTTTCTCTGCCAAGCTTGTCTGATTGCTTGTGATGAGATTTGGAGGGTTGCCTTTTGAACAAATGGAGGTTTTTCTCTTCAGTGATCCCAGTCTGGGTGCTTCAACTGGGCATCAGTGAAATGTGACACAAAACTCCCTTGATCACAGAGCAGGCTTGTGAAAGAAGATGAAATGAGCGATTTTGAGACAGGATGAGTGAGGCAGTTTTGCACTAAGGGAAAAAAATAAAGCCATCCTGTGCTGTATGCTAACTATCCAATATATATACCATAAAACTGGGAGCTGGGGTTATTTCTGTCAATGTCACTCTCAATGGACTGGCACAGAGAGATGGGAGCCTGCTGAGAAGTGCTCTGCATGAACCATTCCTGGGTTGAGCCAGGTGAGCTCAGCTCACAACTGGAGGGAATGACTTCTCCTTAGGGGTTCCTGCATGAGAATGGAGCAAGCAGAAATACACCCCAGCACACATGTGGTGGTGGCAAAAAAAGCACAACATAATGTGTATGCAAGAAAATTATGGTTGATCCAGGACTTGACTTTGGGTCTCCAGGTCCCCTGCATGAGAGGTGGGAGCAGCATGATAGGAGCAGGTGAGGAGGACTGTCAGGAACAGTGAGAACTTCTTGAGTCAACCCCTAGGAGGTGAAGCAAAGTTATCAGTGGGAAGGCACTTAATTTGGAGCACAGAGGACACATGAGCTGAAGCTATGCTGTACTTTATCAGCTTAGATGCTGCCTTTGCTGCAAGCCAGCACCAGGGTATTTGGGACTCACTGCTCCAACCTACCAGCCCCACAAGGCTTTTGGGACCACAGCTCCTGTAGGCTGTCAGACACTGTAGTCTAGAATAATCAAATAATGGAGGATACAGGAAAAGAAAAAGAAAGAAAAGAAAACAAGGTAAAGAAAGGAATTGAGTATGCTCTTTGATCAAAGCATTCTATGGATGAGATTTATTATTATTATTCTAATACCATTTACCACAGCAGTGTGCCTTTCTCAGGCAGGAAGATGCCAGCTGGGACAAAACAGGTGCAAAGCTGGTTCACTTTACAACATGGATTCATGCCTAATAGGGTCTGAACTCCAGCCATCAAATGAATTTCAATTAGATGCTCAGTTTTGTCCCTGAAATATCAGACGCCTCTGTGATTCAGCCAGCTATGCACATCTTCCAGGCAAAGCCTGTTACACTGCTGTAGGTCTAAGCAGGCTGTGCCAAGACCCACTCCCTTTCTTTGGCTGGTTCATTGCTCCCATACGAAGCAGATTCAGGGAGGGAAGTACAAACACTACAGAGTTTCTGTGGAATGGCTTTGCAAGAGGAGCATGCCAGCCCCTATCTCCTCAGCTACCTCCCTCCAACAAAAGGAGCACTGGTATATGAGCATTTCTGTGCTTCATGCTAGTGAGGTGAGACACAAACTTGAGTTTCTAGGACGTGCTTCAAAGACTATGACTAAGCATCACCAGCTTTCTTGGGGTCTGGAACAGGTCATCATTGAGATGGATTCCTGAAAACTGGGTAAAATTTGGCCAGATCAAGCTATCACAGAGCAGGGGGAATATTGACATTACCAGTGCTTCTGCTGGAGCCTGGTGTCTGGAGAGAGCCTCAATCATTTTCCAACATGAAAGTAGTTATCAATTATATCAACATAAGGCATGAAACAGCAGAGTTCAGGATACAAAGAGAAAGCAGCTGGGCTTCATGGGGACTAAGAAAGAAGTAGTTTTTTGACAGGATTCAAATGGCTCCCAAGAGCCAAGGGCAAGACTATCAAGCAACAAGCTGGTGGGCAGCAGTGATTATATCAGTTAAGTAATTTCTCATCAGCTGACCTTATCTCCCTGTTGGCATTGTCTTTCCTAGCTGAGTCATGCCTTTCCAACAAATGAGGCCAGGATAAGGAGGGTAGAAACAGTGAGGGCTGCATTCTGCACCTGACTTAGATTTTTTGAGGCTAAAATATCTCCAGTCCTTCTGGACAGAAATGGATATTTTTATCCTCATTTCGCAAATTAGAATTGCAACTAGCTTTTCTTAAGTCACATACTAAGCTTTGGCCACCTCTGAAATAAACAGTAGCTTCCATTTACTTTTAGTTTATCATTTTAACTGTTATTAAGTAATAGTATTATGGACAAACCTAGATGTTGTGGTGCTGTGTTATGTTACATTGCCTCCTAAGTTTTCACAGAGCTATAGAGATTCTTGAGATAACTAGATAAGATAGAAAGAAAGAAAAATAATATTTTCTTAGTAAGACCAAGCTAAGAAATGTCCTATCTGAAAAGAGTTTTTGCACAACTGATTTTGCCATGAGAAATTTTAAGTTTGACAACAAATTCCAATTTTCCACTGAGGAAATGCAAATGACAGCTCTGGAGCTGTCCGCCTGGCAGGCATTTGTCAACTTTGTTTTCTGTCTTCTGAGAGGCAATAGAATCAACAGGAGTCTTTCTGACAGGCAGAAAGACAGAAAGCCAGAAAATAAAATAATAAATTCTGTTTTAACTTTTCTGAAGTTTGTGTGTGGTGGGGAGGTGGGTGTCTTCCCTAGAATTTCCCTTCTATGGAAATCATTTGTATTTAATACCTCCCTTCCAAGTATTCAGGGAGAGCAAAAGCATTGAGCTTTGTGGATGTTGCACCAACTGAAGTATTGAGACACAAAAGAAATTGCAAGCCAGAATTTCCCCAGTGGGTGTCTGCTAAGCCTGACCCACTCTTTCGGAAAAGTTTTTGAGTTTTTATCTGAACATCAAAATAACTAGCAACATTAAAATAAATAAAATATTACAGTTATTTAGATCTGAAAATGTTTCCAAGTCACCTTGTCCAATTTCACAATAAGATCAGGTTGCTCAGGACATTATCTGCCTTGGCCTTAGGAATGTCTCAGATCGCAAATGTTCCCTGGGCTGGTGTTCCAGTGCTTAACCACTCTTATAGTGAAAAGTTTTCCTCATGTTACATGGAAATTTCTGTTGTTCTGAATGGATAACTCTGCTTCTTGCACGTTTGCTATACATGCTCTTTAGTAGCCATTAGACCCCTTAAGTCTTATCTTCTTCAAGATGAAAATAGGTCCTTCAGCCTCTCCTTATGAGACCCTGTGGGTGGTTCTCCATTGAGATCTCTCCAGTTTATATCTTTCTGTCTCCCAACTGAATGTAGGACTCCAAATGCAGCTTCAAGATTGCTGAGTAGAGGGGAGTAACTACTTCCCTGGACTGAGTGACTGACTGATACGGGGCTAGTGGCTGGAATGGCTCACATGTCTTAAAAGGGTGTTGGGTGGGTGTGCAGAAGGCTATGAAAAAGGATCTGATTCCAAGGTAGAGCCCCAAAGAAATGTCCTTACACAGAATATTGCTGTAACAGGCAGAATGGAAATGTGAAGGCAACATCAGAAGCTGCATTGCTCTGGATGTTTTAGAAAGAAATAATTCAAGCAAAATTGGAGAGGAGAACTATTTCAAGCTCAAGTACCAGCTATTTAGAACTAGATGTAGAAATGAAACCCTTCCTTTTGGCTCAGAATACTACTTTACTGCTGGACACTGAATAATGAAACATGTTTTATGGTGATTGCTTCAGTTCAGCTAATCTTAACCTGATATAAAGGTGTGCAACGTAACAGAGAGTGAAAGGTAGCATCACTTATCAAGTATATAATTTCCTGGCAAGTTAGCAAAGACTGCTCACCACAACTTATGCTCTCTGCTCCTTAGTTCAAAGAAAGCTCTTCATAGTGTGAGTTAAGTCTATTAACTGTTAATTTCTTTTTGGTATATATTTTTGACAAAGCTAAACAAAAATCCCATTGTGGTTTACTGGGGTTGAGTATAGGCACTGGCACAGAATACCCAGGAAAGCTGTGGGTGCCCCATCCCTGGAGGTGCTCAAGGCCAGATTGGATGGGGCCCTGGGCAGCCTGAGCTGCTGGGTGGCAGTCCTGCTAACAGAAGTGGGCTTGGACAAGATGGTTTTTAACGTCCCTTGCAACCTAAGCCATTCTATGATTCTATGATTTATCAGTAGGCAATCACAGATTTAGCAGTGCCTCCAACAACAATAAAGGAAATGAAACCAATCAAAGAAGAAGCACAGGGTTGTCAGAACTGTTGGGTGGGTGTGGGCGTGAGGTTTTAGGAAGTGGAAATGTTTGTAGCTAGAGATTTCTTACTACCCAATGTGACCAATGCCAAAAATGCAACATACCATGCTCTTGCTCTCTCTCTTTCCCCTTTCCTTCTTCCATTTCTCCCCAGAGAAGGATAAATCTAATCAAGTGTTTTCATAGGAATGCTGCCAGTAGAGACCCTGGAAGGACAAGTCAAAGTAGTACATCCCTGGAGTACCCTGAATATTCGCATGCTGCTTTTTACTAGGCTGAGCGATGAGAAAGAGAGAGCAATCCATTACTTAATCTTGCTGCCAATCCAAGATTGTTCCCTGCTGTATATTTTACAGTGCTTTGTCCAGACTGGTTTTAAAACATCCAAGCGATGAGACTTCCACCAGTTTACTTGGGGGAGCTGTTTTACAGGCTAACGGGCATCACCATTAGCACTATTTCTTGCCACATGCATCAGCAGCTCTCCCATAAATAATTGCTAACACTACAGCTACTCTATGGGACCAGCGATGGCAAAGGAATACAAATTGAGAGTCAATATTCAGATGAATAAGGAGGAAAAAAATGAATAGGAATGTTTGGCTCCTTTGGTAATATTCAGTGTTGAGCTGGGTTATGGGCACTTGAAAAGGTGAAGGTGAGATAACTGGTTACTCTGAAGAAAATGGAATTAATCTGATAGGAGTTTAGTCACGGAGAGTTGCTGAGTTTAACTGTGCCAGGATCTAGAGAAATTGGCTACAGACTCCTCCATTCCCCTACAAGTCTACTTCTAAGTAAATTACCTAATGTATATAATGGGGTAAAAGTCTAATGAGGAAAGCCACTGCAGAGGAGTTTGGAGTGTTCTCTGTTATTACTGTTTAATCTATGGAAATGGGCATATGACCAAGTGAGTAATGTCTAATTTTATGTATCTTAGATTATTCTACTGAAAAGTCATTTACTGCTCCACAAATTTTTCTTCTTTTGTAGAGGTCAGCACCTGCAAAAATGGGTGCAAGCTTGCAATACTATATAAAGCAAAGTCTGCAGTGCTCTGCAGAAAGGAGAAAAAAACCTGACATCCTACCTGACACCTATGGGCAAATCATAACTTTTGATAAGCCACAGTGTACTCTGTATCAATACTAATTCAACACTGATAATGGTTGTAACACCAACAGATGCTTTTCAAAATTCTTTGCTGCAGTATTTTACCCAATGCTTTTACTTGCTCCTTTTTGCAAGTAATCCAGCAAGTAATTCATTAGTTTTACTGTAACACACCAGGCAATGCCACCTTTATTTCCTTCATTTCTTGTTACATGTCCATGTACCTCAACTTTTTAATAAAGAAAACCTGCTGAATGCATCCTGCGGATGATATTTTTCTCAGAATACAGGCTCTTACTTAACAATTAGCAGGCTCGTGTATACAACATCAGTGCCAATCTCAATGAATGACACACAACTTTAAACACAGGCTGATGCCTCCCTCACAGGGCAACACCAGCATACTATCTATGGAGAATTCAGCAACTACAGAGTAGCCCATTGTCTGTCCGACCTCAGGAGTCTATTTGCTCTTCTGATCAGTGCAGAATGGTTCCTTAAATCCCTTTGTGCAATGGGATTGGTATAGTTAAAGCAGTCCTGGAGCAATGCTTCCCCAGAGGTATTTCTTCACACTTCAATAGGTGGGAAGAGGCACTTCTTATCACTCAAACTTCAGAAGTTTGTCTTTATAAAGTTCACCCCATTATGCAATACCCCATTGTACCTAAGACTGCACAAAGTCTTCCCCTCTTGGGATTTTCCTTGAATTTATTTGGAGCTGATTATCATATCTCCTCTTAGTTGTTGCTTTGCCAAGGTTTGCATAGCTTGCTCTTTTAATCTTTCCATATCAATCAAGCCTTCCTGCTACCTAATAATAGTTGTGCATCCTCTCTGACCTCCCTCTGGCTTTCTGCTATCTTTCCAGCAATGTGGTGCTCAGAACAACACATGAGATGCCAGCTGCATTTGCAGCTGTGTAGAGAAGGTGCTTCATTCATCTGCTGTGTTGCAGAGCATCTTAAGCTAGATTGTCCACCTGTCCTAACGTCTTTCATTGTCACTCTTTCAAGAGTCAAGGGAAAAGAAGTTTCATTTCTAGAGAGCTGTCAAACCAATGAAGTCTCTCTGGATGTGTTATGCCATGATTTCCTCTATGAACTATGCTATACCTGCCAACAAGCATGCGCTGCCTAATTCTAGGAGAATGTTGACCAAACCATTCTGAAAATATTTTTGTTGTTACTTTCTATTTTGGTCAGATTTTTTGTGGTGTTACCACCAAAGATCCAAGTAGTCAATGGTGCAATGCTTCTACAGAGAAAACAAAAGTTGTTCTGTCTTTCTTTTAAGCTATATCCCAAAATGCAAAGTCTGTTCTAATTTACTTATTTTCTATTTGTTTTAATATGAAATAACTTTTTGATTTATGCTTAAATGAGAGCATTCAGTGACCAAACCAAATACCCCGAAACCAAGTATATACTAATCTTATTATTTTATTATTTTTGGTATGATAGGAAGAACTATCAGTGAGAGTATACCACAATGTACTATGTATACTTCTACCATTATTTAGTAAGCAGTTCTGTATTAGGGCTGAGAGAAACACAGATGTCTTTGGCTTCTGTATGCATTGCAGTCTATCATATAATTGGTCTGTCAGAGCAGTGAATTTTTTGTCACTAATTGTAGGTCATATTAGAAAAAGAAGATCATAGGCAGAAGTTGCAGGCAGAAGAGAAACAAAAGAGAAAAATGAGACAATGGCAAAATGAAAAGATATGAGAAGAGCCTGCTGGTTTGCTAGCATCTGTGCATGAATGAAGAAGGAGGAGATAAAAGAAACACATGAAACCCATCGGGAAAAGATAGGATAGGATAGGATAGGATAGGATAGGATAGGATAGGATAGGATAGGATAGGATAGGATAGGATAGGATAGGATAGGATAGGATAGGATAGGAGAAAAGAGAAGAGAAGAGAAGAGAAGAGAAGAGAAGAGAAGAGAAGAGAAGAGAAGAGAAGAGAAGAGAAGAGAATAGTTCAGTTGGAAGGGTCATTCAAATATCATCTAACCCAACTGCCGGATCATTTCAGGGCTAATCAACAGTAAAAGCATGCATAGGGCATTATGCATTTACTTCTTGAACACTGACAGTCATTGGACATCAAATACCTCTCTAGGAAGCCTGTTCCAGTGTTTCACCATCATCATGGTTAAGAACTTTTTTACCACTATCAAGTGTGGGCCTCATCTGGTGCAGCTTTGTGCCACTCTCATATGTTTCCTCTAAAAACATTTGCCATCTTAGAGGTACAGACAGTGTTAAGAATTGGTTTAAGAGTTCCCCATCTTCACAGTGCTGAAACCACCAGAACCAGACTGTTGCCACAATACGAGTAACGTAATTCTTTGTGTGATGATGATGTGATAACTGTAATCAGTTAACCAATTCTGTGAGGTCACTTTGCTTTTTTCAGGCTTCCTTTTGAACTGTTGACAGTTAGCATTCATCACTTGAGGTCTGTAATTAAGACTGGATGCATTTCCAAGATACGTGCTTTCACAAATCTTAAAATACTTGGCTTTTTGGAGGAATTGATTTCTATAGCCTGTATTGCAAATAGAATGATAATTAATGAACAGTATGGCCTTTTCTGGACTTAAGATTCAGAAAAGTTCTTCTTTCTCACTAGTTTTCCCCAAAATTTCCAACCAAGATTTAGTAATTGCATTATTTCTTTTTTTTCTTTTCTTTTTTTTTTTAAGAATAATTTTCTGACCTGGCTCCTCATTTTTCTTTGAATGCTTTTTTCCATTTATTCATCCCTATTAGGATTTGAAACGCCCCCCTACCCCCCAGCATTGAATGTGAATTTCATTAATGCACTGTTTATTTTTCTTGCAGACCAATTAATGAGGGTGATAAATGAGATAGGACATAACAACAGTCCCTGTGGCACCCCAGTAGCTACCTCCCCCAAATTAAAACACTACCATTTATCATTACTGTTTGCTAATGTTCTTTCCACCAATTTGTAGACCCCGTGGCAGTACTCCTATGAAGCCAATATGAATTAATTATTCAAGCACCTTCATGGGAGATGCAATATCAAATACTTTTTAATGAAAAACCAAAATGCAGTATACCAACTGAATTTCCAGTAGGCACTACTACTTAGTTCTATTGAAACTGTTTATATCTGTGAAGATTTATTCTTTTATTATTTTGTACTTCAGTGGTACCTTAAAAATCCAACTGGTCTGAGGACACATTGTCATGTTTACTACTAAAATTTTATCTCCAGCTGTTTAGTGATTCTCTTTCCTCCTCCTCTCTCTCATATTTGTTTCATATTCACCCCAAGGATAGAATTCAAATTAATGGAACTGTAATTGCCAATATCACTGACAATTCTTTTTTTTTTTTAATTTGCATATCAGGTACATTTACTATGTTTTGCATATTTGCTGCCTCCACTTTGTCTCTTTCAAAAACCACTTTATTATGAGTCATGTTTGCATGAAAACAAACTCCTCTCTCTTTCTCTAGCATGCATCTGCTCCTGCTGTGTGTTCCCCACTGGAAACCATATCACTGGTAATCCTTTGCCTGAGAATTCTCAGTAACTTTCATGGAGATGACTGATGTCATGCTTGAAGGATTACACAGGGAATAAGCCACAGGAGCACATCATCTCTCAAGAAACTGGGGCCCCATCTTGTCTGTGCAAGAAGATGTTAGATACATATATATTTTAAAAAAAGGTGTTTCTTCTTGGTACAAGAAAGAAAGCTTCTACACGGCAAACTGAAAATGCACTTAGATTCAAATGGGGAGGAAGAGGAATGGATATCTGAACTAGTTCAGTTACATCCTGAGCCCCGGATCAAATGAGTTATGTGAATAGACCCGACATGCCAGAATCATAACAGAATCATAGAATGAATTACAAAATTGTTGGAAAGGACCTTACAGATCATTGAGCTCCAACTTCCTGCTGTGGGCAGGGTTGCCAGTCACTAGATCAGACACTAGATCAGGACACCATCCAAATTAGTTTTGACCACCTCTCTGTGTATATTGTAATACTTCTATCTGGATGTCTTTTACCCTTATCAATGGAGCTCTGAGAAGAGTCATACAGAGAGAAGACAACTGCAGAAACAGATCTGAGTGTACACTTGGCATAAAGAGCATGGAGAGCAACTGCTGTCAGGTATGTCCAATACGTCTTTAACACCATTTGTATTGTGGTTACACGGAAGAAGACATTCTGCACCATCCTACCTTCTAGTGTGGTTCTTGCCCCTCCAAAACCTTGTGTTTTCTTAGGTAATATTTAGTCTGATTGGAGGTACTAATCTTCATAGAGTGGGGACAGTGACTTGGACTGTATTGCAGCAGAATGAATTTGCATTTATTCAGTTAATCCTGAAATAATCCCTGTACTTTACTTCAGATCTGTTTTCAGTAAAGTAGGGATGTCTGAGTGTGAGCTACAGTTGAGAAAAGCTCTTATATTTTGTCTACCTGGAATAAATTTATTTCTTTTGATGATGTAAGCAGGCTTTTTACCCAGAAGGATTCAAAGCTAGTTTCTACCCGCTTTTCTGTAATCCTGATGTGATTCAGGAGTCAATATTCCATTCAAAACACTGCAGTGACAATGAAGTGGTATTGTTTTAATGGTGTTTACTTGTTCTTAATGATGTGCTGTATCCCTTTCTCTCCATTACACAGAATCAGACGATAAAGAAAGGAGCAACTAAACAACACTGCAGACAGTAAAATCAAAGAAGAGACAGTCCTGTTGAGATGAAAGGAAGATTCCAGCTAGGTTCTGAAAACTCACAGCTAGGTTCTGAAAACTCACAAATGTAGAATTTTTAGTGCCACAGCAGAGGTCTCTCTGTCAACAAGGACCTAACTGTAAAACCAAAGAAAAATTCCCAAATTTTGAGCACTTAGATCCTTTTCAGTACAACCATTTGATCCCCTAAAGAGGGTTTTTGGTTTAAATGTGGTAATTCTCTGCTTTCTTTCTCTTTTTTCCTCATTCTTTCCAGATTTCATATTCCCAAATGTGGCTTTTTTCCCCTTTCAGTCAAAGAAAATTACTGAAAAGGGAATGCACTTATGCTCATTGCCTAAGGAGAGCAGGCAAAGCAGAAAAGGGATAGAAAATTCCCCTCTAGCATGATTTAAAAGAGTCCTGAGGTTGTGCAAGTATGAATGATTCAGTAGGCACATGAACCCAACTTAGTGCCAAGGTCCATCTTAAGCTCTGTCTCCAAGGATGTAACGAGAGGCCAAATAGTACAAATTCTGAATCTCTGCCTATTTTGAACAGTTCTCAAAATTCAACTGAAAAATGGAGATGAAATTGTTCTTCTACCTGCTACACTGATGCTATGTTCATATGGCATAACAGCAGCTTCTGTGCTCGACAAGGTCCCATCTCAGACTTATGGCTAACTTTAACACCATGATGACTTTCACTGTCACTTCTCCATTTTTATGCTCTGTTACCTACTTGTCTGACATTGTTCTAAGTGCCTGTTTGGATAAAAACAAACAAACAAATGAACAAACAAAAACAAAACTTATCAGAAAGAAGAAACAGTTATTTTGAGGAGCTTTGTGAGGAGAATGGGATTATAAGAAACTGCCTGCTTATGAGAGACTGGAGTGAGTGATTTTGCTGTTGTTTTTGGTTATGAAATATGCAGATTTTGGGGCTTGTGATTGCAATTTGTAAAGATTGCTGTTTGCCTGAAAGCATGTTGAGCAGCAACAGGACTTACATCTTTGCCAGGCTCCTTGGAAATGATGGGAACGAGCTGATGGCCACTGCCTTTCTGAACATCAGTCATGTAGTGAAATAGGTTTTGGAGACAAAACAGGAAGATTTCCATGGCAGCTTTCCCTCAGACTGTCCCGGTCGTGCATGCTAGACTAGACAGATGTGGAAAGGTAATGTTGTTGGAAAAATTATGTATGTAATAGTGTTTGAAACTGTCAAGACCAGGGAGATGTCTGGAATGGATGGAACCTGTCCAGGGATTTCCAGTCTCAGTTGCTGCTTAGGAGGGTGCCCACATGAGGGTGCTAAGGAACACAGGATTTTGGAAGATACATCACAATAACTATATCTTCAGGTAAAGCACAGGGCAAAAGCTAGAAATAGCCAGACTACAAAAAACTAAAACTAAAACTAAAACAAGGTACAATAGTGCATAAAAGAAGAAAAGAAAAAAACAATATTGTGCATACATCTACCTTTGTAATAGAAACCTAATAAACATGATCGGAGGTAGTCTTATGTAGATGTAAATTCTTATAAAGACATAAAAGAAATTGAAAATTTAGTGGAAAGAGAAGCAGATGGACAACGCAATACCACTTAAAAAATTATACTGGAAAGGCAAAATAAATGGAGGGATGGATTCTACAAGCTACAGGAAGTTTTGAGTCAAATCAGAACAATCAAGCAAATACTGTCAACAAGTCATAGAAACCCTATGAATTGAATTCCATTTCCATGTAGCATAAATACAGCATTAAGGCTTAATTACTGACTGCCTGATGAGGATGGTGATAGAGCCTGACACACTGAGGAACATCAAGGATATTAGGAATAAGCAAAAAAAAAGAAAAGTACAATTGCTCTCATATACTTGGTAAACCTCACTGTAGGGTGTGATGTGTGCAGTGAACTTACAGCTAATGCCAGTCTCTCCTTTATGGAAGTAGTAGTCATGGATGTCATACAAGAAGGCTTGACCAATGCATGGGACTTGGTCACTGTCACAGAGCTACTGGAAATAGTGACAATACTGAATTTAAGTTCAATATTCTTTTTCTACCAGCAATAAACAAGAGACCACCAAAGTCATGAACATTTAAAATGCAAACTACAAAAAAAGATGGGATCTTATTAAAAAGAAGCTGAAACAAATGGTTAAAACTCCAAAATCTTTGTGGACAGCACAGAGAATGTTCAAAGCTACCAATTCTGATGCTCAGAGGAAATGCATGCCACCTATCAATGGATGTTTAAGAAAAACCAAGAATCAACAAGTTTAACTCAACAGAAATGTGAGAAAGATTTTCTAGGAACAACAACACAATCTTCAAAGCAACCACGAGGCTTTGTCCTACTAGAAATAAAATAAATCAAAGGAACAATAAGCTGAGAATGCTGAAATGCACCAGGAGAGACAAAAAAAATAAAAAAATAAAGTGCTTCAACTTGCAAAACAGCACAAAAACAAATTATAAATCATATTGCTGCATTTTAAAAACTAAGAGACTTTTAGAGCATCTGTAGGTCCAGAGAAATTTCAAGAAATGGAAGAGATCAAAAACCACAAAATCGTAACAGAAAAACTTAGATCGATCTGATTAGCATCAAACAAGAAGTTTCCACACTAAAACTTTCATTTCAGGTTTTCATTTTTCCATGTTGATATGTGGAAGTATTTGAAAGTCAGTGGTCATAGGACGACAGAATAAGCAAAGATATGAAATGGCTTTCCCAATATGTAACAACAAAGTATGCTAGGACTCCTCAATCTAGAGAAGAGACAATGGAGAAGAAGCATAATGTATATCTGTTACACACAAGAGTCATGGGCATTTATTGACAATGTGGCTACATACTACAGAAAACCAGTGAGTACTACATGCTATGATGCAATCATTCCAAACTTGGTGCATACCAGGTGGTTGCTGAACTTGTAGAAAAAATCAGCAATACATCTGTAACAACAGAATTAACATCAGTTATTGCAGAACTGTTTGAGGTTAAAATATATTCTATATGCCTACAAGCCACTAATAGTGTATATGTAAATGTGAGAAGTGAAATGATTTAGTGAGCTTTCAAACATGTCTATATATGTGGTAAATTAGACTGCCTACCAAAAAATTAGCTTGTGAGGAGTTACATGCTATAATAACACCCAAACAATATTGTAGGAGGAGCTAGGATGCTGTATTGAAGGCTGAATCCCTGTTAGACTAACCAATCTAGGTTAGTCTAACAGGGTGCATCCCGGGTGGACTTACAGTGCTCCTTGTATTGTAAGTTGGTGCAAGAAAGTAGATGTTTGCTCTGTTTGTTGCATGGTTTTGCAAATGCACAATTTGAAAAGGACTCTTGTAATACTAAAAATTCAGTGAATGTGTCTACTAAACAAATCCATCAGCTATACTTCTTCATATTGGATTGAGACTGTAGTTAAATTTTGTATAGAAAAATACATCCCTATATGCATGCACACACACCATCACAGACACATACATGCAGGCAAACAGATGAAGGATGGGAGCTTTCTGATTCCTAGTATTAAATCACTATATGTCTCTTGTGCTCAGTAACAGGTGGGATAGATGGAGTATACAGACAAATGAGAAACGCAGATATCAGTTATATTTCCAAGTATTTTAAAAGGTTCCAGATGAACTAAATCTTTTAAAGTACTTGGAAATATAACTGATATCTGCAAAAGCATTTGCAGTGGCTTAAGGCGAGGGAGCTGGTCTGGTGGTGAGCTTACCAAAACTAGAGATGAGGAAGCCAGTTTGCCTGATCTAAAGCAGTGACTTTCACAAATCAGTTTTTCCTAAAATTCATGTATAAACTCACCATTCTGTAGACAAAAGAGGAACCAGGGAAAGTCATTTTCCTCCTGCTGCTGGTAACAACTGCGGCTATTTAAGCCAATGGGATTGAGTTGATATCCTGCAACAAGTGAATGGCTTCAGGGTCTGTGGTTCAAATACTGTGTGTGGACTTTCTGTCTGTGATGGAAGGGTTTGGCTACAAGCTCATCAGCCCTTCCCAAAACATGAGTTGCAGCTGCTCCACATTCTTCTATCTGTAACAGCCTGTTCAGTCCTCAAGAAATATCTATAAATCCAGTGGAGGAATTGTTACTAGCACATCATATGCCTCTTCCATCATTATGTTTTGCTTTTCTGTATGAAATATCCAACTGTGCCTGACACAGAGCCCATTCTTTCTCAAAGTCCCTCTCAGTTGTTCAGTACCAGCTGGACTGAATGCATGTGCAACCCCACTTGCTACAAAGACAGTCTTTCTGTATGCAGATGTATATAAAGAGGTCTACAGTGCTTACACAACCTGTGTGAAGCAAAATATGATCTTCAGTAGAGGCAACTGACCCTTAGGGCTCCATCTAATGCAAGACTTGGGCTCGTACTGGGATCCAGACTCCTCAATCAACAATATTTACTTTTAAGTTGGATCATGGTAACTTGGTGAAAAAAATTCAGGCAAAGTTTGAATGCTCAAGTGCTTCAGCCCTCCAGCATCACATAATCACTGGCAATACTGACCCAAGTGCCTAGCTGCACACAACTCTCAAAGCTTAAAGTCTTCCTGCCCTTTCCTTTAAATAGTAGCCCCTAAGGTCAAAATCTTGTGCTGGTAGACATAAGTAGGTGACTGAAGTAAATAGAATTTGTCTTGGTGAATATTAGAGTGGGTTAACAAGTATAACCTGAGAATACTATCTTTTCCTGTGGCATTGGCCAACAATCCTGGGCGAAGACACCTATTTGGCTTCTTGAAAATATACGTACAAGAGGTTTTGGAGGTAATTGTGAAAAAGAAAAAGAATGTTAGCTTCATTTTTACATGATACAACTCTTAATGAGCTTATTATGGAGTGAACACTTGAATAGAACACTAAGGTCATACATCCTAAGATATCTGGGCCAGAATACTGAAGGCTACAACTGTGAACTCTGTGTTTAATACACTATAATTATAACTGCAAATTGTGCTTCAGCCCAAGGCTTTACAGCAAAGCAGTAAAAAGTAAAATCAATTTTAATATTTAAGGGCACTTTGCTACATTCTTCTTCTTCAAGGCTGAGCTCAACTAGGTCAGTCCAGGTAGGAGTTGAAAAAATATGATCTTTTTCTCCCTGAGCAATAAATATTATCTTCAGTATCAAAAGCTGGACTGCAACCAAGTGCACTACTTGGCTCCTTGGGGAAGCTCAGTCTTGGGTGTGAGCATCTATCAGAGCTGAATAAAAGCATACAGGGCAGTGGAAAAGTGCACAAGATCAATACAGAAGAAAAATTCTCACCTGTGACCTCTGGTTATATCAGGTAGCAGGAACACCTGTTGTTTCATTGGCTTTAATGTGAGTCCATACACTCATGCTGTGCATGTACCCTTGGGTGGAAAGTTTGCTTATGTGAAATTTTTGTCTCGGTGTTCTCCCTTTTCATACCGTGATTGAAGAAAGCTCCCTTGACTTGGATGAGTACTAATCCTACACTTAGACACTGCCAAACTTCTAGCCCTTGTTGAAGAAACCCTCTGGCAGGATCATTTCTCACAGGGTCACAAAGCTGAACTCAGAGCTCAGTACTTCCCCTATGTTTGATTTACACTGCAAATGAGGGAACAGGAACACAGACATAATTAAGCAACCTAAGTGAACTTGTTCTCTGGCATTTAGTGAATTTTCATCTTACCTGAAAATGGCCATATTGCTGTGGTTTAAGGAATAAAGAACTGTTTTTTTTTTTTCCTTGTGCAGCTGTTTCCATCTCCTTTTTCTCTGCTAAAGAGTAAATATGTGTTCTTGAGACTGAAAGATAGTATTTATAACAATATGTATTTTCTTAGATATAAGCAAAAAATTTTCCCAGGAAGATCAGTCATGATTGTTTGGGCCTCTGGTGGCCATTTAAGAATGCACTAGCTGGTAAATACGAATAAGACTTGGTTGAATAATATTCAATGGATAATTTATTGGACAAACATTACTTATTTTTTTTTTTTCAAACAAATTACTCGTCTAGTTTAAAAATATTATTCACAAAGATATAGGACAGAGTGAGTTATTAAATATATTCATCAAATAACTTGCTCAACAAGTTTTTCAATATATTTGAATAAATTATTCATCTTATTCATTATTCATTGAGTTCTAATTATTATTTTAAGCACTTGTATAGCAATATTAGTGCGCTGATATAAGTAGTCAGTGACAAAAATGACAGGTCTTCTGATGGATCTGTGAGATAACTAGGGCTAGACTAAGTCACAGGAAAAATGAACATCACGCATTCTCCATGGAGAAATGAGTATCAATCTCATAAGTTCAGGATTAGAGATGACAGAGTTGTGCTAATGGTCCCAATTCTTGGAACAAAATGACTCCAAAAGTCTTTTTTTCCCGATAAAGGCTGGGATAAACACCTTGAAAATGAAACTGGCATAGTAATGTGGGTCTGAACATGGCAGCAGCCTGTAAGAGCATCTTGGAGGGTTCAGAACTTAGCTTTGGGCAGATAACTTCAGCCCTACAGCTTTAGAGGATGGGGAAAGCTTTTATTACCTTAGCTGCCAGAGGAATTACTACAAATTAAATCTCACTGTAGTCCATTAGTCACATCCAAGGGATGGAAGTGAGAGGATTTAGCTACGCACTGCATAGCCAGAGGGTCACAAAGTAGTAAACTGTCCTGTTCCATGCTTTAGGCTGGTACTGATGTCCCAAAAGTGCATTGAAGATTTGGCTCCACAAATGACACAGAAAAGAAGGGTGGATGATAATACATCGCATCCACTTGTCCAAAGAAGAAAAAGTTTATATTCTGAAGAGCTGATGAGCATTTCAGTGGAGGAAGAGGAACCAGAAACTACCATTCTGTTCACCCTAGATGAGGCTTTATCAAAGGGAAGATAAAACTTCTCTCAAAGCTCATCTTTGAAGGCAACGTCAGATAAGATCCATCCTGTCTCTCTTCAGCATCTGCAAAGGTCATCAGTTCTGAAAGACAATTTAATTCAAAACATAATGAATTTGAGTAAAAGAAACAAAAACTATTGTTGCAAATGTCCAATTTTTTTTTTTTCAAAGGGGTGAATGTTTTCCTAGTTGTCCCTAACACTGTCTATCAGTATTGCTTTTCTCTATTGTTTTCTATCAGAAATTGCACACATACACATATTTGGACATTTTCTCCTCTTTTCAATCTTCCCTACCTTTCACTTTTGCAATTAATTGAAAACCAAGACTTGTGAAACAGTACCTGACGTTACTGAAGTGAGAAACTTTATAGCACAAAGCAGGCTAAAAAAATTATTTCGAATTACCTGGAACATTACCTTCAAAGCCCAGATGATCATTTTTGGATAATGTCCTGTGGAATATTTTGTTCTAAATGGAGCTGTCTTCATGGTCTGGAACATCTCTCCAGTGTTCCAGTTGGTGTAGATCTAATTTTAACCTGGAATGCAGAAGACAATTTTCTTGAGACTGGACTAGAACCTTAGAAATGCATCAAGGAGACAAGTTGCATCCAGGAAGTGCAAATTCTGTACCATCAGGAGAAAGTTACCCCTCCCCATATTTATTTATTTATTTATTGGCCTGTAAGCCTCTTGTTAAACACGAAAGCAATCTTTGAGCACTGAACTGTAACTCTGCTATGCTGCCTTCTTGTTGATAAAACCTGAAGAAGCAATTTATTCTCTTGGGCCTATTTAAGAATTTACAGGACAGAAAGGGACAGGGTAGAAAGATGAGTCACATCATACTCCCTATCAGATCCCTGCCTGTTTTTTTTTTTTTTTTTGTTTAAGAAATATGGAAGTATTGATGGGGGGAAATGTCCTAAGAGAGTGGCAGTGTTTTCCTTCCTCCTGCGCTGTCATTCTGCCAAAAATTTTAGAGGAATGCTTCTCTCCACTGCTTTGCTGTCTAGGAGGAGGGGCAAGACAAACATCAAAGCCTCCTGAGGTCTCTCTGCAAAGCTGTGAGCTCCAAGCTCCCAGAGAACAGACCTTCTGACCCACTCCCCTACACACAAACATGCACTCATAATAAATATTTGCAAAAAATTGGTTGAAAATGGTACTGCACTATCCTGCAAGCACTTCCATTTGCACAAGCCCCAGTACCTTTCAAGAGAATTGTTAGAATAGCTTGGCTGTCAGTGCCCCAAGATAGGAAAGAAACAGCATATGTGTGGAAAAGGACCTGAGGGCTGCTGGAGAGTGGAAGATATTCCTGTTTTTTAACATTTATTATATTAGAAGGAACAGAGGAGCATTAGAGCTTTTTTAAAACTGTAATTCTGCTGTGCAAAGCTAGCACAAAAAAAATAATGTTGAGTTTCTGATCATAAAAAGACCCTTCTGTGCTGCTCAGATCTTCCAACCAAAAGCAGAGAAAATTCCTCACACCCAAACCTGAAGTGTCTCTGTGGCAGCTCAAGTGATGTACTCCTTTCTTTCCTTTGCAGTTCCATGAAACCAGTGTCACTACTCCCACCTTTCTACTGGGGCAGAGATTTCCTAGCATGAACTAGGACTGGGACTTGCAAGCACCCTTCTCAATTACTGCATGTTGTGAACAGGCTGGAATCCAAGCAGCAACATGAGGACTCAGGATTTAGGTAAATACATTGGCCTCAATTTGTGTGAATCTATAGGTTCTCCATACATCATAACAGGATCCTAAAATATGTGTATTCACATCCTGAATTATCTCTACTTTGTAAGATGACTCTACACAGGTAACACCAAGATGCTCAGGGTTTTCAGAGTTTTAAAGGAGTCTCTCCGAGACATCCTTTGTGCCAAGGACCAGAAAGAGTGCTCTGCTCTCTGTACCAACAGCTGTGCTCCTAATGGATTGCAATGGACAGCCTGGCCAAAATCTCCTTTTATTCTGAACACCTGATTTTCCCAGAGAGTCTTCTCTGAGTACCCAAAAGATATATACTCAAGGTGCAGCTGAGCCAAGAATTACCCTTGATTTCTCTACAAACAGGCTGGTTTCATATGCAGATGGTGGGAAGGGGGATAGAGGAGCTGTGCCTTTGTGAGGAGACAGGAATTGTCAGGACTGCAGATGGAGAACCAGTCTGTAGGGGGAATGGTGTGATTTATGGCTCTGTTTCACACTGAATGCATCTTTAAGATTACTCTTTAATATCATTTACAGCCAGAATACTAAAAAAAAGAAAAAAGAAAATGGGAACAGTGGAAACCTGAAAGAGATTCACTGAATGACATAAAACAAGTGTGCATCTTAGAAAGAAACATCACAAGTACTCTTTAGTCCTGTCCGTCCACTTGTTCTTTTGCTGATTTAGGAACAGAGATGGAGAAGGAAATTTGCCTCTGCTATACAAACACTTCAGAAGTATCTGTCCTGCAGTGTTCATTTAGGACCTCAGCTTTAAAAACAGAACAAAAGCCAAGCCTCAAACAATTGCACCAATACAAATCCCTTTTGATGTATAGGGCTAATCTCAAGAGGCACCAGACTGAATCTGCCACCTGTGTCACATGGTCTTGGTTAGCATTTATACTCTATGCTGATTTTATATGAGTGGGCTGGAGGCAGTACTCTGGAATAACTTCAGCCTGTGCTTTTTAGTAGACCTTAGCCTGAAGTCCAAGATGTCCAAGTCACAGTATGTCCCTAGGAAAATGAATAAATAATTGAGGTTGGAAAAGACCTCCGAGATCATCTAGTCCAACCATCAACCTACCACCAATATTTTCCCACTAAACCATGTCCCTTAGTGCTACATCAAAATATTTCTTGAACACCTTCATGGGCTGCCCATTCCAGCACTTGAGCACTCTTTCGGAGAGGAAATTCCTCCTAATATCAAACTTGGCCTGATCTACACCTTAATACCTTGTGAAAATTTCCAGGAGAGGAGTTGCTTACTGGCACCAGTAACCGTGTGATCATTCTGTATTTATAGAAGCTCTGGGATAAGCTCAGGAAAATAAAAAAACTACCATAAGCTAAATGATCTTTTTGTACCTCAGCCCTCCCAAGAAAGGTGGATGCTGTTTATTGTAAAGTATTGAGCAATGCTGACAGGCTCCATGCCAGCAACTATGAGAGACTGTTTTGTAAACCAAAAGCATTCCCTACATCCCTTGGGTATAAGGGACTCTGTCTGGAGAGATAACAAATGCCTGCTCTTTTGGAAGGAGACTTGGTAGTTGAGTAATAGCAGATGATTTATGGCAGCCAAAAAGAGGGGTAACCCAAGAGGGGAAATGGGGTGAATAGATGTTTGCAGCTGGATATCTCTGGCTTAAGTTTCTCACTTTCCCCAGCATGATACACTCTCCTTCATCCACAGGGCCAGTGTTCCACTCTTGTTTGTTCCTTCTGCTGCAGCATCCTCCCAGACCTCAGCACCTAATTGCTGCTGTGCCGTGCTGCACTCCACTCCCTACCTTCCTCCACTGCTGCGTGCTGCTTTCTGTATGACTTGCAATATCTCTGGGAACTTTATATGCCCTCCAGCCCCAAACTAAATATGATGTAGGCTTTGCAAGCTCTCTTCTTACTGAGATTTCAGTATCCCTGGTCTACTGCCAGTTCATTTTTCTTTTCTTCTGGCATTATCTCTGCCTCAGCTAGGATATGGACTCACGCTGTTACAGAACCAGAGTGTCTTAAAATTGCTTCTTCGTCTCTCATGTCAGCAATTCACAAGTCATTGGATGTTTATTTTGGCCTGACATACCTGAGATATGATTGGATTTTAAAGGAAACATTTTATTATTTTGAAATACTGACTAAAACATCCCTGTAAAAAACAACTTTCAAAACAAGATGAGCCAAAGTAAAACTGTCCAACGGAAGGAATATAAGATTACTGCTGAGTGTTCACATTAAAATCATGAACAACATGAAATGTGACATTTAGGGTGAAGAAAGGTTTTCAAGCAGCAGGCAGATTTGGGAAGTGCAAGAGGATATGCCAACTCATGACTGACTTCTACAAAGATGCAAAAGGCACAGAGATGACAGCTGCTTGTTTCTAAACGCAAATAAGCAGCAATAGTGCTGAAAATAGAAGCATGGGAGAAAGTCCTCACAACTTTCCTTTTCAATTCCACTTTCCCCTCAGTTTCTTACCTCTCAGATAAAGAAATTTTCATGCTTACACTGATGTGCTGTGCACGAACTGATGAACATACTATACAGCACACATGGATAAATGTTTCACTAGATAAAATGAAGTGACAATCTTCAGTCTTTTTGCAAAAAATAGTCTTTTCTCTAGATTAATACTTGCTATTAATCAATATTTGATGATGATGATCAACATATTTCTATCTAACAATTTATCACAAAGGACTGTGTGAGAAATTTGCTAACCATAGTAAACAGTATTGAGAAGAAAACGTGCATAGGGTGATGTTATACTTCACTCCATTTAAACTGCTTTCAGAATCACCCAGCTCCATCTTACCTGTTAAAAGGCTGGGTTTCAGGCTTTGTAATATTTGGAATCTGATGGCCATGAGAGTTAATTCAAATATCCAGCCAATATATTGAACTCTATGGGACAGAAAGTCTTGTTATTTTTCAACAGAAAATATTTAAAAAATAGTGAGCTTGAAGCTCTTCATCTTCCATTTGCAGTGGGATAAAAGATTATATTAAAATGGGTGGTCTCCTGTCTCCCTCTGCAGCTGCTCAGTGAGTGCACAAAATGCTTTTAAAATGGCCAAAAGAGAGGAGAAAGCCATTTATCCTAAGGGCTTTAAGACAGGGAATTACTAGAGAGTGACAGATAATTTTTAACCCCTTTAAAAATCTTTATTTTCTATGTGAGAAAGAAACAAAGGATTAAATGAAGAAGAAGAGTTCAAACCCTAGGTTATACAGAATTTTCCTCTTCTTTTAGAGGACTTCAAGTTTCTGTCCAGCTCAGTTCAGAAGAGTATTACATCCCAGGTGAAAGCACAGTTAATAGGATTATTGGGCTTCTCTGTGTTTGGATTGTCCCATCCACTTGTCATTAATCCTGAACTGAAGTCTTTTCAGGAGGAAGTTTTGTCAAAACCAATACATCTCATCGAAGTTTAGCTTCCAAAAATCAATATACCCTAGCAAAAAAAAACAAAAAAATATTTTTACAGGGTGAGTGTTGGAGCAAACAGGCTATTTGCCACACCACCGTTCAGAATACATTTGTTATTTACATGCAATTTGGTGAATAAGTTAATAAAAGTATCAGGTACTTGAATAGGAAGGTAACTATGAATATATGAATAACAATGGAGAAAATTTGCATTTAAGGTTGTCTTTGCAACTGCTCTTGATATAATTCAATCAGCTCAAATCACTTCTCTACAGAATGCTTCCTCTGTCAACCCCAGAGAGAGAAGAGGTTAGATAATCTTATGTGATAGTGCTATTGAACTCAGCTTCATATTAATATTAAGATGTCCAAAAACATAAAAAATAAAAATCATGAAGAAAAAAAAAAAGGGAGGTAGCGTGGCAAAAACAACTGCACACATGCAACCAAAATATCTGAGAAGCAGTGCAGTGAATGCAAAGAGATAAAAGTATTGTGGCACACAGGGTGTTAAATACATAATAAAGGTCACATGGCAAAAGGTACTGCATGCATAAATGAAATTCAGGAGACACAGGTGGGGGGTGTACATGGGGTACACATGCTGAACTCTAAGATTATGCACAGCAGTCCAGTAGCATATTTGCTCTGCTGCCTGCTGGTCTGGATCACAACCTAATGATGTGAATTTCCAGCTCTAACATCGTCCATGCATTTGCTATGGCTTATATGCCTGATATTTCTTTCCAATAATAACTTCCTTTTAGGCACGGTTATTAAGACCTCCATCACTGTGAAATAGGTTGTGTTCAGTGAGGCAGTATTTTAATGGGATGTGATGCTGCATAGTGGAGTTCCATCTACTACACTCAAGAAGGTAAATGGTAGATTGTTTACTCCCTTAATCCATCTAATTACGGTAGCTTACAGAAAACCGGAGAAAAAGAATTCGTGCTGTAGGTGATGCCGAGAGAGATCTGAGGGCATGTTGATTTAAAAAACCATAAAGGCATTCTCCAAAATGTATACAGAATAGCATGCTGATCTCACTGTAAGAGACAGCACTGATAATATATTTCCCACTGGGAGACAGTCTCATACTAGATACTGTAAAAATTTCTAGCCTCTTCTGTCTTTCTTTGAAATATGGAAAACTTAAGAGTGAAGCTATAGGGCTGTTCTTATAAAGCAACATGCCATTATGGAAGAAAGTGTGTGGATAGGGAATTCCTGCAATGAACAAAGAATTACAGGTCTAGGTCATACTGGGGACCAGCACAGAGATGTGCTGCCCATCTGCTGCAACATAAACTTTCTCCCATTTACAATAGTGCAGAACACATATGGGTGAAACAAAGCTTCTGATGACCACTGATGCCTCCTACTGACACTGCACTTTACAGAGCAGAGGGAGGAGGAAAGATACAATGCTGCTTCATAGAGAAAGTGTAAGGAACAATGAAACCTCATGGAACCCAAAGAGCTGCAGTTTTGAAAGCAGTAGGCTTGTGGATGTCCAATGGATCAAGACATCTCCGTAGTGTGCTGTCAAGGTCTGCTCATGACTAGAGATGTATGTGATACTACCATATCTCCCAGAGATGAAAAAAAAATGCTCAGAAAGTGGTGGATCCTTGATGCAACTCTCACTGGGGCTGTCAAGCATGGCTGTAGAGTAAGGATGTCCTACCACATTAACCTCAAGACTAATGCTTCTTTCCTTACTGATAACTACTGTGAGTGAAGGGAATTACTTGCTCTGGAAGCACTGGTACAAGTAAAGCACTGTTTCTGTAAGGATATATTTCCTTAGTCACTACCTTTAGTGTTCAATGAAGCACAAAATCTGCCTGAAGTCTTTTGTCAAGTGTCCCCAGAAGGTTCTGTGTGGATTGTCTGGGGGCTTGGCTCACAGGACACAAAAAATTGTCTGCCTCACACTCAAGGGGAGATTCTCTTGAGCAGCCTATTTCACTGAAATGGACTGGCAACTCTGTCAGACTGGGATAAAATTCAGCACTGTGTTCAAAATTTACTGGGGAGTGGGAGAGGTGAAGATACTGACAAAAAGCATAGATAACTAAACTTCTTCTAATAGGAAATCTGACCAAAATGCACTCATGTTTTAGCTTGTTAAATGAAGTTATAGGTACAAAACTACATTTTTCTAGAAGGTTATCTCTTCTGCTGCTTTTTATGGTTGTGTACTACTACCATTAGCAAATCTGCTAATTCATAGGTTTAAATTTTTTTAGATTTTGCTTCTAAATTTTAAAAAGGATTATTTTTCCTCCCTGCTCCCTCCCATTACCCCCACTTGCCATTATTAAGTGGTGTCAGGTGCTTTTAGTCTCATTGCTTCTAATTATCTACAAAATAATTAACATTTCTAATAGAATCTGGTTCAGTTGATTTTCATTGAGAGTGCAGGGGAGCAACAAGTAAAGAGTTTGGCAATTAAAGCTATATGATTATGTTCTTCCCTTTACATTATCTGTTAAATAAATCCTTCACTGCAGAAATGGATAGACCAGAGCTCACTTGAGATGAATATTTTGAAGAGCTCTAGATTAGTTTTTCATCTGTTTGCAGCTCTTTATAAGGGGATAGAAGAATGAAAACTAATTTGAAAAATTAGGGAAAGTAGTAATACAGGAAAGATTCTTTCATATTGCAACCTGCTTGCCAGATGGCCTGCCAAACACTGATACCAAGCTGAGAGAGAAAATCATTATGTCTTGTAAATCAGAACTCAAAAATATGTATTCTGTAAAGTGCATATAAAAGACCCCATTTAATTAACAGGGAATGAAACAAGGCATTCCAGAAATGCAATCAGTAAGGGTTCCAGCATGCCTTGTCATGACATGTGGCTCTCAAATCATAAAAATAAAACTCTTCCAAGTCTATAACAAATGGAAGGTGTTGATTTTGTTTCTCCTGTTATGAGGTTTCTATGACCAACACTGCACTGCAATACTTGCAAGGGAATTCCAGTGTGCTTGTGAGAAGGGATAGGGTGCAGAAAGATTTTTCTTCTATGCAGAGCTGTAAACTGGGTTGGGGAACTGAGGATATCAGTTTACACCTGGTAATGATTTGCATCCTTTCAAATGCAGGAAGTAGGAACTTTTCCAGGCATACATTTTATACACAAAGAACATGATTATACCACTCTTAGTCCAGCACTGAAGAGGTCAAGTATAGTGCTACCATATGTGTTATGACTATGGGCGTAAAACACCTATAAGTTCAGTATGACTGTTCTTAGTTAAATTTGAAGAATGTGCTATTCCTTCTGCACTCCATCCCTTCCTGCCAGTCAGTTTAAAGACTGTGTTCTGAAAAGCCCAGGTTCAGGAGGCAATCATCCTCCCAAAAGCCATGTGTTCTTTATCTTCATGATGCTGTATCATGTAATTCCCTTTGACCTGAAGACTTTGTCCTTCCAGCCATAAAATGTGAAATTAGAAATTGCATTAGGAAGAAAGGAGGAAGATGAAATAAAGAGAATCGTTAAAGTTCAGTGTTAAAAAAGGAGTCAGACACCTAAGGGTAGACTATGTGAGTATCCCTTGATATCCCAGCTTTCAAATAAATCTCCATGCCTAATCTTGGGAGAAGGTAGTCAGCCCAGATGAGAAGTTTAAGGAACTCAAATGAAAATGCTAAGTGGGAACTTGACTAGAGGCAACCTAAAGAGAACATCAGCCAAGGCTTTTGTGTGAAATTTGGTCTGTCTGCAAGTGTTTCAATGAATTGTGGTCTAACTTTCCCTCTAGGATCAAAAACATGGAGAGAAGGAAAATGGAGACACTCATAAGAAAAAGCATTTTTTCCCTTGCTATCTAAAGGGAAAAAATAACATGAGGGGAAGCCAACCTGATAGCCTACTGGGAGGTGAAGGGGTGAGAGGAAAGCAAATGTGCTGATGGAAGAGCCACTGTCCTCTACAAATCCCAGCTGCTCAGTCTTCTTTCCTTCTAGTTCCTGAGCAGTAAAAGTACACGCAGTAAAAAATCAGCAGCTGGGGCTCATTTTGCAAGGAAACAGCACCAAGAAGAATTCTTCTCTCCATATTTTATAATTTATCTGAAGGCTACAGACATCTGTTCAGGCCAAGGGGAAAAAAAGCATGAGGGATTTGGGCTAAATTCAGCACCACTTAGGAAAGATGCACCTGGCCTGCCATTTGTTATGTTCTCTCCTCTCTGCTTTATGATTTATATTTTATAAATCCCTTCCATTGTGGCTCCCCCCACTTCCCTCCTTCTGTTCCAGTTTGATCAGATTTTAGAGGTTCAAAGTATACTCCTGTTACTTTAATTAAAGTCATTTCCCTCTGCCCTCCCTGTTAGAACAGATGTATTGGAAATCCCCAGGCACATCCTTCCTGGGCAAAATTGGGCACAAAAAATATAACTGCATTAAGACAAATTCCCTACACTAATTGCTTTTCTCTGTATAGTAGAGATGTGCTGAAGAGAGAGCAGTTCTCCATGCTATCAGGTCTATTTTACCCTCTGCAATCAGTTTATAGTGGCTACCTGATTTCCTTCTCATATTGCTTGCCAAAAATGCTCACGATAATAAAAGCTCCATGGCATACCTGGCATGGCTTTGTACCTTTATTGCGCCTCCCACCCACAACCTGGGAGTCCCATAACATTGGCTGGTTCACTGAATGTACCTTTCCATATCCAGTGCACAGTAGATTAGGTGCCATTATAAGAAGAAGAATATAGCCTGAGGTGAAACCAGGCTTGCAGTGTTAAGTCATGAGAAAAGGAAGGAAAATACATTTCTATGATTATGTTCAACAAGAAAGCATCAGCTCTTGGGTTTAAGCCAGCTTGTGAAGTAGCTAATTAGTCTATATGAGCCTGTCGTGGAAAGCATTTAGATCGATACCTTTCCTGTTATTGGACTTAGCTGCCACTCTGGGCTCTTTGTTGTCCACTTAGCTTCCCCTTTCTCAGCCTTACTTAATGGAGATTTATTCCCCATATGTTGTTTATAACCTTGAGTTAGTTCAGGCAGATGTTAATTTTCCTCTCTTGCAATTTTTTTTTTTTAAGCACTGCAGATATTATTGTGTATGTGCCTTTCCTGTCTGCTGTGAAAGGAAAGCTCTTCCAGATAAAAATCTGCACCTCTACAGAGAGTCACTTCATCTAAAGACTAACCCAGGCAGCAAAACAGCTGTTTGGCTGGCAATGATGACTTTAGCTTGTCTGAGCACCTTGGCAGGCTATGGAGAACAGCACAGATCTGGCAGTGGTGTGGTATGGAGTATATAGTGCTGTTAGTGTTGGGGGAATAAAACCCAGTTACATGCAGAGGTTAAAAAAATAATTCAAGAGCACAGATTATGTCCTTAGGTGAAGATGTGTTGCATTCCTTTCTAAAATTATTGAGTCCCGAAGTCAAACTACTCCTTAGTCTTCCAGTTTCTCAGAAATACTGAGTGATGTAACTCCATCTCTTCCCCTAGAAGCTTATTCAGATTTAAGTAAAATGAAGAAGGACAACAGCACTGACAAAGGCCTTTCCCCTTTCTCTGCACATTCATTTCTAGAGACTGTTCTTCTCTCTAATTTTACATGGCACACTGAGACTTACCATCTGTTTCAGAGCCCTCAGATGAGCAAAACCAGACCATGTCCTAGAGCAGAAGATGAAATCTTTGAGCGCCACACAGACTTCTGACAGGACAAGGTTTTGGAGAACATTTTAATTTAACATTATAAATACTTCTGTCCTTCCCTAAGTGCTTCTCATAAAAAAAAAAAAAAAAGAAAGTTTTGCACTGTTGGTTCTCAATCTCTCTCTTGCTTTACAGAAGAAAAGGGAAGAAGTCTGTCATTCTCGGATAAAATGCTATTTCCCTCTCTGCCTCAGCATTTCTGAAAGAAACACTCATTGCATAACAGTTTTCTAACCCCCTCTGTGCTGCATTCAAATAATCATTGGTATTTAGATCTCCAGTCTTCCCATAACATGCACAGTCAATGCATCATTACTTACAGATGCTAATTATGCCAAGGTTTTTTCTAAACCCTATTAAGGTGCTATAACTTTCTTATTAAAGAAAAAACATATTGCATGGATCTATGGTCTGTAAAACATTCTAGGTTTGCCTAACACCTAGTCTGTATATCTGGAAATTGAAGGAAATTTAGGATCTCCACCAGGCTTATATAATTCATAATAAAACCATCTGGGGTGGTAAGCTAGCATCAAGAACAATGCAGAAAGTGATAATTGTGAATTAAGATTTGTAAATTAATAATATCATTCAAGTGTTGAAATCCAATAGCCCACTGTTGACAGCTATAATAATACCTATTAGTAATTTCTCCATAAATACAGTGAAAAATCCAGTCATATAGCACAAGAAAATGAGCCCAAGAGGAAATGATAGTGAACAATTACCATCTAATAGAGAGACATTAAACAGAATTCCTACTACAGAGAAAAAAACATGCCTTTTAAAAGAATTCAGAGACAGAGAATAAGGACAAATGCTCTCAGGTCTGATTTTTTCATTAAACATCTCAAGCTAAAACCGGTAAACATTTTGCTGTGACTAAGAATTTCATGACTATTCAGTAGTACACTAATGGCAATGAGTCAATAATATCAGGTCATGAAATGTCACTGTTCAACATAGGTAGGTACCTGTGTGCTATTTTTAAATCTGGAAAATATTTACAGTGAAATTTTAATGTTCTGTTCGGCCAATTGTCATTCTAGAATGAGGACAACATATTCAAAAGTGAGTGTTTAACAGAGAACTGAGTACAGATGAGGGCACGTCCTGGAGCAAGCACAATTGAGAGATTTACAGGATAACCAGTGAGGTTTTGGAATGCAGGTTGCATAGGATACAAAGAACACCTTGTGTCTGTGAGTGCTGTGAACACTGATGCATACACTGACAAGGTTTGCACAGCTTGCTTGTGTGTATATTTGCTTGTACACTCTACACTGCGGGTGAGAAAAGCCTGAGCTGGCGTGAAGACATGGAGATTAAACGTGACACATAAAGCAGTCAGTGATCATATAATCACTGGAGGATGCTACAAGTCCGGGGTATTTCTGAGGGCTTCAGAAGCTAATTTAATTGCTTCTTCTTAAAAATATTCCTTCTACATTTTTTCTTTGATTTTTTTATTTTTTATTTTTGCTTTATGCTTGGTCACAGAAAGATGCTTTTGTTTTTTAACATTAAGAACAAATGTAATAAATTGAAACTCTCTGAGTAATGAAAGCATCTTGGGGCTGAGTCTAATGAAGATAAAATCCTAGTGGGAGAGGAAGAAAAGATTCACTTGTATGAGTATGTGGATACACAGGGTAAACACAAGTTCGGTACTGTATCTTTTTTTTTTTTTTTGAAACTTGCCATCTTCATGAGAAATATTTTATGAAAATTCATTACTTCTCTTTCTTGTGCAGATAGCNCGGTTCTGTCTTTTTTTTTTTTTTTTTGACACTTGCCATCTTCATGAGAAATATTTTATGAAAATTCATTACTTCTCTTTCTTGTGCAGATAGCTTTGTTTCCAGAAATGGATGGTACTGTTATCATTTATCTGGTAACCCAGTTGCTCGTTCCTACAAAATTTAAAAAAAGATAAGATGCATGATGAATGCTACCGCTATCACACCTGACTGAAATTAAACAGCTTTTCTGGATCCTTCTGATCAGAGATTCCAGAAAGGCAACATTTGCCATATTTGGGAGGATCAGCAATGATGAGCAGAGGCAGACTTGCTCTGGCAGTGAGCAGTTGGTGGCAGCAGGATGCACAGCTCTCCAGGACTCTGCTACTTGGCACTGCTTTCCAATCTTTCCTCACCATTCATGAGAACCTAGACCACACAATCTCTGCCACTGTAAAATTTTGTTTTTTTTCTACTCAACTGAAAGCTACTTAGCTAATCCTTTGGCTGTCTTATATCTAAAGCTCATGTGCTGTTTCTCCTTTACTATGATAGAAATACTGTAAGCATCTACTTGAACCTGAGACTGCAGAAGCTAGTTTCCCATATCACAGTACTTTGCCCTTTAGCCATCAACCCTAAATGTTCCCTGGAAAACATGTGGTTTTTTTATTTTATTTTATTTTATTTTATTTTATTTTTTGCTCAGAGATATCACAATGACATTTCCACTTAAAATAGTTCTAATTTTAGAAGTACACAGTCATGATGCCTTGTTTCAGTCTTTCCTATGGGAAGGAGCTGTTAGAATTTAGGAAGTCCAGAGAGAGTTGTGTTTACTGAGAGAGGATACTGAGAGACTTCTCTAAAGAAAAAGAGACCAGCTTAACTCCTTTGAGGATATTAACTTAGTTATACTTTTGTGCTTTACCAGGATATCCACATCAAATGAACTGTAATAAATGAAGACAGGACACTTGCAGTTTTGCAGACTCAAAATTTTGTAGCGGTGTTGAGAGTACAGGTGGGACAGTGCTTCTAAAGACTATAGGTGAACTTTGGAAAATAAACTCTTTATTCTTTCATTATTAGGACTCATACAAAGCTCTGCTCCTGGAGTTCAGACAGTCCGTAATTTTCTTTTTTTTTTTTTTTTTCTTTTTTTTCCCTGTCAAATGAGTAGGAAAAGGCTGGTGTACTCAGAAGTGCAAATCCTGTTGTTCCTTATCATACTTTTCATATTCTTTGAGGTGGAGGACCGTGTTTCTTTTCCTGCATGCTTACACAGTATGAGCACCCCACTGCTTTTCTACGTCAAGTGCTACTGGCTATACAAGCAGTAAGCATAGCAATGGAAATCAAAGTTCTAACAAAAATCAGCCCATTGGAAAACCATTTCTCTCCTACCTAGAGAAAGTAGTTTCTCTGTGTTGGCTGTCATTGACACAAAAATTTAGCTGTGATTTTCCAGGTGCTGTGATATAGTGTCACTTCAGAGAATTTCACCAGAGGCAATTATAGGTGAACTAGTGAATCTAGGCTACCTTTTCATCCATTCATCAACGTCAGATTGTCCCTTACAGAGGCAAGAAAACCTATATATTGCAACTAGATGAGCTAATCTGTTAGAAATGTACTATATATTATATAAACCTCTCTGGCTAAAGAATTGATCAAGTATCTATTGCTTATTGCATTGAGAAGGTCAAACATAAGAAATGTCATCTTAAGTTATTGAATTAGTCTGTGGGCTTGCAATTGTTTTGTATCTCTGTTAGCATGTTGTGACTCTCCCTGGTTCTGGACTAAATGGTTAAAGTGTTTTAAAAATGACTATATTAAATTGAGATGGCCACATTTCTTTAAGGTTTTCTTCTTGTCTGAAGAGTACCTGTGCTGAACTTATAGGTGTTTCTTACCTTCCCCAAAATCTTCAGCTTTGGAAGATTACTGAATACTTACAAACAAATTTGTGAGGTGGCCATGCAAATCATGTTGCCTTAGAATTTTAAAGTAGTCTTACTCATTAAAATATTCCCCTCTAGAATGTTTTTCAATTATTATTAATATTTTTCTGAAGCTGTCTCCTGATTAGTTCTGATGCACAGTTGTGCATCCCTATGCATTTTATAAGAGCCCATCATATGATCTTTGACTTTGCCCCAGGCGAGAACAGTCCATATCAGAAAGAAACTTTTGGAAGTAAGACTGTTAGCGCATGTGATTTGCTCTGTTGTAGAGGGAGCTGAAGGAACAAGCTGATAATGCATGAGGAACATGGGAGACTCATCTGTTGCTCTTGGATTTAGCTAGGAGAGAGGAACTTGGGCAAGAATGAACTTGGATTATTCAACCTATGATGCTGACTGATCAAGTACCAGTTTTGGTAAGCATTTAGTTTTTTTACCCCTACTGTGCTGTTGAGTAGGGACCATCCTCCAAATCTATTTGGTCTTGAACTGACGTCCTGAATATTAGGCTGGCAGTAGTCTCTCCATGATGTTTTTCCTCATGATGCAGCCATCAAGTTCTGTCTCAGCCCTCAATAGGAGATAAGTAAACCAAACTAGGTTCCTCTCTTATCCAGGAAAAGGCTCAGGTTTCACCTTGTGTTTTAGCCGTCCTTTTCCATTGGTTTAAATTAATTCATTCATGTATAAATAGAAGTTCTGCCAAGCTACAATATTATTCCTGCCTCAGTGCATTTGGGGATTACAGCTCTTTATTCCTCTCACACTGTTATGTCATTGACAGTCTGAATTTCATAGATTATCATGTAATCAAGGTTGGAAAAGACCTTTAAAGTCATCTAGTCCAACTGTCAAAAATTGTCAATCATCCACAAGACTTCCTTTATTTTGAACTGTTGATTTTAGTGTGTGACTTTGTATCTTAAACTATTCTTATCAGCGAAGAGACTTTTAAAAGTTCTCTTATATTCTCCTTTTTGCTCCTTGAGTTTATTGTGTGCACTGCTTCCCTACTTTTCCTTCTACATCTATCTGTCCTGTACAAAATACATCCCTCGTGAAAAGCAGCAATGGGAAGCGAAGGAGCAGAGATAAGAAAAATCAAGAAAGTAACCCTCTGGGCCCCGTTAGCATCATAGAGAATCTATATCCTACCTTGGAAGACAAATCAGAACCCATTTGTTGGCTTTTGCTAACTCTTGTTTGCTTCAAAACATGATTTATCACCAGGGTCTCCTCTTACATCTCTGAAACAAACACCAGATGCTTTCCACTCTTTCTTATTTCTACAGCCATTTCAGATTCAGCCAGCATCACTTCCAATATCTCGGGGAGGACCATGTTTGTACGGTCTGACAATGAAATCGATATCTTTATTCACATCATTTAATGAATTCATAAAATAGAGTTGATGGCATCCTAATGGTTATTTCATCTCTGGGTCAATTTTAAGCAGATCCTCAGAATACAGATACACGCAAGCACTAGGGAAGCAAAGACCACTATCACTGATGGTACAGTGAAGAAGTGCCATGCAAATTAGTAAACTAGGAAGGAAACTGAGCCCTAAACAAATGATGTGTAAGCACTGATTCTAACTTTCTCAAGTAAAAAGAAAAGTAAAGAAAAAGAGGTCTCAGCAACCTCTCTCCAATTTTTACCCCATCAAGGTGAAAGGCAGAATTAGGGATCTGGTCCTGGGATATAAATGTTGGAGTGAACTGGGAAGGGGCTTAGGGATGCAGTAATGCTGAATTTCCACAAAGGGAGCAGGCTTTGCTATGCTATGCTTTTTGGTATATACTCTTTCCCTTTTCATGCCTGGAACATGGTAAAGCATGCACCATTTAGAAAAAAAAGACGAATATGACAAGTTACTGACGAAGATGGTAGGAACTGGGAATCTGTACTCCACTTTGAGTGGTATGTATCCATTCCTGCATGCATCATGTGGGCGTGCTCGTGATACTGTACAGTCAAATTGGGCTGACAAAAAACCCCAAGTTCTGAAACATTTTGTGCTACTGCAGGACCAGAGTCCTTCCATAACCACCACTATGATAGCTGTGGGTGGCACAGCTTCTGTTAGACCTCCTGACCACTTTTGCACTGAAAGATGCAGGTTTGAGATGAAAGGAAAGAAAAGAACACAAGAGGAAAATAAAGTCTCCTCAAGGGGGGAGGACAAACACATAAAGATGATTTCTGTTGACTCCTCATGACTATTCCTTCCTGCTTCCTTTGTACTATTGATCTGATGGCACATCTTATGTGCATTTTTCAAAGAAATCATCAAACATAGCATTGATTTTTGGAAGGAAAATAAGAAGGAAAAGCAAATTGCAATACATCAAAACAGACATTCATTCCTGAAGGAAAGATCTTTAGAAGGTAAGTGTCAGGCAAGCTTTCATTTTGCCCACAGTTTTGAATTGAGTGAGCAAACTCCTGTGATGACATTGCTAATTTATCAGAACTTTTCACAGTGGGAGATGACAATGCATCAAACTACAGGCATGGAAAGGGGGCAAAATGTAAGGCAACCTGTGGGGAAATTCTAGCAGGGCACTGCGCAGTCTCTGCTGTTCCACTCCGTAGTTCTCTCTAGGCCACTGGCCCAACTTTTGACTTACTCTCACAAGGGAATTGTTTTCCTAGTATCTAATCAGATAAACCTGCGTTGGCACTTGCCTGTTGACTCACAATTGCCAAATGGAGGAAAAATCAATTCTCTGGACCCACAGGCTCTTGCTAGTATAGTTCAATGTGAGGTTGGTCTTTCCACAAAGGAACATTCGTGACTTGTGATAAAATTGTCCACCATAGTTCCATCCTGATATCAGAACTCAATTTTTCAGAGAAGGTAGGAGCTCATGTCACTTAGAGTGCCTATTTCTGTGATCTTAACAAGGAAAAATTAAGGAACTGATAAACATCTCATTCAAGAATGCTTTACAGATTTGAAACCAGGTCCCAAAAGCAAATAATTCCTCTGGAGGTCTGCTGCATGCCATGCAGAAATCTTTTGTTATATTTCTTCCATTACAGATTCCTGGAATTTATAGTTTTACATGCTTGGATTTCATAGGAAATAAAAATAAATATAATTAACTTGTTTTTAAAGAAATTTGAATGCTTTTTTCATCTCCACTACTGAGAATCTGAGTCATCTTTACTTTGTATACATTCAGAATCTGAGAGCTTTTTTTCAAAGGGTATATGCTATGTAACAAAACTTGATTTAGTAAGGGGATATACTTAGATGAGGTGGAAGGAAAGTATTAGTATTTCACTGAAATATTCAATACTCAAGTTGAATGGCACCAACACTCAGACCACTCAATAATTTTTATAACTTAAACTCCTAGTAATTAGATGTTTTTCTTCTACTGGTGCTCATTCTTTTACTGCTTTCTTATTGCTCTCATGCTATCCATCACATCCATTTTCTAATGTGTGGGATCTTTAAATATTATAATCCATGACTTTTTTCACACTTCACATACTGAATTTATGGACTATATGATGTCTATTAAAAAGAAAAGACAACAGTAAACTACCCCAAACATAATATAGTTGAGCCTTTCCTACTTGGCTGTAGGAGGACAGTGTGCACCATATTGATTAAATGTGGGGCAGCCACAGAACCTCAGTGAAGCTAAGTTCTGTATTGTTCTTCTGTTCTTAGTCTTTCATCCAGTCCATCTGGTCCTGGCTGGCAATAAGAATTCAAACCAATGGCCTGTTTCATTTTTCTGTGTTGAAAGACTCAACCAAGATCAGCTCTCCATTGCATGGAGCATAATGAATTGTGAAGACAAAGATGATTTATCTGAATGGATTTTGGAATGTTTCTAAAGTAATGATAATGCATGTATAATAATGATAGACATTTAATTCCCTATTCCGATCATTGTTTTAGTCTTGGTAACCATAACTTGTTTTTAGCCTGAAAGATACAAGTTTTAATCTTTTTCACAATGAAACAGCAATAATACGCCAATATGAATAGGAAGTGGATGCGTAGGTCACAAGTGCATACAAAACCTCTAGGAGTCACCAAATCTGACAACATACTGCAAAAGTGAAACTTCTCTGAGAGTTTCCTTCTTGAACTGAGGAAAAATGTTTGAGTGTTACACAAAATTCTCAGAGGTGAAGAAACTACCATCACCACAGGTCACTGCTTCTAGCTGATACTGACTTTCCACACTATCACCTTACTTTCAGCCTGACTGTACCTGCTCCTTACTTCCTAGTCATATTAATTTGATATTTCTGAATGAAACTTGGGGAGAAATTTCTATGCAGATATTTTTCTCTCAAAACCAGAACGAAGGAAGAAACACACCATTTGATTGGAACAACAAAAAAAACAAAATAACAACAAAAATAACAACAGCCCTCTGCTGTTTGTTATTTCTTTTTAAATTATTTCTTTCTTGTCTGCCAGAATTCAAGATAAATTCTCCATTGAGTATGCCCCTCATTCTTTGCTCTTTTCAGCAGGTGTACCTGTAATCTATTGCTGTCACTAGTAAATGGTCACACAGCCAAATAACACATTTATACCATTGATGCAACTCAGCTCGATGGCTGCTCCTGGGGGAGCCAGTGATTCAGGGTTTAGTACAGTGGAGGAGGATATTCCAACTGCAAATAGTTTCCAGCTGTTCGTTTAGATGTGTATGCTGAACTCCAGTAAAACTGAAAAGATGTTGAAATGTAAAAGCCAAATAAGCTTAAAAAAATACTGAAATAAAAAAGAGGCAATCAAACAAAAAGAATCGAGATTATTCTTACACATTCTTTGCAAACATGCTGCTTGTCTGAGAAGAAAAGAGAGTGCACAAAACAAAATATAATGAAGTCTGAAACAAAGTGTCAGCAGGTTCAAATCAGTTCTCCAGTGCTGTATAGTTCTCCATCTCTCACTATCAACTGTATTTACACATCCTACCTAGCCTTTCGCTTGCCTCTTGTTTTGTGCTGTTATGGAAATACACTGTTGGGTTCCGACTCTTGACTTTATATATTGTTTAAGTGTGCAGAGCATATTTTGTAAGATATGTGTCTTGTGGTACATCAGCTATTTCAGACTGTGATAAGTTTCCTAACAGTGTGGTAACTTGTTGAAGCAAAAGCATTTGCTTATGGTGAAGACTAGAATGATCCGTTTGGTGGTTTGAAATCCATTGATTTTAGGGTCTTGTAGGTTTATATAGGTGTATGGCAGTGTTCTAGTTTGCATTTCACCATATACTATGATAGCTAGCATAAACAAGAAGGACAATTTTAGTGTGTCATATGATGCATGTTTTAACATCAGCACATTAAAATACCTTATTTTCTGTTTGAGGGATATATTTCTAACGACATAGCAATAGATTCTTTTGATGTCCTCACACTTTTCAAATGAAAATGTAAAATTAATACATGATAATTGTATTTCTGAGGTGAAGTGAAAATTGGACTGGCTAGGAGGCATTTTTAACGCACTATGAAATGAACCCTTAACCACTTTTCACTTAACCGATTAATTACTTACCTCTGAAGCATTTATAAAAGAAATACAGTGGATTCTCTGATGATCTAGAGTCTCTGCAGTCAAAAGTCTTTCTAAGAAGTACCCTATAGATAATTATGTAGCTATCGGCTTGGTGTAGGAATTACCTACTGAACTTGACCGTGGAAAGGTCACTTTCACCTTTATCAGATGGAGAAACTGAGGTATAGGGCTGTAATGTCATCTCTTCAAGGTGTTCAGTCTTAGATGCAGTAAGCTGTCTGAGCTCATGTGCCCAACTTGTGCCATGTGATATTAAAAGGCAACAGGACAGCATTGAAAATCCATATGATCATTTTGCCTGTAATTCTTCCCCTGCTGTGACACATAGCTGTGTTGGCAACCATGATTCCAGATGATCAGGTTGATCTGGTGTTATGTACTACAGCCCACCAAAAAGAGACTCTGTGTTCAATGGATGGATCAAAAGATCACTGAGTAGACTGAGGAAGGAGTTAGAGAGTCACGAAAAGTAATACTGAGTTGTAAAGTACCAAAAGTAATGCAACTGAAGCCAGAAATTAAGACAATCTTTTCCTTCTACCCCTTGTTTTTTACCCAAAAAATAAGTCGTATGTCTGTAACAATTCATTAACCACCAACCTCTAAAAACACAGGAAAAGGAAATATTAATGACATAAAGGCCAGGAGCCCCCTACTTCATGCTTTAGCTTTTTAGCCACACAGTGCTGTCCCCAACAGAGATGGACGTAGGCTGCCTGCATAACAGTTTGGCCTTCTCCCACAAGTAGCTGCTCCAGCCAAGTTTTCTGATCAGTGATGAAGGATCACCAGGCCAGCAAATGGAACACGTGAACCCAGCAGCAGATGGTAGTGACTGTACTCAAGAATGAAAGCTCTTTGCACACAAAACTGGCTGCAGAAGGAAGCAGGTTGCTTAGTCTGCCTAGATACAATTCTCCCTTCACTCTGAACCTCATGAAGAAAGCTCTTTGTTACTTGCTAAGATATCTGAACATCCTCCTGAATGTTTGGAACGTTCCTTGCTGTATGCTAACAAAGTAACTGAGAAGCAGAAGAGTTTGTCTGGTTTCTGCCTTCTGGGAAATCCATAATGGCCCTTCAGTTTCATGGATCCATAGTGTCCAGCAAATGTGAACAGCAAAAGAAAAGTCCATCCTCTGTAGCACTATCCTCTGTTCATCTTAAAGAAATGCTGGCAGGAGAAACAATTGTAATAGTGATTTTAGAGAAAGCACTATCTTTTAAAGAACCCTAGACTTTGAGAACTACCACTGGCTGTTTGTGTACCTCACGATCTCCTATCTGTCCATATATCCTACTTCCAAAACCTCCTGGAAATTCAAAAGAATCAACTTCAGCATTTTCTTCCTTGTTTCTCTGAGGACAGTAATCAAGCTCAGTAAGGGAAAAATTCTTTACCACCACATTAGGACATTTTGAGAGTAATCTTGACCCACTTAATTTAGTCTGAATCTATGTCATAAGAAGACGTTCTGAACAGTGACCAGTATTACCCTGTATACTCTCCAGCAGCACATTGCAGGGGTTGACAAGTTCTGTTCTTTGACACAGCATCTCTATTTGTGCTGCCCATTGTATGCAGAGATCTTTTCACACATTGGTAAATGAGATATGAGTTTGTAGTGCAAAGAGTAGGTGCAAATTTCATGAGTATGCTGTAATAAATAGAGATATCCTCTCTCTCTCTCTCACACACCTGCTGGAAATTGGAAGCCTACAACATGTGCACTCTCTGACCAAGATGTTTGAATCAGTATGATTCATTTGATGATGATCTTTGTTTTCAATTCTGACAGTTTATTCTTCTCTAATTCTGTTGGATTCAGCTTCATGGATAAACTTATAAAAGCACAGTAACAAACTTTATAAAAAGCAGGCAATTGTACTCACTACTGATGTAGCTCATTTCCTTGTATGCCTGAACATATCATGACAAACGAACTGCCAAGTCAACCTGTGTTATATGCTTACAGCATCACATTTGGGAGCTCTGAAGGAAGCAGGTGGAACTGTGAAGAAATGTCACAAAAATTCAGTAGCCTTGCACTTTGCCTATTGCTGTATGTAAAGGAAGGCCCAGGGGATGCCAGTTTAGATGAAGTTTGTGAGGGAAGTCTGATCTTACTTTGCTTTACAAGACAGTAAGTATACCAGCGAGGCATATCTTCTAGTTAGAATTCAGTCTTCGCCTTCATAATGCTCATTTATATATGTGTGTTCCATACAGCACCTCCTATGACACAGACAGCATTTATGGAGGAAATTACTAGACCTACTACAACAGAAAGAGTCAACCATCCACAAAATGGGAATATAATACAATGCAGACAGAATCCCTACTGTAGAACTAACTGTACTGGATGAAAACAATATATATTTATTTGTTTATTTTTTTCTGTCTGAAAGCATTCAGTTGTTTTTATTTTTTATTTTTTATTTTTTTTACTCACCTGTATTATATGTAGAAGTAGTGTGTTATCCAAAAGCAAATTAAGTTAAACATCTCCTCCCAAGTGGCTATTTCTTATAACTAGAAAACAATTCCAAGGTTAAGAAAATTGAATGTAAGATTTACTGCTAATATTTAGACCATAGTTTAACTTCTGTGTAAGCAATAATAGGTAATGATTCATTAGGAAAACTGGAACATTCCAAGGAGAAAAAATATCTATAAACATAGATTTTGTATGATAGTTTTGTAACTAAGCTCGTTGGCCCACTTTTAAAAGTAGGTTGTCAGAAGAACTGCTATCAGCTATAACGTTACTACTATCAGAACGTATAAGTAACAGCAGTATGTAGAAACTCATGTTGTTCCAATAATCTTGTTACAGACATGGAAGGAAGGAAGGAA